>JAWDGP010004396.1:0-61503 GCA_033675545.1 Elysia crispata | reverse complement strand
TTTTTCCGCCCTTTTTATCACCGGAAATAGGGAAAACCGCGAAAGGGAAAACGTTCCAGAAAAAATTTATTTTTTTTTCTTCTTTTTTTTTACTTTTTTGCATCCTACCACTCCTCGTAATCGGAAAAATTACCACTTACCTTCTTTTTCGAAATTCCGACTTAAAGTGCCCAAAATTGACGCTAAGGGTGCGCAAGTTTCATTTTTTTTCAAATTACCTTTTTTCCTCCCATGATTACGCGAACACATACACCTACCCACACACACTCCGTTTTTCCTACCAATAATGCCTAAAAAAAGCGCTTAACACCTTTTTCTTAAAATTACTTTTTTTTTGCTCTCTCCTCCTTTTCCTTACCCCCGAAACACTTCCTAATCATCTTTTCCGGCAAACTAACGACCGCAAAAAATAGGTGAAAAAGCTCCCTAAAGCAGAAAAAAATATTTTCGTTGTTTTTCAATTTTTTTCTCATTTTCGCTCTCCCCTTACGGAAAAAAAAAACAAAACCACTTACTTTTTCCGCCCTTTTTATCACCGGAAATAGGAAAATCACAAGGGAAAACGTCCACTTAAAATTTTTTTTTGACTTTTTTGCATCCTACCGCTCCTCGTAATCGGAAAAATTACCACTTACCTTTTTTTCGAAATTCCGACTTAAAGTGCCCCAAAATGCCGCTAAGCGCGCTCAAGTTTCATTTTATACAAATAACCTTTTTTCCGCCGTGATTACGCGACCACATACAACTACCCACACACACTCCGTTTTTCTGACCCAGAATGCCTAAAAACCGCAATTAACACCTTTTTCTTAAAATTACATTTTTTTGCTCTCTACTCCTTCTCCTTACCCCTGAAACACTTCCTAATCATCTTTTCCTGCAAAGTAACAACCAAACATAGTGAAAAAGTCACTCAAGGAGAAAAAAAATTTTTCTTTTTTTTAAAATTTATTTCACATTTTCCCTCTCCCCTTACGAAAAAAAACAAAACCACTTCCTTTTTCCGCCCTTTTTATCACCGCAAATAGCAAAAAGGCAAGGAAAAACGTCTCATAAAACTTTTTTTTTTTTTTACTTTTCTCCACCCTACCGCTCCTCGTAATCGGAAAAATTACCACTTACCTTTTTTTCGAAATTCCGACTTAAAGTGCCCTAAAATGCCGCTAAGCGCGCTCAAGTTTCATTTTTTACAAATTACCTGTTTTCCGCCGTGATTACGCCAACACATACACCTTACCAAACACACTCCGTTTTTCCTACCCATAATGCCTAAAAAACGCGCTTAACACCTTTTTCTTAAAATTACTTTTTTTTTGCTCTCTACTCCTTTTCCTTACCCCCGAAACACTTCCTAATCATCTTTTCCGGCAAACTAACTACCAAAAATAGTGAAAAAGCTGCCTAAAGAAGAAAAAAAAAATTTCGTTTTTTTTTCAATTTATTTCACATTTTCCCTCTTCCCTTACGGAAAAAAACAACACCACTTACTTTTTCCGCCCTTTTTATCACCGGAAATAGGAAAACCGCAAGGGAAAACGTCCCATAAAATTTTTTTTTTTTTTTTGACTTTTTTGCACCCTACCGCTCCTCGTAATCGGAAAAATTACCACTTACCTTTTTTTTCCAAATTCCGACTTAAAGTGGCCAAAACTGACGCTAAGGGGTCGCAAGTTTCATTTTTTTCAAATTACCTTTTTTCCCCCGTGATTACGCGAACGCATACACCTACCCACACACACTCTGTTGTTCCGACCCATAATGCCTAAAAAAGGCGCTTTACACTTAAAATTATTTTTTTTTTGCTCTCTACTCCTCCTTACCCTCAAAACACTTCCTAATCATCTTTTCCGGGAAACTAATGACCAAATATGGTCAAAAAAGCTCCGTAAAGGAGAAAAACAATTTTTCTTTTTTTTTTTTATTTATTTCACATTTTCCCTCTCCAATTACGGAAAAAAAAAAACCACTTTCTTTTTCCGCCCTTTTTTATCACAGGAAATAGGAAAACCGCATGGGAAAACGTAACATTAAAAATTTTTTTTTTTTTTCACTTTTTTGCATCCTACCGCTCCTCGTAATCTCAAAAATTACCACTTACCTTTTTTTTCCAAATTCCGACTTAAAGTGCCCTAAAATGCCGCTAAGCGCGCTCAAGTTTCATTTTTTACTAATTACCTTTTTTCCGACATGATTACGCCAACACATACACCTTCCCAAACAAACTCCGTTTTTCCTACCCATAATGCCTAAAAAACGCGCTTAACACCTTTTTCTTAAAATTCCTTTTTTTTGCTCTCTACTCCTTCTCCTTACCCCCGAAACACGTCCTAATCATCTTTTCCGGCAAACTAACGACCAAAAATAGTGAAAAAGCTTCCTAAAGGAGAGAAAAAAAATTTTCTTTTTTTTATAATTTATTTCACATTTACCTCTCCCCTTACGAAAAAAAAAAAACCAGCTTACTTTTTCCGCCCTTTTTTTCACCGGAAATAGGAAAACCGCAATTTAAAACGTCCCATAAAAATTCTTTTTTTCTTCTTTTTTTTTTGACTTTTTTGCACCCTAACTCTCCTCGTAATCGGAAAAATTACCACTTACCTTTTTTTCAAAATTCCGACTTAAAGTGCCCTAAAATGCCGCTAAGTGCGCTGAAGTTTCATTTTTTACAAATTAGCTGTTTTCCGCCGTGATTACGCCAACACATACACCTACCCAAACACACTCCGTTTTTCCTACCCATAATGCCTAAAAAACGCGCTTAACACTTTTTTCTGAAAATTACTTTTTTTGCTCTCTAATCCTTCTCCTTACCCCCGAAACACTTCTTAACCATCTCTTCCGGCAAACTAAC
This sequence comes from Elysia crispata, assembly GCA_033675545.1. Classification (NCBI taxonomy): domain Eukaryota; kingdom Metazoa; phylum Mollusca; class Gastropoda; family Plakobranchidae; genus Elysia; species Elysia crispata. The sequence goes on along the minus strand of JAWDGP010004396.1, from coordinate 58,652 downwards.
GACCAAAAATAGGTGAAAAAGCTCCCTAAAGGAGAAAAAATGTTTTCGTTTTTTTAAAAATTTATTTCACATTTTCCCTCTCCCCCTTCCGGAAAAAAACAAAAACCACTTACTTTTTCCGCCCTTTTTATCACCGGAAATAGGAAAACCGCAATTTAAAACGTCCCATAAAATTTCTTTTTTTTTTTTACTTTTCTGCACCCTACCGCTCCTCGTAATCGGAATAATTACCACTTACCTTTTTTTTCCATATTCCGACTTAATGTGCCCTAAAATGCCGCTAAGCGCGCTCAAGTTTCATTTTTTACAAATTACTTTTTTTCCGCCGTGATTACGGCAACACATACACCTACCCAAACACAATCCGTTTTTCCTACCCATAATACCTAAAAAACGCGCTTAACACCTTTTTCTTAAAATTACTTTTTTTGCTCTCTGCTCCTTCTCCTTACCCCCGAAACACTTCCTAATCATCTTTTCCGGCAAACTAACGACCAAAAAATGGTGGAAAAGCTCCCTAAAGGAAAAAATATTTTTTTTTTTTAATAATTTATTTCACATTTTCCCTCTCCCCTTACGGAAAAAAACAAAACCACTTTCTTTTTCCGCCCTTTTTATCACCGGAAATAGGAAAACCGCAAGGGAAAACGTCCCATAAAAATTTTTTTTTCTTTTTTTGCACCCTACCGCTCCTCATAATCGGAAAAATTACCACTTAATTTTTTTTCGAAATTCCGACTTAAAGTGCCCTAAAATGCCGCTAAGCGCGCTCAAGTTTCATTCTTTTCAAATTACCTTTTTTCCCCCGTGATTACGCGAACACATACACCTACCCACACACACTCCGTTTTTCCGACCCATAATGCCTAAAAAAGGCGCTTAACACCTTTTTCTTAAAATAACTTTTTTTTCCTCTCTACTCCTTCTCCTTACCCCCGAAACACTTCTTAACCATCTCTTCCGGCAAACTAACGACCAAAAATGGTCAAAAAAGCTCCCTAATGGACAAATGTAAATTTTCTTTTTTTTATAAATTATTTCACATTTTCCCTCTCCCCTTACGGAAAAAAACAAAACCACTTACTTTTTCCGCCCTTTTTATCACCGGAAATAGGAAAACCGCAAGCGAAAACGTCTTATAAAATTTTTTTTTTTTTTTTTTTTCTGCACCCTACCGCTCCTCGTAATCGGAAAAATTACCACTTACCTTTTTTTTCCAAATTCCGACTTAAAGTGCCCTAAAATGCCGCTAAGCGCGCTCAAGTTTAATTTTTTACAAATTACCTTTTTTCCGCCGTGATTACGCCAACACATACACCTACCCAAACACACTCCGTTTTTCCTACCCATAATACCTAAAAAACGCGCTTAACACCTTTTTCTTAAAATTACTTTTTTTGCTCTCTACTCCTTCTCCTTACCCCCGAAACACTTGTTAACCATCTCTTCCGGCAAACTAATGACCAAAAATGGTCAAAAAAGCTCCCTAAAGGACACAAATAAATTTTCTTTTTTTTATAAATCATTTCACATTTTCCCTCTCCCGTTACGGAAAAAAACAAAACCACTTACTTTTTCCGCCCTTTTTATCACCGGAAATAGGAAAACCGCAATTTAAAACGTCCCATAAAAATTTTTTTTTCTTCTTTTTTTTTTTTTTGACTTTTTTGCACCCTACCGCTCCTCGTAATCGGAAAAATTACCACTTACCTTTTTTTTCCATATTCCTACTTAATGTGCCCTAAAATGGCCTTAAGCGCGCTCAAGTTTCATTTTTTACTAATTACCTTTTTTCCGCCGTGATTACGCCAACACATACACCTACCCAAACACACTCCGTTTTTCTGCCCTATAATGCCTAAAAAAGGCGCTTAACACCTTTTTCTTAAAATAACTTTTTTTTTGCTCTCTACTCCTTCTCGTTACCCCCGAAACACTTCCTAATCATCTTTTCCGGCAAACTAACGACCAAAAATGGTGAAAAAGCTCCCTAAAGGAGAAAAAATATTTTCTTTTTTTTTCAATTTATTTCACATTTTCCCTCTCCCCTTACGGAAAAAAACAAAACCACTTTCTTTTTCCGCCCTTTTTATCACCGGAAATAGGAAAACCGCAAGGGAAAACGTCCCATAAAAATTTTTTTTGTTTTGACTTTTTTGCACCCTACCGCTCCTCGTAATCGGAAAAATTACCATTTCCCTTTTTTTTCGAAATTCCGACTTAAAGTGCCCTAAAATGCCGCTAAGCGCGCTCAAGTTTCATTTTTTACTAATTACCTTTTTCCCGCCGTGATTACGCGAACACATACACCTTCCCAAACACACTCCGTTTTTCCGACCCATAATGCCTAAAAAACGAGCTTAACACCTTTTTCTTAAAATTCCTTTTTTTTGCTCTCTACTCCTTCTCCTTACCCCCGAAACACTTCCTAATCATCTTTTCCGGCAAACTAACGACCAAAAATAGTGAAAAAGCTCCCTAAAGGAGAAAAATATTTTCTTTTTTTTTTCAATTTATTTCACATTTTCCCTCTCCCCTTACGGAAAAAAACAAAACCACTTACTTTTTCCGCTCTTTTTATCACCGGAAATAGGAAAACCGCAAGGGAAAACGTTCCATCAAAAATTTTTTTTTCTTGTTTTTTTTTTTACTTTTTTGCATCGTACCTCTCCTCGTAATCGGAAAAATTACCACTTTCCCTTTTTTTTCCAAATTCCGACTTAAAGTGCTCTAAAATGCCGCTAAGCGCGCTCAAGTTTCATTTTTTACTAATTACCTTTTTTCCGCCGTGATTACGCCAACACATACACCTACCCAAACACACTCCGTTTTTCCGACCCATAATGCCTAAAAAAGGCGCTTAACACCTTTTTCTTAAAATAACTTTTTTTTTGCTCTCTACTCCTTCTCGTTACCCCCGAAACACTTCCTAATCATCTTTTCCGGCAAACTAACTACCAAAAATAGTGAAAAAGCTCCCTAAAGGAGAAAAAAAAATTTTCGTTTTTTCTTCAATTTATTTCAAATTTTCCCTCTTCCCTTACGGAAAAAAACAACACCACTTACTTTTTCCGCCCTTTTTATCACCGGAAATAGAAAAACCGCAAGAGAAAACGTCCCATAAATTTTTTTTTTTTTTTTACTTTTTTCCATCGTACCGCTCCTCGTAATCGGAAAAATTACCACTTTCCCTTTTTTTTCCAAATTCCGACTTAAAGTGCCCTAAAATGCCGTTAAGCGCGCTCAAGTTTCATTTTTTACTAATTACCTTTTTCCCGCCGTCATTACGCGAACACATACACCTTCCCAAACACACTCCGTTTTTCCTACCCATAATGCCTAAAAAACGCGCTTAACACCTTTTTCTTAAAATTCCTATCTTTTGCTCTCTACTCCTTCTCCTTACCCCCGAAACACTTCCTAATCATCTTTTCCGGCAAACTAACGACCAAAAATGGTGAAAAAGCTCCCTAAAGGAGAAAAAATGTTTTTTTTTTTTTTAAATTTATTTCACATTTTCCTTCTCCCCTTACGGAAAAAAAAAAAACCACTTCCTTTTTCCGCCCTTTTTATCACCGGAAATAGCAAAAACGCAAGGAAAAACGTCTCAAAAATATTTTTTTTTTTTTTTTTTTTTTACTTTTCAGCGCCCTACCGCTCCTCGTAATCGGAAAAATTACCACTTACCTTTTTTTCCATATTCCGACTTAATGTGCCCTAAAATGCCCCTAAGCGCGCTCAAGTTTCATTTTTTACTAATTACCTTTTTTCCGCCGTGATTACGCCCACACATACACCTACCCAAACACACTCCGTTTTTCTGACCTATAATGCCTAAAAAAGGCGCTTAACACCTTTTTCTTAAAATAACTTTTTTTTTGCTCTCTACTCCTTCTCGTTACCCCCGAAACACTTCCTAATCATCTTTTCCGGCAAACTAACGACCAAAAATGGTGGACATGGCGTCTCAGCCATGATACTTTAGCTGCACTGCCTCTTGTAACCTGAGCCCTCTTGACCTAGCTTGACCTCGGGTGATGACCGGGTCAAAGCAGAGCCTAAAGTCTTGCTCTCTCAACTCGCGTATTAGTTAAAGTTAATGATAATCTTTTTTTTATTTCCTATCCTGCCAACTTAACTTGTACCTAAATGAAATATTTATATATTAAAGAAGAGAAGTAGCTGTGTTGTAGGAACAAAAAACTACAGAACTGAGATGTGTAGTTTTATTATAGATTACCCGTAAACAGGGCACTTTTTCTACAGAGTTAAGGACGAAATTGATAATTAAATCTTGCAATTATAACAAAACCTGCCGATGAAAGTTTTAGAAATTTTGATGTGTAATAGACAACATATTCAACATTAAATTCACCAAAAATTAGGCTGTTGACACAAAAAGTTTCTGAGTTATTCCAGTAAACAGTACTTGGGGTGTAATTATACTCCGTTATTTGGCACAGATTTACAGGATGTTTGTGTTGAGAGCTTCCTGCTTACAATTTTCGAATGGTATGCATCCTTTTCAGGATGGTGTGAAAATAAATAATAATATCTTATCACAGTCGCGATTTTTTAATGAATAAATTAATAAGTCAGGTGCGATGGGATTTTATATATATATATATATATATATATATATATAAATAAGTTAATCAGGCGCAATGGTTGAATGAATAAATAAATGTACAGGATAAAATAAATATATATCACAGTCAGGTGTCTTCGCATCGAAGAGCTGGAGCAATTTGCAATAAATGGGCAGACAAAATGTGTTTCAATCTGTCTAGTTCGTTTGGGATACCAAAGGCCCGTTCTCTCTCTAATTTCGACATTGCCTGAAGGTTCAGCTATGTTCCTTGCTCTCCCAGGAGCCCCAACCCGAATGTTTGTTGTCTAATGTATGGGATGCAATGTTTCTCTAATAGATGCTGTTTGGGGATTACTTTTTGGGAAAATGTTTTTCTGTAGATGGACATGTAGGTGTCTATAGAAGATTGAATGTCCGGTAAATAACTATGTTCAATGGGTTTTGTGTGAGAAATTGCTTTGTGAACATTGCTGAGAGCTGTGTTTAAGCTGTTGAAATGTAACTGAATTAAGTGTGCTTCGTCAACTATGATTGGATCGTAAGTGCATGCTTGAGTCTGTGTGACTATCTTATTTGTGAGGTCCCTGTAGACACTGGGGTGTAAGTATTTATGACAGTAGTTAGTTTTGTGTCCATCTACAAATGGGCACCATTAATTTTGTCTTTATTTAAGCTGTACACCGCACGAGCGTTTTGAATAGAAATGTCACTGTATCTCTTTTTTAGATTCTTTATGCTTGAGTAGCACTTGACACACGAGTACTGTGAATGAGTGTCTTCAATGTCATTTTTAATGTTCAGATCGTAAATTAAGAAAATATCTCCAGAAAGAGCAGAACACAAGTGGCTCCTACTATTGTGCTTTTGTTGTTTTCTCGTCACACGCAATCTAGCACACATACGACACAGACCGTTAACATTGTTTATATGAGTCTCTCTGGAGTCTTCCATAGTTGGTAAAAGCCTTTATTTAAAAAGTTAAATTAGTTTATAAGATATGCTGTCAACAGAAAAAAAATTACATCTTCGTAAAGCTATTATTTTGAATTTTCCTATGGCCGAGAAACAAAGTTTATTCATCGTGTGGAATTTTTATAATTAGCCTTACAACTTACTCAATTATGTTTTCAATATTCAGTTTAAAAAAATATATACTCTTAATTCATGAACATCTCACACTCGCAATAATTAAGTTAGAATTATCAGATTTTCACGAATATATTGGGGAAAAACAGGGAGTTGTGGAGAAAACAAATATAATCAGTCTTGAGTAGTTGCAAAGCAAGAACTGATTAAAATGCCGAAATATTGCATGGTTTTATTGATAACCGGCCGAGACATGCAGCACCAAGCTATAACAGTCGGGCCGTGCACCTGACCTCAGGTCACCTGTCAAGGCGGCACTGATTTATGGCAGTAGGGCCATCTCTAGCGCTCAACTAAAGTAGAGCGAAGAAATAGAATTTGCTACGCCGTGTGGAAAAGCTCCCTAAAGGAGAAAAAATATTTTCTTTTCTTAATAATTTATTTAACATTGTCCCTCTCCCCTTACGGAAAAAAACAAAACCACTTTCTTTTTCCGCCCTTTTTATCACCGGAAATAGGAAAACCGCAAGGGAAAACGTCCCATAAAAATTTTTTTTCTTTTCCCTTTTTTGCACCCTACCGCTCCTCGTAATGGGAAAAAATTACCATTTACCTTCTTTTTCGAAATTCCGACTTAAAGTGCCCTAAAATGCCGCTCAGCGCGCTCAAGTTTCATTTTTTACTAATTACCTTTTTCCCGCCGTGATTACGCGAACACATACACCTACCCAAACACACTCCGTTTTTCCGACCCAAAATGCCTAAAAAAGGCGCTTAACACCTTTTTCTTAAAATAACTTTTTTTTTGCTCTCTACTCCTTCTCCTTACCCCCGAAACACTTCTTAACCATCTCTTCCGGCAAACTAACGACCAAAAATGGTCAAAAAAGCTCCCTAATGGACAAATGTAAATTTTCTTTTTTTTATAAATTATTTCACATTTTCCCTCTCCCCTTACGGAAAAAAACAAAACCACTTACTTTTTCCGCCCTTTTTATCACCGGAAATAGGAAAACCGCAAGCGAAAACGTCTTATAAAAATTTTTTTTTTTTTTTTTTACTTTTCTGCACCCTACCGCTCCTCGTAATCGGAAAAATTACCACTTACCTTTTTTTTCCAAATTCCGACTTAAAGTGCCCTAAAATGCCGCTAAGCGCGCTCAAGTTTCATTTTTTACAAATTACCTTTTTTCCGCCGTGATTACGCCAACACATACACCTACCCAAACACACTCCGTTTTTCCTACCCATAATACCTAAAAAACGCGCTTAACACCTTTTTCTTAAAATTACTTTTTTTGCTCTCTACTCCTTCTCCTTACCCCCGAAACACTTGTTAACCATCTCTTCCGGCAAACTAATGACCAAAAATGGTCAAAAAAGCTCCCTAAAGGAGAAAAAATATTTTCTTTTTTTTTCCAATTTATTTCACATTTTCCCTCTCTCCTTACGGAAAAAAACAAAACCACTTACATTTTCCGCTCTTTTTATCACCGGAAATAGGAAAACCGCAAGGGACAACGTTCCATAAAAATTTTTTTTTTTTCTTGTTTTTTTTTGTACTTTTTTGCATCGTACCGCTCCTCGTAATCGGAAAAATTACCACTTTCCCTTTTTTTTCCAAATTCCGACTTAAAGTGCCCAAAACTGACGCTAAGGGTGCGCAAATTTAATTTTTTTCAAATTACCTTTTTTCCCCCCGTGATTACGCGAACACATACACCTACCCACACACACTCCGTTTTTCCGACCCATAATGCCTAAAAAAGGCGCTTAACACCTTTTTCTTAAAATTACTTTTTTTTTGCTCTCTACTCCTTCTCGTTACCCCCGAAACACTTCCTAATCATCTTTTCCGGCAAACTAACGACAAAAAATGGTGAAAAAGCTCCCTAAAGGAGAAAAAATATTTTCTTTTTTTATAATTTATTTCACATTTTCCCTCTCCCCTTACGGAAAAAAACAAAACCACTTTCTTTTTCCGCCCTTTTTATCACCGGAAATAGGAAAACCGCAAGGGAAAACGTCCCATAAAAATTTTTTTTGTTTTGACTTTTTTGCACCCTACCGCTCCTCGTAATCGGAAAAATTACCACTTCCCTTTTTTTTCGAAATTCCGACTTAAAGTGCCCTAAAAAGCCGCTAAGTGCGCTCAAGTTTTTTTTTTTACTAATTACCTTTTTCCCGCCGTGATTACGCGAACACATACACCTTCCCAAACACACTCCGTTTTTCCGACCCATAATGCCTAAAAAACGAGCTTAACACCTTTTTCTTAAAATTCCTTTTTTTTGCTCTCTACTCCTTCTCCTTACCCCCGAAACACTTCCTAATCATCTTTTCCGGCAAACTAACTACCAAAAATAGTGAAAAAGCTCCCTAAAGGAGAAAAAAAAATTTTCGTTTTTTCTTCAATTTATTTCAAATTTTCCCTCTTCCCTTACGGAAAAAAACAACACCACTTACTTTTTCCGCCCTTTTTATCACCGGAAATAGGAAAAGCGCAAGCGAAAACGTCTTATAATAATTTTTTTTTTTTTTTTACTTTTCTGCACCCTACCGCTCCTCGTAATCGGAAAAATTACCACTTACCTTTTTTTCGAAATTCCGACTTAAAGTGCCCTAAAATGCCGCTAAGCGCGCTCAAGTTTCATTTTTTTCAAATTACCTTTTTTCCCCCCGTGATTACGCGAACACATACACCTACCCACACACACTCCGTTTTTCCGACCCATAATGCCTAAAAAAGGCGCTTAACATCTTTTTCTTCAAATTCCTTTTTTTTTGCTCTCTACTCCTTCTCGTTACCCCCGAAACACTTCCTAATTATGTTTTCCGGCAAACTAACCACCAAAAATGGTGAAAAAGCTCCCTAAAGGAGAAAAAATATTTTCTTTTTTTAATAATTTATTTCACATTTTCCATCTCCCCTTACGGAAAAAAACAAAACCACTTACTTTTTCCGCCCTTTTTATCACCGGAAATAGGAAAACCGCAAGGGAAAACGTCCCATAAAAATTTTTTTTGTTTTGACTTTTTTGCACCCTACCGCTCCTCGTAATCGGAAAAAATTACCATTTCCCTTTTTTTTCGAAATTCCGACTTAAAGTGCCCTAAAATGCCGCTAAGCGCGCTCAAGTTTCATTTTTTACTAATTACCTTTTTCCCGCCGTGATTACGCGAACACATACACCTTCCCAAACACACTCCGTTTTTCCTACCCATAATGCCTAAAAAACGCGCTTAACACCTTTTTCTTAAAATTCCTTTTTTTTGCTCTCTACTCCTTCTCCTTACCCCCGAAACACTTCCTAATCATCTTTTCCGGCAAACTAACGACCAAAAATAGTGAAAAAGCTCCCTAAAGGAGAAAAAAAATTTTATTTTTTTTTTAAATTTATTTCACATTTTCCCTCTCCCCTTACGGAAAAAAACAAAACCACTTACTTTTTCCGCCCTTTTTATCACCGGAAATAGGAAAACCGCAAGGGAAAACGTCCCATAAAACTTTTTTTTTTTCTTTTTTTTTTTTTGACTTTTTTGCACCCTACCGCTCCTCGTAATCGGAAAAATTACCACTTACCTTTTTTTCGAAATTCCGACTTAAAGTGCCCTAAAATGCCGCTAAGCGCGCTCAAGTTTCATTTTTTACAAATTACCTGTTTTCCGCCGTGATTACGCCAACACATACACCTTACCACACACTCCGTTTTTCCTACCCATAATGCCTAAAAAACGCGCTTAACATTTTTTTCTTAAAATTACTTTTTTTTTGCTCTCTACTCCTTTTCCTTACCCCCGAAACACTTCCTAATCATCTTTTCCGGCAAACTAACTACCAAAAAAAGTGAAAAAGCTCCCTAAAGGAGAAAAAAAATTATCTTTTTTTTTCAATTTCTTTCACATTTTCCCTCTTCCCTTACGGAAAAAAACAAAACCACTTACTTTTTCCGCCCTTTTTATCACCGGAAATAGGAAAACCGCAAGGGAAAACGTCCCATAAATTTTTCTTTTTTTTTTGACTTTTTTGTATCCCACCGCTCCTCGTAATCGGAAAAAATTACCATTTCCCTTTTTTTTCCAAATTCCGACTTAAAGTGCCCTAAAATGCCGCTAAGCGCGCTCAAGTTTCATTTTTTACAAATTACCTTTTTTCCGCCGTGATTACGCGAACACATACACCTACCCAAACACACTCCGTTTTTCCTACCCATAATGCCTAAAAAACGCGCTTAACACCTTTTTCTTAAAATCCTTTTTTTTTTGCTCTCTACTCCTTCTCCTTACCCCCGAAACACTTCCTATTCATCTTTTCCGGCGAACTAACAACCAAAAATAGTGAAAAAGCTTCCTAAAAGAGAAAAATAATTTTCTTTTTTTTTATAATTTATTTCACATTTTTGCTCTCCCCTTACGGAAAAAAACAAAACCACTTACTTTTTCCGACCTTTTTATCACCGGAAATAGGAAAACCGCAAGGGAAAACGTCCCATAAGAAATTTTTTTTTCTTCTTTTTTTTTTTTGACTTTTTTGCACCCTACCGCTCCTCGTCATCGGAAAAATTACCACTTACCTTTTTTCGAAATTCCGACTTAAAGTTCCCAAAAATGCCGCCAAGCGCACTCAAGTTTCATTTTTAGAAATTACCTTTTTTCTCCCGTGATTACGCTAGCACATACACCTATCCACCCGCACTCCGTTTTTCCGACCAAGAATACCTAAAAAAGGCGCTTAACACCTTTTTCTTATAATTACTTCTTTTTTTGCTCTTTACTCCTTCTCGTTACCCCCGAAACACTTCCTAATCATCTTTTCCGGCAAACTAACGACCAAAAATGGTGAAAAAGCTCCCTAAAGGAGAAAAAATATTTTCTTTTTTTAATAATGTATTTCACATTGTCCCTCTCCACTTACGGAAAAAAACAAAACCACTTTCTTTTTCCGCCCTTTTTATCACCGGAAATAGGAAAACCGCAAGGGAAAACTTCCCATAAAAATTTTTTTTGTTTTCACTTTTTTGCACCCTACCGCTCCTCGTAATCGGAAAACATTACCATTTCCCTTTTTTTTCGAAATTCCGACTTAAAGTGCCCTAAAATGCCGCTAAGCGCGCTCAAGTTTCATTTTTTACTAATTACCTTTTTTCCGCCGTGATTACGCCAACACATACACCTACCCAAACACACTCCGTTTTTCCGACCCATAATGCCTAAAAAACGCGCTTAACACCTTTTTCTTAAAATTACTTTTTTTTTTGCTCTCTACTCCTTCTCCTTACCCCCGAAACACTTCTTAATCATCTTTTCCGGCAAACTAACGACCAAAAATGGTCAAAAAAGCTCCCTAAAGAGAAAATTTTTTTTTTTTAAATTTTATTTCACATTTTCCCTCTCCCCTTACGGAAAAAAACAAAACCACTTACTTTTTCCGCCCTTTTTATCACCGGAAATAGGAAAACCGCAAGCGAAAACGTCTTATAAAATTTTTTTTTTTTTTTTTTTTTTTACTTTTCTGCACCCTACCGCTCCTCGTAATCGGAAAAATTACCACTTACCTTTTTTTTCCAAATTCCGACTTAAAGTGCCCTAAAATGCCGCTAAGCGCGCTCAAGTTTCATTTTTTACAAATTACCTTTTTTCCGCCGTGATTACGCCAACACATACACCTACCCAAACACACTCCGTTTTTCCTACCCATAATGCCTAAAAAACGCGCTTAACACCTTTTTCTTAAAATTACTTTTTTTGCTCTCTACTCCTTCTCCTTACCCCCGAAACACTTCTTAACCATCTCTTCCGGCAAACTAACGACCAAAAATGGTCAAAAAAGCTCCCTAAAGGAAAAAAAGAAATTTTCTTTATTTTATAAATCATTTCACATTTTTCCTCTCCCGTTACGGAAAAAAACAAAACCACTTACTTTTTCCGCCCTTTTTAGCACCGGAAATAGGAAAACCGCAATTTAAAACGTCCCATAAAAATTTTTTTTTTCTTCTTTTTTTTTGACTTTTTTGCACCCTACCGCTCCTAGTAATCGAAAAAATTACCACCTACCTTTTTTTTAAATTTTCCAACTTAAAGTACCCTAAGATGACGCTAAGCGCGCTCAAGTTTCATTTTTTACAAATTACCTTTTTTCCGCCGTGATTACGCCAACACATACACCTTCCCAAACACACTCCGTTTTTCCTACCCATAATGCCTAAAAAACGCGCTTAACACCTTTTTCTTAAAATTCCTTTTTTTTGCTCTCTACTCCTTCTCGTTACCCCCGAAACACTTCCTAATCATCTTTTCCGGCAAACTAACTACCAAAAATAGTGAAAAAGCTCCCTAAAGGAGAAAAAAAAAATTTTCGTTTTTTTTTTTTAATTTATTTCACATTTTCCCTCTCCCCTTACGGAAAAAAGCAAAACCACTTACTTTTTCCGCTCTTTTTATCACCGGAAATAGGAAAACCGCAAGGGAAAACGTCCCATAAAAAATTTTTTTTTTTTTTTGACTTTTTTGCACCCTACCGCTCCTCGTAATCGGAAAAATTACCACTTACCTTTTTTATCAAAAATTCCGACTTAAACTGCCCAAAACTGACGCTAACGGGTCGCAAGTTTCATTTTTTTCAAATTACCTTTTTTCCCCCGTGATTACGCGAACACATACATCTACCCACACACACTCCATTTTTCCGACCCATAATGCCTAAAAAAGGCGCTTAACACCTTTTTCTTAAAATTACTTTTTTTTGGCTCTCTACTCCTTCTCCTTACCCCCGAAACACTTCCTAATCATCTTTTCCGGCAAACTAACTACCAAAAATAGTGAAAAAGCTCCCTAAAGGAGAAAAAAAAATTTTCGTTTTTTTTTCAATTTATTTCACATTTTCCCTCTCCCCTTACGGAAAAAAACAAAACCACTTACTTTTTCCGCCCTTTTTATCACCGGAAATAGGAAAACCGCAAGGGAAAACGTCCCATAAAATTTTTTTTTTTTTTTGATTTTTTTCCACCCTACCGCTCCGCGTAAACGGAAAAATTGCCACCTACCTTTTTTTTAGACATTCCGACTTCAAGTGCCCGAAAATGTCGCTAAGCGCGCTCAAGTTTCATTTTTTTTCTAATTACCTTTTTTTCCCCGTGATTACACCAACACATACACCTACCCAAACACACTCCGTTTTTCCTAACCATAATGCCTAAAAACGCGCTTAACACCTTTTTCTTAAAATTACTTTTTTCTTGCTCTCTACTCCTTCTCGTTACCCCCGAAACACTTCCTAATCATCTTTTCCGGCAAACTAACGACCAAAAATGGTGAAAAAGCTCGCTAAAGGAGAAAAAATATTTTCTTTTTTTTATAATTTATTTCACATTTTCCCTCTCCCGTTACGGAAAAAAACAAAACCACTTACTTTTTCCGCCCTTTTTATCACCGGAAATAGGAAAACCGCAAGGGAAAACGTCCCATTAAAAATTTTTCTTTTTTTTCTTTTCTTACTTTTTTGTATCCTACCGCTCCTCGTAATCGGAAAAATTACCACTTACCTTGTTTTTCGAAATTCCGACTTAAAGTGCCCTAAAATGCCGCTAAGCGCGCTCAAGTTTCATTTTTTACAAATTACCTTTTTTCCCCCCGTGATTACGCCAACACATACACCTACCCAAACACACTCCGTTTTTCCTACCCATAATGCCTAAAAAACGCGCTTAACACCTTTTTCTTAAAATTCCTTTTTTTTGCTCTCTACTCCTTCTCGTTACCCCCGAAACACTTGTTAAGCATCTCTTCCGGCAAACTAACGACCAAAAAAAGTGAAAAAGCTCCCTAAAGGAGAAAAAAAATTTCCTTTTTTTTCAATTTATTTCACATTTTCCCTCTCCCCTTACGGAAAAAAACAAAACCACTTACTTTTTCCGCTCTTTTTATCACCGGAAATAGAAAAACTGCAAAGGAAAACGTCCCATAAAAATTTTTTTTTCTTGTTTTCTTTTTTACTTTTTTTCATCGTACCGCTCGTCGTAATCGGAAAAATTACCACTTAACTTTTTTTTCCAAATTCCGACTTAAAGTGCCCTAACATGCCGCTAAGCACGCTCAAGTTTCATTTTTTACAAATTACCTGTTTTCCGCCGTGATTACGCCAACACATACACCTTACCAAACACACTCCGTTTTTCCTACCCATAATGCCTAAAAAACGCGCTTAACACCTTTTTCTTAAAATTAATTTTTTTGCTCTCTACTCCTTTTCCTTACCCCCGAAATACTTCTTAACCATCTCTTCCGGCAAACTAACTACCAAAAATAGTGAAAAAGCTCCCTAAAGGAGAAAAAAAAATTTTCGTTTTTTTTTCAATTTATTTCACATTTTCCCTCTTCCCTTACGGAAAAAAACAAAACCACTTACTTTTTCCGCCCTTTTTATCACCGGAAATAGGAAAACCGCAAGGGAAAACGTCCCATAAAAAAATTTTTTTTCTTGTTTTTTTTTTTTACTTTTTTGCATCGTACCGCTCCTCGTAATCGGAAAAATTACCACTTACCTTTTTTTTCCAAATTCCGACTTAAACTGCCCAAAACTGACGCTATGCGCGCTCAAGTTTCATTTTTTTCAAATTACCTTTTTCCCGCCGTGATTACGCGAACACATACACATTCCCAAACACACTCCGTTTTTCCTACCCATAATGCCTAAAAAACGCGCTTCACACCTTTTTCTTAAAATTCCTTTTTTTGCTCTCTACTCCTTCTCCTTACCCCCGAAACACTTCCTAATCATCTTTTCCGGCAAACTAACGACCAAAAATGGTGAAAAAGCTCCCTAAAGGAGAAAAAATATTTTCTTTTTTTTAAAATTTATTTCACATTTTCCCTCTCCCCTTACGCAAAAAAACAAAACCTATTCCTTTTTCCGTCCTTTTTATCACCGGAAATAGGAAAACCGCAAGGGAAAACGTCTCATAAATTTTTTTTTTTTTTATTTTTCTGCACCCTACCGCTCCTCGTAATCGGAAAAATTACCACTTACCTTTTTTTTCCAAATTCCGACTTAAAGTGCCCTAAAATGCCGCTAAGCGCGCTCAAGTTTAATTTTTTACAAATTACCTTTTTTCCGCCGTGATTACGCCAACACATACACCTACCCAAACACACTCCGTTTTTCCTACCCATAATGCCTAAAAAACGCGCTTAACACCTTTTTCTTAAAATTACTTTTTTTGCTCTCTACTCCTTCTCCTTACCCCCGAAACACTTCCTAATCATCTTTTCCGGCAAACTAACGACCAAAAATAGTGAAAAAGGTCCCTAAAGGAGAAAAAATATTTTCTTTTTTTAAAATTTATTTCACATTTTCCCTCTCCCCTTACGGAAAAAAACAAAACCACTTACTTTTTCCGCCCTTTTTATCACCGGAAATAGCAAAAACGCAAGGAAAAACGTCTCATAAAAATTTTTTTTTTTTTTTTACTTTTCTGCACCCTACCGCTCCTCGTAATCGGAAAAATTACCACTTACCTTTTTTTTCCATATTCCGACTTAATGTGCCCTAAAATGCCGCTAAGCGCGCTCAAGTTTCATTTTTTACTAATTACCTTTTTTCCGCCGTGATTACGCCAACACATACACCTACCCAAACACACTCCGTTTTTCCGACCCATAATGCCTAAAAAAGGCGCTTAACACCTTTTTCTTAAAATAACTTTTTTTTTGCTCTATACTCCTTCTCGTTACCCCCGAAACACTTCCTAATCATCTTTTCCGGCAAACTAACGACCAAAAATAGTGAAAAATCTTCCTAAAGGAGAGAAAAAAAATTTTCTTTTTTTTTATAATTTATTTCACATTTTCCCTCTCCCCTTACGGAAAAAAACAAAACCACTTACTTTTTCCGCCCTTTTTATCACCGGAAATAGGAAAACCGCAAGGGAAAACGTCCCATAAAAATTTTTTTTTTTTTTTTTTTTTTTTTTTTACTTTTTTGCATCCTACCGCTCCTCGTAATCGGAAAAATTACCACTTACCTTTTTTTCGAAATTCCGACTTAAAGTGCCCTAAAATGCCGCTAAGCGCGCTCAAGTTTCATTTTTTACAAATTACCTTTTTTCCGCCGTGATTACGCCAACACATACACCTACCCAAACACACTCCGTTTTTCCTACCCATAATGCCTAAAAAACGCGCTTAACACCTTTTTCTTAAAATTACTTTTTTTGCTCTCTACTCCTTCTCCTTACCCCCGAAACACTTCCTAATCATCTTTTCCGGCAAACTAACTACCAAAAATAGTGAAAAAGCTCCCTAAAGGAGAAAAAAAAATTTTCGTTTTTTTTTTAATTTATTTCACATTTTCCCTCTCCCCTTACGGAAAAAAACAAAACCACTTACTTTTTCCGCCCTTTTTATCACCGGAAATAGGAAAACCGCAAGGAAAAACTTCCCATAAAAATTTTTTTATTTTGACTTTTTTGCACCCTACCGCTCCTCGTAATCGGAAAAATTACCACTTACCTTTTTTTTCGAAATTCCGACTTAAAGTGCCCTAAAATACCGCTAAGCGCGCTCAAGTTTCATTTTTTACAAATTACCTTTTTCCCGCCGTGATTACGCGAACACATACACCTTCCCAAACACACTCCGTTTTTCCTACCCATAATGCCTAAAAAACGCGCTTAACACCTTTTTCTTAAAATTACTTTTTTTTGGCTCTCTACTCCTTCTCCTTACCCCCGAAACACTTCCTAATCATCTTTTCCGGCAAACTAACTACCAAAAATAGTGAAAAAGCTCACTAAAGGAGAAAAAAAAATTTTCGTTTTTTTTTCAATTTATTTCACATTTTCCCTCTCCCCTTACGGAAAAAAACAAAACCACTTACTTTTTCCGCCCTTTTTATCAACGGAAATAGGAAAACCGCAAGGGAAAACGTCCTAGAAAAAAAATTTTTTTCTTCTTTTTTTTTTTTACTTTTTTGCATCCTACCGCTCCTCGTAATCGGAAAAAGTACCACTTACCTTCTTTTTCGAAATTCCGACTTAAAGTGCCCAAAATTAACGCTAAGCGCGCTCAAGTTTCATTTTTTTCAAATTACCTTTTTTCCCCCCGTGATTACGCGAACACATACACCTACCCACACACACTCCGTTTTTCCGACCCATAATGCCTAAAAAAGGCGCTTAACACCTTTTTCTTAAAATTCCTTTTTTTTTGCTCTCTACTCCTTCTCGTTACCCCCGAAACACTTCCTAATCATCTTTTCCGGCAAACTAACGACCAAAAATAGTGAAAAATCTTCCTAAAGGAGAGAAAAAAAATTTTCTTTTTTTTTATAATTTATTTCACATTTTCCCTCTCCCCTTACGGAAAAAAACAAAACCACTTACTTTTTCCGCCCTTTTTTTCACCGGAAATAGGAAAACCGCAATTTAAAACGTCCCATAAAAATTCTTTTTTTCTTCTTTTTTTTTTGACTTTTTTGCATCCTACCGCTCCTCGTAATCGGAAAAATTACCACTTACCTTTTTTTCCAAATTCCGACTCAACGTGCCCTAAAATGCCGCTAAGCGCGCTCAAGTTTAATTTTTTACAAATTACCTTTTTTCCGCCGTGATTACGCCAACACATACACCTACCCAAACACACTCCGTTTTTCCTACCCATAATGCCTAAAAAACGCGCTTAACACCTTTTTCTTAAAATTACTTTTTTTGCTCTCTACTCCTTTTCCTTACCCCCGAAACACTTCCTAATCATCTTTTCCGGCAAACTAACTACCAAAAATAGTGAAAAAGCTCCCTAAAGCAGAAAAAAAAATTTTCGTTTTTTTTTCAATTTATTTCACATTTTCCCTCTTCCCTTACGGAAAAAAACAAAACCACTTACTTTTTCCGCCCTTTTTATCACCGGAAATAGGAAAATCGCAAGGGAAAACGTCCCATAAAAATTTTTTTTTTTTGACTTTTTTGCACCCTACCGCTCCTCGTAATCGGAAAAATTACCACTTACCTTTTTTTTCCAAATTCCGACTTAAAGTGCCCAAAACTGACGCTAAGCGCGCTCAAGTTTCATTTTTTACTAATTACCTTTTTCCCGCCGTGATTACGCGAACACATACACCTTCCCAAACACACTCCGTTTTTCCTACCCATAATGCCTAAAAAACGCGCTTAACACCTTTTTCTTAAAATTCCTTTTTTTTGCTCTCTACTCCTTCTCCTTACCCCCGAAACACTTCCTAATCATCTTTTCCGGCAAACTAACGACCAAAAATGGTGAAAAAGCTCCCTAAAGGAGAAAAAATATTTTCTTTTTTTTTAACTTTATTTCACATTTTCCCTCTCCCTTTACGGAAAAAAACAAAACCACTTACTTTTTCCGCCCTTTTTATCACCGGAAATAGGAAAACCGCAAGGGAAAACGTCCCATAAAAATTTTTTTTTTTTTGACTTTTTTGACTTTTTTGCACCCTACCGATCCTCGTAATCGGAAAAATTACCACTTAACTTTTTTTCCAAATTCCGACTTAAAGTGCCCAAAACAGACGCTAAGCGCGCTCAAGTTTCATTTTTTACTAATTACCTTTTTTCCGCCGTGATTACGCCAACACATACACCTACCCAAACACACTCCGTTTTTCCGACCCATAATGCCTAAAAAAGGCGCTTAACACCTTTTTCTTAAAATAACTTTTTTTTTGCTCTCTACTCCTTCTCGTTACCCCCGAAACACTTCCTAATCATCTTTTCCGGCAAACTAACGACCAAAAATGGTGAAAAAGCTCCCTAAAGGAGAAAAAATATTTTCTTTTTTTAATAATTTATTTCACATTTTCCCTCTCCCCTTACGGAAAAAAACAAAACCACTTCCTTTTTCCGCCCTTTTTATCACCGGAAATAGCAAAAACGCAAGGAAAAACGTCGCATAAAATTTTTTTTTTTTTTTTTACTTTTCTGCACCCTACCGCTCCTCGTAATCGGAAAAATTACCACTTACCTTTTTTTCCAAATTCCGACTTAATGTGCCCTAAAATGCCGCTAAGCGCGCTCAAGTTTCATTTTTTACTAATTACCTTTTTTCCGCCGTGATTACGCCAACACATACACCTACCCAAACACACTCCGTTTTTCCGACCCATAATGCCTAAAAAAGGCGCTTAACACCTTTTTCTTAAAATAACTTTTTTTTTGCTCTATACTCCTTCTCGTTACCCCCGAAACACTTCCTAATCATCTTTTCCGGCAAACTAACGACCAAAAATAGTGAAAAATCTTCCTAAAGGAGAGAAAAAAAATTTTCTTTTTTTTTATAATTTATTTCACATTTTCCCTCTCCCCTTACGGAAAAAAACAAAACCACTTACTTTTTCCGCCCTTTTTATCACCGGAAATAGGAAAACCGCAATTTAAAACGTCCCATAAAAATTTTTTTTTCTTCTTTTTTTTTTTTTGACTTTTTTGCACCCTACCGCTCCTCGTAATCGGAAAAATTACCACTTACCTTTTTTTTCGAAATTCCGACTTAAAGTGCCCTAAAATGCCGCTAAGCGCGCTCAAGTTTCATTTTTTACAAATTACCTGTTTTCCGCCGTGATTACGCCAACACATACACCTTACCAAACACACTCCGTTTTTCCTACCCATAATGCCTAAAAAACGCGCTTAACACCTTTTTCTTAAAATTACTTTTTTTGCTCTCTACTCCTTCTCCTTACCCCCGAAACACTTCCTAATCATCTTTTCCGGCAAACTAACGACCAAAAATAGTGAAAAAGCTCCCTAAAGGAGAAAAAATATTTTCTTTTTTTTTCAATTTATTTCACATTTTCCCTCTCCCCTTACGGAAAAAAACAAAACCACTTACTTTTTCCGCCCTTTTTATCACCGGAAATAGGAAAACCGCACGGGAAAACGTCCCATAAAAATTTTTTTTCTTTTCACTTTTTTGCACCCTACCGCTCCTCGTAATCGGAAAAATTACCACTTACCTTTTTTTCGAAATTCCGACTTAAAGTGCCCTAAAATGCCGCTAAGCGCGCTCAAGTTTCATTTTTTACAAATTACCTTTTTCCCGCCGTGATTACGCGAACACATACACCTTCCCAAACACACTCCGTTTTTCCTACCCATAATGCCTAAAAAACGCGCTTAACACCTTTTTCTTAAAATTCCTTTTTTTTGCTCTCTACTCCTTCTCCTTACCCCCGAAACACTTCCTAATCATCTTTTCCGGCAAACTAACGACCAAAAATAGTGAAAAAGCTTCCTAAAGGAGAGAAAAAAAATTTTCTTTTTTTTATAATTTATTTCACATTTACCTCTCCCCTTACGGAAAAAAACAAAACCACTTACTTTTTCCGCCCTTTTTATCACCGGAAATAGGAAAACCGCAAGGGAAAACGTTCCATCAAAAATTTTTTTTTCTTGTTTTTTTTTTTACTTTTTTGCATCGTACCGCTCCTCGTAATCGGAAAAATTACCACTTTCCTTTTTTTTCCAAATTCCGACTTAAAGTGCCCAAAACTGACGCTAAGGGTGCGCAAGTTTCATTTTTTTCAAATTACCTTTTTTCCGCCCGTGATTACGCGAACACATACACCTACCCACACACACTCCGTTTTTCCGACCCATAATGCCTAAAAAAGGCGCTTAACACCTTTTTCTTAAAATTCCTTTTTTTTGCTCTCTACTCCTTCTCGTTACCCCCGAAACACTTCCTAATCATCTTTTCCGGCAAACTAACGACCAAAAATGGTGAAAAAGCTCCCTAAAGGAGAAAAAATATTTTCTTTTTTTAAAAATTTATTTCACATTTTCCCTCTCCCCTTACGGAAAAAAACAAAACCACTTCCTTTTTCCGCCCTTTTTATCACCGGAAATAGCAAAAACGCAAGGAAAAACGTCTCATAAAAATTCTTTTTTTCTTCTTTTTCTTTTGACTTTTTTGCACCCTACCGCTCCTCGTAATCGGAAAAATTACCACTTACCTTTTTTTTCCATATTCCGACTTAATGTGCCCTAAAATGCCGCTAAGCGCGCTCAAGTTTCATTTTTTACTAATTACCTTTTTTCCGCCGTGATTACGCCAACACATACACCTACCCAAACACACTCCGTTTTTCCGACCCATAATGCCTAAAAAACGCGCTTAACACCTTTTTCTTAAAATTACTTTTTTTTTTGCTCTCTACTCCTTCTCCTTACCCCCGAAACACTTCTTAACCATCTCTTCCGGCAAACTAACGACCAAAAATGGTCAAAAAAGCTCCCTAATGGACAAATGTAAATTTTCTTTTTTTTATAAATTATTTCACATTTTCCCTCTCCCCTTACGGAAAAAAACAAAACCACTTACTTTTTCCGCCCTTTTTATCACCGGAAATAGGAAAACCGCAAGCGAAAACGTCTTATAAAAATTTTTTTTTTTTTTTACTTTTCTGCACCCTACCGCTCCTCGTAATCGGAAAAATTACCACTTACCTTTTTTTTTCCAAATTCCGACTTAAAGTGCCCTAAAATGCCGCTCAGCGCGCTCAAGTTTAATTTTTTACAAATTACCTTTTTCCGCCGTGATTACGCCAACACATACACCTACCCAAACACACTCCGTTTTTCTTACCAATAATACCTAAAAAACGCGCTTAACACCTTTTTCTTAAAATTACTTTTTTTGCTCTCTACTCCTTCTCCTTACCCCCGAAACACTTGTTAACCATCTCTTCCGGCAAACTAACGACCAAAAATGGTCAAAAAAGCTCCCTAAAGGACAAAAATAAATTTTCTTTTTTTTATAAATCATTTCACATTTTCCCTCTCCCGTTACGGAAAAAAACAAAACCACTTACTTTTTCCGCCCTTTTTATCACCGGAAATAGGAAAACCGCAATTTAAAACGTCCCATCAAAATTTTTTTTTTCTTCTTTTTTTTTTTTTTGACTTTTTTGCACCATACCGCTCCTCTTTATCGGAAAAATTACCACATACCTTTTTTTCCAAATTCCGACTTAAAGTGGCCAAAACTGACGCTAAGCGCGCTCAAGTTTCATTTTTTACTAATTACCTTTTCCCCCGTGATTACGCCAACACATACACCTACCCACACACACTCTGTTGTTCCGACCCATAATTCCTAAATAAGGCGCTTAACACCTTTTTCTTCAAATTACTTTTTTTGCTCTCTACTCCTTCTCGTTACCCCCGAAACACTTCCTAATCATCTTTTCCGGCAAACTAACGACCAAAAATGGTGAAAAAGCTCCCTAAAGGAGAAAAAATATTTTCTTTTTTTTTCAATTTATTTCACATTTTCCCTCTCCCCTTACGGAAAAAAACAAAACCACTTACTTTTTCCGCCCTTTTTATCACCGGAAATAGGAAAACCGCAAAGGAAAACGTCCCATAAAAATTTTTCTTTTTTTTTTTTTTCTTACTTTTTTGTATCCTACCGCTCCACGTAATGGGAAAAATTACCACTTATCTTTTTTTTCGAAATTCCGACTTAAAGTGCGCAAAACTGAAGCTAAGGGTGGGCAAGTTTAATTTTTTTCAATTACCTTTTTCCCCCGTGATTACGCGAACACATACACCTACCCACACACACTACGTTTTTCCGACCCATAATGCTTAAAAAACGCGCTTAACATCTTTTTCTTAAAAGTCCTTTTTTTTTGCTCTCTACTCTTTTTCCTTACCTCCGAAACACTTCCTAATCATCTTTTCCGGGAAACTAACGACCAAAAATGGCCAAAATAGCTCTCTAAAGGACAAAAAAATTTTCTTTTTTTTTTATAATTTATTTCACATTTTCCCTCTCCCCTTACGGAAAAACACAAAACCACTTACTTTTTCCGCCCTTTTTATCACCGGAAATAGGAAAACCGCAAGGGAAAACGTCTCATAAAATTTTTTTTTTTTTTTTTTTTTTTACTTTTCTGCACCCTACCGCTCCTCGTAATCGGAAAAATTACCACGTACCTTTTTTTTCCAAATTCCGACTTAAAGTGCCCTAAAATGCCGCTAAGCGCGCTCAAGTTTCATTTTTTACAAATTCCCTTTTTTCCGCCGTGATTACGCCAACACATACACCTACCCAAACACACTCCGTTTTTCCTACCCATAATGCCTAAAAAACGCGCTTAACACCTTTTTCTTAAAATTACTTTTTTTGCTCTCTACTCCTTCTCCTTACCCCCGAAATACTTCCTAATCATCTTTTCCGGCAAACTAACAACCAAAAATGGTGAAAAAGCTCCCTAAAGGACAAAAAAATTTTTCTTTTTTTTAAATTATTTCATATTTTCCTTCTCCCCTTACGGAAAAAAACAAAACCACTTGCTTTTTCCGCCCTTTTTGTCACCGGAAATAGGAAAACCGCAAGGGAAAACGTCCCATTAAAAATTGTTCTTTTTTTTTTTTTTTTACTTTTTTGCACCCAACCGCTCCTGGAAATCGAAAAAATTACTACTTACCTTGTTTTTCGAAATTCCGACTTAAAGTGCCCAAAACTGCCGCTAAGCGCGCTCAAGTTTCATTTTTTAGAAATTACCTTTTTTCCGCCGTGATTACGTGAACACATACACCTACCCAAACACACTCCGTTTTTCCAACCCATAATGCCTAAAAACGCGCTGAACACCTTTTTTTTTTATAAAAATTGCTTTTTTTTGCTCTCTTCTTCTTCTCATTAACCCCGAAACAGTTCCTAATCATCTTTTCCGGGAAACCAACGACCAAAAATAGTGAAAAAGCTCTTTTTTTATAATTTATTTCACATTTTCCCTCTCCCCTTACGGAAAAAAAACCACTTACTTTTTCCGCCCTTTTTATCACCGGAAATAGGAAAACCGCA
Organism: Elysia crispata; assembly: GCA_033675545.1. Taxonomy (NCBI): domain Eukaryota; kingdom Metazoa; phylum Mollusca; class Gastropoda; family Plakobranchidae; genus Elysia; species Elysia crispata. The sequence goes on along the minus strand of JAWDGP010004396.1, from coordinate 35,137 downwards.
AGGGAAAATGTCCCATAAAAAATTTTTCCTTTTTTTCTTTTTTTACTTTTTTGCACCCTACCGCTCCTCGTAATCGAAAAAATTACCACTTACCTTTTTTTTCCGAAATTCCGACTTAAAGTGCCCTAAAATGCCGCTAAGCGCGCTCAAGTTTCATGTTTTACAAATTGCCTTTTTTCCTACGTGATTACGCGAACACATACACCTACCCACATACACTCCGTTTTTCCGACCCATAATGCCTAAAAAGAGCGCTTAACACCTTTTTCTTAAAATTACTTTTTTTTTGCTCTTTACTCCTTCTCCTTACGCCCGAAACACTTCCTAATCATCTTTTCCGGCAAACTAACGACCAAAACCGGTGAAAAAGCTCCCTAAAGGAAAAAAAAAATTTTCTTTTTTTTATAATTTATTTCACATTTTCCCTCTCCCCTTACGGGAAAAAACAAAACCACTTACTTTTTCCGCCCTTTTTATCACCGGAAATAGGAAAACCGCAAGGGAAAACGTCCCGTACAAAGATTTTTTTTTCTTCTTTTTTTTTGAATTTTTTGCACCCTACCGCTCCTCGTAATCGGAAAAATTACCACTTACCTTTTTTTCCGAAATTCCGACTTAAAGTGCCCTAAAATGCCGCTCATCGCGCTCAAGTTTCATTTTTTACTAATTACCTTTTTTCCGCCGTGATGACGCCAACACATACACCTACCCAAACACACTTGGTTTTTCCTACCCATAATGCCTAAAAAACGCGCTTAACACCTTTTTCTTAAAATTACTTTTCTTTTGCTTTCTACTGCTTCTCCTTACCCCCGAAACACTTCCTAATCATCTTTTCCGGCATACTAACGACCAAAAATAGTGAAAAAGCTCCCGAAAGGAAAAAATAATTTTTTTTTTTTTTTTTATAATTTATTTTACTTTTTCCCTCTCCCCTTACGGAAAAAAACAAAACCATTTACTTTTTCCGCCCTTTTTATGATTGGAAATAGGAAAATCGCAAGGAAAAACGTCCCATAAAAATTTTTTCTTTTTTTTCATTTTTTTAGTTTTTTGCATCCTACCGTTCCTCGTAATCGGAAAAATTATCACGTACCTTTTTTTTGGAAATTCCGACTTAAAGTGCCCAAAACTTCCGCTAAGGGTGTGCAAGTTTCATCTTTTACAAATTACCTTTTTTCCCCCGTGATAACGCGAACACATACACCTACCAACACACTCTCCGTTTTTCGGACCCATAATGCCTAAAAAAGGCGCTTAACACCTTTTTCTTAAAATTCCTTTTTTTTGCTCTCTACTCCTTCTCGTTACCCCCGAAACACTTCCTAATCATCTTTTCCGGCAAACTAACGACCAAAAATGGTGAAAAAGCTCCCTAAAGGAGAAAAAATATTTTCTTTTTTTAAAAATTTATTTCACATTTTCCCTCTCCCCTTACGGAAAAAAACAAAACCACTTACTTTTTCCGCCCTTTTTATCACCGGAAATAGCAAAAACGCAAGGAAAAACGTCTCATAAAAATTTTTTTTTTTTTTTTTTTACTTTTCTGCACCCTACCGCTCCTCGTAATCGGAAAAATTACCACTTACCTTTTTTTCGAAATTCCGACTTAAAGTGCCCTAAAATGCCGCTAAGCGCGCTCAAGTTTCATTTTTTACAAATTACCTTTTTTCCGCCGTGATTACGCGAACACATACACCTACCCAAACACACTCCGTTTTTCCGACCCATAATGCCTAAAAAAGGCGCTTAACACCTTTTTCTTAAAATTCCTTTTTTTGCTCTCTACTCCTTCTCGTTACCCCCGAAACACTTCCTAATCATCTTTTCCGGCAAACTAACGACCAAAAATGGTGAAAAAGCTCCCTAAAGGAGAAAAAAAATTTTCTTTTTTTTTTATAATTTATTTCACATTTTCCCTCTCCCCTTACGGAAAAAAACAAAACCACTTACTTTTTCCGCCCTTTTTATCACCGGAAATAGGAAAACCGCAAGGAAAAACGTCCCATAAAAATTTTTTTTTCTTCTTTTTTTTTTTTTTTACTTTTTTGCACCCTACCGCTCCTCGTAATCGGAAAAATTACCACTTTCCTTTTTTTTCCAAATTCCGACTTAAAGTGCCCAAAACTGACGCTAAGGGTGCGCAAGTTTCATTTTTTTCAAATTACCTTTTTTCCCCCCGTGATTACGCGAACACATACACCTACCCACACACACTCCGTTTTTCCGACCCATAATGCCTAAAAAACGCGCTTAACACCTTTTTCTTAAAATTACTTTTTTTGCTCTCTACTCCTTCTCGTTACCCCCGAAACACTTCCTAATCATCTTTTCCGGCAAACTAACGACCAAAAATGGTGAAAAAGCTCCCTAAAGGAGAAAAAATATTTTCTTTTTTTAAAAATTTATTTCACATTTTCCCTCTCCCCTTACGGAAAAAAACAAAACCACTTACTTTTTCCGCCCTTTTTATCACCGGAAATAGGAAAACCGCAAGGGAAAACGTCCCATAAAAAATTTTTTTTTCTTGTTTTTTTTTTACTTTTTTGCATCGTACCGCTCCTCGTAATCGGAAAAATTACCACTTTCCTTTTTTTTCCAAATTCCGACTTAAAGTGCCCTAAAATGCCGCTAACCGCGCTCAAGTTTAATTTTTTACAAATTACCTGTTTTCCGCCGTGATTACGCCAACACATACACCTACCCAAACACACTCCGTTTTTCCTACCCATAATACCTAAAAAACGCGCTTAACACCTTTTTCTTAAAATTACTTTTTTTGCTCTCTACTCCTTCTCCTTACCCCCGAAACACTTGTTAACCATCTCTTCCGGCAAACTAACGACCAAAAATGGTCAAAAAAGCTCCCTAAAGGACAAAAATAAATTTTCTTTTTTTATAAATCATTTCACATTTTCCCTCTCCCGTTACGGAAAAAAAACAAAACCACTTACTTTTTCCGCCCGTTTTATCACCGGAAATAGGATAACCGCAATTTAAAACGTCCCATAAAATTTTTTTTTCTTCTTTTCTTTTTTTTACTTTTTTGCACCCTACCGCTCCTCGTAATCGGAAAAATTACCACTTTCCTTTTTTTTTCCAAATTCCGACTTAAAGTGCCCAAAACTGACGCTAAGGGTGCGCAAGTTTCATTTTTTTCAAATTACCTTTTTTCCCCCCGTGATTACGCGAACACATACACCTACCCACACACACTCCGTTTTTCCGACCCATAATGCCTAAAAAAGGCGCTTAACACCTTTTTCTTAAAATTACTTTTTTTTGCTCTCTACTCCTTCTCGTTACCCCCGAAACACTTCCTAATCATCTTTTCCGGCAAACTAACGACCAAAAATGGTGAAAAAGCTCCCTAAAGGAGAAAAAATATTTTCTTTTTTTAAAAATTTATTTCACATTTTCCCTCTCCCCTTACGGAAAAAAACAAAACCACTTCCTTTTTCCGCCCTTTTTATCACCGGAAATAGGAAAACCGCAAGGAAAAACGTCTCATAAAAATTTTTTTTTTTTTTTTACTTTTCTGCACCCTACCGCTCCTCGTAATCGGAAAAATTACCACTTACCTTTTTTTTCCAAATTCCGACTTAATGTGCCCTAAAATGCCGCTAAGCGCGCTCAAGTTTCATTTTTTACTAATTACCTTTTTTCCGCCGTGATTACGCCAACACATACACCTACCCAAACACACTCCGTTTTTCCTACCCATAATGCCTAAAAAACGCGCTTAACACCTTTTTCTTAAAATTACTTTTTTTGCTCTCTACTCCTTCTCGTTACCCCCGAAACACTTCCTAATCATCTTTTCCGGCAAACTAACGACCAAAAATGGTGAAAAAGCTCCCTAAAGGAGAAAAAATATTTTCTTTTTTTTTCAATTTATTTCACATTTTCCCTCTCCCCTTACGGAAAAAAACAAAACCACTTCCTTTTTCCGCCCTTTTTATCACCGGAAATAGCAAAAACGCAAGGAAAAAACGTCGCATAAAATTATTTTTTTTTTTTTTTACTTTTCTGCACCCTACCGCTCCTCGTAATCGGAAAAATTACCACTTTCCTTTTTTTTCCAAATTCCGACTTAAAGTGCCCAAAACTGACGCTAAGGGTGCGCAAGTTTCATTTTTTTCAAATTACCTTTTTTCCCCCCGTGATTACGCGAACACATACACCTACCCACACACACTCTGTTGTTCCGACCCATAATGCCTAAAAAAGGCGCTTAACATCTTTTTCTTAAAATTACTTTTTTTTTGCTCTCTACTCCTTCTCGTTACCCCAGAAACACTTCCTAATTATCTTTTCCGGCAAACTAACGACCAAAAATGGTGAAAAAGCTCCCTAAAGGAGAAAAAATGTTTTCTTTTTTTTTAAATTTATTTCACATTTTCCCTCTCCCCTTACGGAAAAAAACAAAACCACTTCCTTTTTCGGCCTTTTTATCACCGGAAATAGCAAAGACGCAAGGAAAAAACGTCGCATAAAATTTTTTTTTTTTTTTTTACTTTTCTGCACCCTACCGCTCCTCGTAATCGGAAAAATTACCACTTTCCTTTTTTTTCCAAATTCCGACTAAAAGCGCCCAAGACTGACGCTAAGGGTGCGCAAGTTTCATTTTTTTCAAATTACCTTTTTTCCCCCCGTGATTACGCGAACACATACACCTACCCAAACACACTCCGTTTTTCCTACCCATAATACCTAAAAAACGCGCTTAACACCTTTTTCTTAAAATTACTTTTTTTTGCTCTCTACTCCTTCTCGTTACCCCCGAAACACTTCCTAATCATCTTTTCCGGCAAACTAACGACCAAAAATGGTGAAAAAGCTCCCTAAAGGAGAAAAAATATTTTCTTTTTTTAAAAATTTATTTCACATTTTCCCTCTCACCGTACGAAAAAAAACAAAACCACTTACTTTTTCCGCCCTTTTTATCACCGGAAATAGGAAAACCGCAAGGGAAAAGGTTCCATTAAAAATTTTTTTTTCTTGTTTTTTTTTTACTTTTTTGCATCGTACCGCTCCTCGTAATCGGAAAAATTACCACTTTCCTTTTTTTTCCAAATTCCGACTTAAAGTGCCCTAAAATGCCGCTAACCGCGCTCAAGTTTAATTTTTTACAAATTACCTGTTTTCCGCCGTGATTACGCCAACACATACACCTACCCAAACACACTCCGTTTTTCCTACCCATAATACCTAAAAAACGCGCTTAACACCTTTTTCTTAAAATTACTTTTTTTGCTCTCTACTCCTTCTCTTTACCCCCGAAACACTTGTTAACCATCTCTTCCGGCAAACTAATGACCAAAAATGGTCAAAAAAGCTCCCTAAAGGACAAAAATAAATTTTCTTTTTTTTATAAATCATTTCACATTTTCCCTCTCCCGTTACGGAAAAAAACAAAACCACTTACTTTTTCCGCCCTTTTTATCACCGGAAATAGGAAAACCGCAAAGGAAAACGTCTCATAAAATTTTTTTTTTTTTTTTTTTTTTACTTTTTTGGACCCTACCGCTCCTCGTAATCGGAAAAATTACCACTTACCTTTTTTTTCCAAATTCCGACTTAAAGTGCCCTAAAATGCCGCTAAGCGCGCTCAAGTTTCATTTTTTACTAATTACCTTTTTTCCGCCGTGATTACGCCAACACATACACCTACCCAAACACACTCCGTTTTTCCTACCCATAATGCCTAAAAAACGCGCTTAACACCTTTTTCTTAAAATTACTTTTTTTTTGCTCTCTACTCCTTCTCGTTACCCCCGAAACACTTCCTAATCATCTTTTCCGGCAAACTAACGACCAAAAATGGTGAAAAAGCTCCCTAAAGAGAAAAAATATTTTCTTTTTTTAAAAATTTATTTCACAATTTCCCTCTCACCTTACGGAAAAAAACAAAACCACTTCCTTTTTCCGCCCTTTTTATCACCGGAAATAGCAAAAACGCAAGGAAAAAACGTCGCATAAAATTATTTTTTTTTTTTTTTTTACTTTTCTGCACCCTACCGCTCCTCGTAATCGGAAAAATTACCACTTTCCTTTTTTTTTTACAAATTCCGACTTAAAGTGCCCTAAAATGCCGCTGAGCGCGCTCAAGTTTAATTTTTTAGAAATTACCTTTTTTCCCCCGTGATTACGCGAACACATACACCTACCCAAACACACTCCGTTTTTCCTACCCATAATGCCTAAAAAACGCGCTTAACACCTTTTTCTTAAAATTACTTTTTTTGCTCTCTACTCCTTCTCGTTACCCCCGAAACACTTCCTAATCATCTTTTCCGGCAAACTAACGACCAAAAATGGTGAAAAAGCTCCCTAAAGGAGAAAAAAAAATTTTCTTTTTTTTAATAATTTTTTTAACATTTTCCCTCTCCCCTTACGGAAAAAAAACAAAACCACTTACTTTTTCAGCCCTTTTTATCACCGGAAATAGGTAAACCGCAAGGGAAAACGGATCATAAAAAATATTTTTTTCTTCTTTGTTTTTTTTTTTTTGCATTCTACCGCTCCTCGTAATTGGAAAAATGACCACTACGCTTTTTTTTCCAAATTACGACTTAAAGTGCCTAAAACTGACGCTAAGGGTGCGCAAGTTTCATTTTTTTGAAATTACCTTCTTTCCTCCGTCATTTCGCGAACACATACACCTACCCACACACACTCCGTTTTTCCGACCCATAATGCCTAAAAAAGGCGCTTAACACCTTTTTCTTAAAATTACTTTTTTTTTGCTCTCTACTCCTTCTCGTTACCCCCGAAACACTTCCTAATCATCTTTTCCGGCAAACTAACGACCAAAAATGGTGAAAAAGCTCCCTAAAGGAGAAAAAATATTTTCTTTTTTTAAAATTTATTTCACATTTTCCCTCTCCCCTTACGGAAAAAAACAAAACCACTTACTTTTTCCGCCCTTTTTATCACCGGAAATAGGAAAACCGCAAGGGAAAACGTCCCATAAAATTTTTTTTTTTTTTTTTTTTTTACTTTTTTGCATCCTACCGCTCCTCGTAATCGGAAAAATTACCACTTACCTTTTTTTTCCAAATTCCGACTTAAAGTGCCCTAAAATGCCGCTAAGCGCGCTCAAGTTTAATTTTTTACAAATTACCTTTTTTCCGCCGTGATTACGCCAACACATACACCTACCCAAACACACTCCGTTTTTCCTACCCATAATGCCTAAAAAACGCGCTTAACACCTTTTTCTTAAAATTACTTTTTTTGCTCTCTACTCCTTCTCCTTACCCCCGAAACACTTGTTAACCATCTCTTCCGGCAAACTAACGACCAAAAATGGTCAAAAAAGCTCCCTAAAGGAGAAAAAATATTTTCTTTTTTTAAAAATTTATTTCACATTTTCCCTCTCACCTTACGGAAAAAAACAAAACCACTTACTTTTTCCGCCCTTTTTATCACCGGAAATAGGAAAACCGCAATTTAAAACGTCCCATAAAAATTTTTTTTCACATTTTTGCACCCTACCGCTCCTCGTAATCGGAAAAATTACCACGTACCTTTTTTTCGAAATTCCGACTTAAAGTGCCCTAAAATGCCGCTGAGCGCGCTCAAGTTTCATTTTTTACAAATTACCTTTTTCCCCCCAGTGATTACGCCAACACATACACCTACCCAAACACACTCCGTTTTTCCTACCCATAATGCCTAAAAAACGCGCTTAACACCTTTTTCTTAAAATTACTTTTTTTTGGCTCTCTACTCCTTCTCCTTACCCCCGAAACACTTCCTAATCATCTTTTCCGGCAAACTAACGACCAAAAATGGTGAAAAAGCTCCCTAAAGGAGAAAAAAAATTTTTTCTTTTTTTTTTTTTCACATTTTCCCTCTCCCCTTACGGAAAAAAACAAAACCACTTACTTTTTCCGCCCTTTTTATCACCGGAAATAGGAAAACCGCAAGGGAAAACGTCTCATAATTTTTTTTTTTTTTTTTTTTTTTTTTTTTTACTTTTTTGCATCCTACCGCTCCTCGTAATCGGAAAAATTACCACTTACCTTTTTTTCGAAATTCCGACTTAAAGTGCCCTAAAATGCCGCTAAGCGCGCTCAAGTTTCATTTTTTACAAATTACCTTTTTCCCGCCGTGATTACGCGAACACATACACCTTCCCAAACACACTCCGTTTTTCCTACCCATAATGCCTAAAAAACGCGCTTAACACCTTTTTCTTAAAATTCCTTTTTTTTGCTCTCTACTCCTTCTCCTTACCCCCGAAACACTTCCTAATCATCTTTTCCGGCAAACTAACGACCAAAAATAGTGAAAAAGCTTCCTAAAGGAGAGAAAAAAAATTTTCTTTTTTTTATAATTTATTTCACATTTTCCCTCTCCCCTTACGGAAAAAAACAAAACCACTTACTTTTTCCGCCCTTTTTATCACCGGAAATAGGAAAACCGCAAGGGAAAACGTTCCATAAAAAATTTTTTTTTCTTGTTTTTTTTTTTACTTTTTTGCATCGTACCGCTCCTCGTAATCGGAAAAATTACCACTTTTCTTTTTTTTCCAAATTCCGACTTAAAGTGCCCTAAAATGCCGCTAAGCGCGCTCAGGTTTAATTTTTTACAAATTCCCTTTTTTCCGCCGTGATTACGCCAACACATACACCTACCCAAACACACTCCGTTTTTCCTACCCATAATGCCTAAAAAACGCGCTTAACACTTTTTTCTGAAAATTACTTTTTTTGCTCTCTACTCCTTCTCCTTACCCCCGAAACACTTCCTAATCATCTTTTCCGGCAAACTAACTACCAAAAATGGTGAAAAAGCTCCCTAAAGCAGAAAAAAAATTTTCTTTTTTCTAAAAATTTTTTTCACCATTTTACTCTCCCCTTACGGATAAAACAAAACCACTTACGCCCTTTTTATCACCGGAAATAGGAAAACCGCAAGGGAAAACGTCTCATAAAAATATTTTCTTCTTTTTTTTTTTTCTACTTTTCTGCACCCTACCGCTCCTAGTAATCGCAAAAAAATTACCACTTACCTTTTCTTCCAAATTCCGATTTAAAGTGCCCTAAAATGCCGCTAAGCGCGCTCAAGTTTTATTTTTTACAAATACCCTTTTTTCCCCCGTGATTACGCGAACACATACACCTACCCACACACACTCCGTTTTTCCGACCCATAATGCCTAAAAAAGGCGCTTAACACCTTTTTCTTAAAATTACTTTTTTTTTTCTCTCTCTACTCCTTCTCGTTACCCCCGAAACACTTCCTAATCATCTTTTCCGGCAAACTAACGACCAAAAATGGTGAAAAAGCTCCCTAAAGGAGAGAAAAAAAATTTTCTTTTTTTTTTAATTTATTTCACATTTTCCCTCTCCCGTTACGGAAAAAAACAAAACCACTTACTTTTTCCGCCCTTTTTATCACCGGAAATAGGAAAACCGCAAAGGAAAACGTCCCATAAAAAATTTTTTTCTTTTCACTTTTTTGCACCCTACCGCTCCTCGTAATCGGAGAAATTACCACTTACCTTTTTTTCCAAATTCCGACTTAAAGGACCCAAAACTGACGCTAAGGGGTCGCAAGTTTCATTATTTTCAAATTACCTTTTTTCGCCCATGATTACGCGAACACATACACCTACCCACACACACTCCGTTTTTCCGACCCATAATGCCTAAAAAAGGCGCTGAACACCTTTTTCTTAAAAATTACTTTTTTTTTCTCTTTACTCCTTCTCGTTACCCCCGAAACACTTCCTAATCATCTTTTCCGGCAAACTAACGACCAAAAATGGTGAAAAAGCTCCCTAAAGGAGAAAAAAAATTTTCTTTTTTTTATAATTTATTTCACATTTTCCCTCTCCCCTTACGGAAAAAAACAAAACCACTTACTTTTTCCGCCCTTTTTATCACCGGAAATAGGAAAACCGCAAGGGAAAACGTCCCATAAATTTTTTTTTTTTGACTTTTTTGCACCCTACCGCTCCTCGTAATCGGAAAAATTACCACTTACCTTTTTTTCGAAATTCCGACTTAAAGTGCCCTAAAATGCCGCTAAGCGCGCTCAAGTTTCATTTTTTACAAATTACCTGTTTTCCGCCGTGATTACGCCAACACATACACCTACCCAAACACACTCCGTTTTTCCTACCCATAATGCCTAAAAAACGCGCTTAACACCTTTTTCTTAAAATACCTTTTTTTTCCTCTCTACTCCTTCTCCTTACCCCCGAAACACTTCCTAATCATCTTTTCCGGCAAAATAACTACCAAAAATAGTGAAAAAGCTCCCTAAAGGAGAAAAAAACATTTCGTTTTTTTTTTTATTTCTTTCACATTTTCCCTCTACCCTTACGGAAAAAAACAAAACCACTTACTTTTTCCGCCCTTTTTATCACCGGAAATAGGAAAACCGCAAGGAAAAACGTCCCATGAAAATTTATTTTTTTTTTTCGACTTTTTTGCACCCTACCGCTCCTTGTAATCGGAAAAATTACCACTCACCTTTTTTTTCGAAATTCCGACTTAAAGTGCCCTAAATTGCCGCTAAGCCCGCTCAAGATTCATTTTTTACAAATTACCTTTTTCCCACCGTGATTACGCGAACACATACACCTACCCACAGACACTCCGTTTTTCCGACCCATGATGCCTAAAAAAGGCGCTTAACACATTTTTCTTAAAATTACTTTTTTCTTGCTCTCTACTCCTTCTCTTTACCCCCGAAACACTTCCTAATCATCTTTTCCGGCAAACTAACGACCAAAAATGGTGAAAAAGCTCCCTAAAGGAGAAAGAAAAATTTCATGTTTTTTATAATTTATTTCACATTTTCCCTCTCCCCTTACGGAAAAAAACAAAACCACTTACTTTTTCAGCCCTTTTTATCACCGGAAATAGAAAAACCGCAAGGGAAAACGTCCCATAAAAATTTTTTTTTTCTTTTTTTTTTTTGACTTTTTTGCACCCTACCGCTCCTCGTAATCGGAAAAATTACCACTTACCTTTTTTTTCGAAATTCCGACTTAAAGTGCCCTAAAATGCCGCTAAGCGCGCTCAAGTTTCATTTTTTACAAATTACCTTTTTGCCGCCGTGATTACGCGAACACATACACCTACCCAAACACACTCCGTTTTTCCTACCCATAATGCCTAAAAAACGCGCTTAACACCTTTTTGTTAAAATTACTTTTTTTGCTATCTACCCCTTCTCCTTGTCCCCGAAACACTTCCTAATCTTCTTTTCCGGCAAACTAACGACCAAAAATGGTGAAAAAGCTCCCTAAAGGAGAAACAAAAATTTCCGTTTTTTTTTTAATTTATTTCACTTTTTCCCTCTCCCCTTACGGTTAAAAAAACAAAACCACTTACTTTTTCCGCCCTTTTTATCAACGGAAATAGGAAAACCGCAAGGGAAAACGTCCCATAAAAATTTTTTTTTTATTTTGACTTTTTTGCATCCTACCGCTCCTCGTAATCGGAAAAATTACCTTACCTTCTTTTTTGAAATTCCGACTTAAAGTGCCCTAAATTGCTGCTAAGCGCGCTCAAGTTTCATTTTTTACAAATTACCTTTTTCCCGCCGTGATTACGCGAACACATACACCTACCCAAACACACTCCGTTTTTCCTACCCATAATACCTAAAAAACGCACTTAACTCCTTTTTCATAAAATTAATTTTTTTGCTCTCTACTCCTTCTCCTTACCCCCGAAACACTTCCTAATCATCTTTTCCGGCAAACTAACGACCAAAAATAGTGAAAAAGCTTCCTAAATGAGAGAAAAAAAATTTTCTTTTTTTTATAATTTATTTCACATTTTCCCTCTCCCCTTACGGAAAAAAACAAAACCACTTACTTTTTCCGCCCTTTTTATCACCGGAAATAGAAAAACCGCAAGGGAAAACGTCCCATAAAAAATTTTTTTTTCTTGTTTTTTTTTTTACTTTTTTGCACCCTACCGCTCCTCATAATCGGAAAAATTACCACTTTCCTTTTTTTTCCAAATTCCGACTTAAAGTGCCCTAAAATGCCGCTAAGCGCGCTCAAGTTTAATTTTTTACAAATTACCTTTTTTCCGCCGTGATTACGCCAACACATACACCTACCCAAACACACTCCGTTTTTCCTACCCATAATGCCTAAAAAACGCGCTTAACACCTTTTTCTTAAAATTACTTTTTTTGCTCTCTACTCCTTCTCCTTACCCCCGAAACACTTCTTAACCATCTCTTCCGGCAAACTAACGACTAAAAATGGTCCAAAAAAGCTCCCTAAAGGACAAAAATAAATTTTCTTTTTTTTATAAATCATTTCACATTTTCCCTCTCCCGTTACGGAAAAAAACAAAACCACTTACTTTTTCCGCCCTTTTTATCACCGGAAATAGGAAAACCGCAATTTAAAACGTCCCATAAAAATTTTTTTTTCTTCTTTTTTTTTTGACTTTTTTGCACCCTACCGCTCCTCGTAATCGGAAAAATTACCACTTACCTTTTTTTCGAAATTCCGACTTAAAGTGCCCTAAAATGCCGCTAAGCGCGCTCAAGTTTCATTTTTTACAAATTACCTTTTTTCCGCCGTGATTACGCCAACACATACACCTACCCAAACACACTCCGTTTTTCCTACCCATAATGCCTAAAAAACGCGCTTAACACCTTTTTCATAAAATTACTATTTTTTTTTGCTCTCTACTCCTTCTCCTTACCCCCAAAACCCTTCCTAATCATCTTTTCCAGGAAACTAACTACCAAAAATAGTGAAAAAGCTCCCTAAAGGAGAAAAAAAAATTTTCGTTTTTTTTTAAATTTATTTCACATTTTCCCTCTCCCCTTACGGAAAAAAACAAAACCACTTACTTTTTCCGCCCTTTTTATCACCGGAAATAGGAAAAACGCAAGGGAAAACGTCTCATAAAATTTTTTTTTTTTTTTTTTACTTTCTGCACCCTACCGCTCCTCGTAATCGGAAAAATTTCCACTTACCTTTTTTTTCCAAATTCCGACTTAAAGTGCCCAAAACTGACGCTAAGGGGTCGCAAGTTTCATTTTTTTCAAATTACCTTTTTTCCCCCGTGATTACGCGAACACATACACCTACCCACACACACTCCGTTTTTCCGACCCATAATGCCTAAAAAAGGCGCTTAACACCTTTTTCTTAAAATTACTTTTTTTTTTGCTCTCTACTCCTTCTCGTTACCCCCGAAACACTTCCTAATTATCTTTTCCGGCAAACTAACGACCAAAAAATGTGAAAAAGCTCCATAAAGAGAAAAAATATTTTTTTTTTTCAATTTATTTCACATTTTCCCTCTCCCCTTACGGAAAAAAACAAAACCACTTACTTTTTCCGCTCTTTTTATCACCGGAAATAGGAAAACCGCAAGGAACAACGTTCCATCAAAAAATTTTTTTTTTTCTTTTTTTTTTTTACTTTTTTGCATCGTACCGCTCCTCGTAATCGGAAAAATTACCACTTTCCTTTTTTTTCCAAATTCCGACTTAAAGTGCCCAAAACTGACGCTAAGGGTGCGCAAGTTTCATTTTTTTCAAATTACCTTTTTTCCCCCCGTGATTACGCGAACACATACACCTACCCACACACACTCCGTTTTTCCGACCCATAATGCCTAAAAAAGGCGCTTAACACCTTTTTCTTAAAATTCCTTTTTTTTTGCTCTCTACTCCTTCTCGTTACCCCCGAAACACTTCCTAATCATCTTTTCCGGCAAACTAACGACCAAAAATGGTGAAAAAGCTCCCTAAAGGAGAAAAAATATTTTCTTTTTTTTATAATTTATTTCACATTTTCCCTCTCCCCTTACGGAAAAAAACAAAACCACTTTCTTTTTCCGCCCTTTTTATCACCGGAAATAGGAAAACCGCAAGGGAAAACGTCCCATAAAAATTTTTTTTGTTTTGACTTTTTTGCACCCTACCGCTCCTCGTAATCGGAAAAATTACCACTTCCCTTTTTTTTCGAAATTCCGACTTAAAGTGCCCTAAAATGCCGCTAAGCGCGCTCAAGTTTCATTTTTTACTAATTACCTTTTTCCCGCCGTGATTACGCGAACACATACACCTTCCCAAACACACTCCGTTTTTCCTACCCATAATGCCTAAAAAACGCGCTTAACACCTTTTTCTTAAAATTCCTTTTTTTTGCTCTCTACTCCTTCTCCTTACCCCCGAAACACTTCCTAATCATCTTTTCCGGCAAACTAACGACCAAAAATGGTGAAAAAGCTCCCTAAAGGAGAAAAAATATTTTCTTTTTTTTTAAATTTATTTCACATTTTCCCTCTCCAATTACGAAAAAAAACAAAACCACTTACTTTTTCCGCCCTTTTTATCACCGGAAATAGGAAAACCGCAAAGGAAAACGTCCCATAAAAAATTTTTCTTTTTCTTCTTTTTTTTTCTTTTTTGCATCCTACCGCTCCTCGTAATTGGAAAAATTATCACTTACCTTTTTTTTCGAAATTCCGACATAAAGTGCCCAAAACTGCCGCTAAGCGCGCTCAAGTTTAATTTTTTACAAATTACCTTTTTTCCGCCGTGATTACGCCAACACATACACCTACCCAAACACACTCCGTTTTTCCGACCGAAAATGCCTAAAAAAGGCGCTTAACACCTTTTTCTTAAAATTCCTTTTTTTTGCTCTCTACTCCTTCTCGTTACCCCCGAAACACTTCCTAATCATCTTTTCCGGCAAACTAACGACCAAAAATGGTGAAAAAGCTCCCTAAAGGAGAAAAAATATTTTCTTTTTTTTAAAATTTATTTCACATTTTCCCTCTCACCTTACGGAAAAAAACAAAACCATTTACTTTTTCCGCCCTTTTTATGATTGGAAATAGGAAAATCGCAAGGAAAAACGTCCCATAAAAAGTTTTTCTTTTTTTTCATTTTTTTTAGTTTTTTGCACTCTACCGTTCCTCGTAATCGGAAAAAATATCACGTACCTTTTTTTTGGAAATTCCGACTTAAAGTGCCCTAAAATGCCGCTAAGCGCGCTCAAGTTTCATTTTTTACAAATTACCTTTTTTCCGCCGTGATTACGCGAACACATACACCTACCCAAACACACTCCGTTTTTCCTACCCATAATGCCTAAAAAACGCGCTTAACACCTTTTTCTTAAAATTACTTTTTTTGCTCTCTACTCCTTCTCCTTACCCCCGAAACACTTCCTAATCATCTTTTCCGGCAAACTAACGACCAAAAATGGTGAAAAAGCTCCCTAAAGGAGAAAAAATATTTTCTTTTTTTAAAAATTTATTTCACATTTTCCCTCTCCCCTTACGGAAAAAAACAAAACCACTTACTTTTTCCGCCCTTTTTATCACCGGAAATAGGAAAACCGCAAGGGAAAACGTCCCATAAAAATTTTTTTTTGTTTTGACTTTTTTGCACCCTACCGCTCCTCGTAATCGGAAAAATTACCACTTCCCTTTTTTTTCGAAATTCCGACTTAAAGTGCCCTAAAATGCCGCTAAGCGCGCTCAAGTTTCATTTTTTACTAATTCCCTTTTTCCCGCCGTGATTACGCGAACACATACACCTTCCCAAACACACTCCGTTTTTCCTACCCATAATGCCTAAAAAACGCGCTTAACACCTTTTTCTTAAAATTCCTTTTTTTTGCTCTCTACTCCTTCTCGTTACCCCCGAAACACTTCCTAATCATCTTTTCCGGCAAACTAACGACCAAAAATAGTGAAAAAGCTTCCTAAAGGAGAGAAAAAAAATTTTCTTTTTTTTATAATTTATTTCACATTTACCTCTCCCCTTACGGAAAAAAAAAACACTTACTTTTTCCGCCCTTTTTATCACCAGAAATAGGAAAACCGCAAAGGAAAACGTCCCATAAAAAATTTTTTTTTCTTGTTTTTTTTTTACTTTTTTGCATCGTACCGCTCCTCGTAATCGGAAAAATTACCACTTTCCTTTTTTTTCCAAATTCCGACTTAAAGTGCCCAAAACTGACGCTAAGGGTGCGCAAGTTTCATTTTTTTCAAATTACCTTTTTTCCCCCCGTGATTACGCGAACACATACACCTACCCACACACACTCCGTTTTTCCGACCCATAATGCCTAAAAAAGGCGCTTAACATCTTTTTCTTAAAATTCCTTTTTTTTTGCTCTCTACTCCTTCTCGTTACCCCCGAAACACTTCCTAATCATCTTTTCCGGCAAACTAACGACCAAAAATGGTGAAAAAGCTCCCTAAAGGAGAAAAATATTTTCTTTTTTTTAAAATTTATTTCACATTTTCCCTCTCCCCTTACGGAAAAAAACAAAACCACTTCCTTTTTCCGCCCTTTTTATCACCGGAAATAGCAAAAACGCAAGGAAAAACGTCTCATAAAATTTTTTTTTTTTTTTCCTTTTCTGCACCCTACCGCTCCCCGTAATCGGAAAAATTACCACTTAACTTTTTTTTCCAAATTCCGACTTAAAGTGACCTAACATGCCGCTAAGCACGCTAAAGTTTCATTTTTTACAAATTACCTTTTTTCCGCCGTGATTACGCCAACACATACACCTACCCAAACACACTCCGTTTTTCCTACCCTTATCATAATGCCTAAAAAACGCGCTTAACACCTTTTTCTTAAAATTACTTTTTTTGCTCTCTACTCCTTCTCCTTACCCCCGAAACACTTCCTAATTATCTTTTCCGGCAAACTAACGACCAAAAATGGTGAAAAAGCTCCCTAAAGGAGAAAAAAAAAATTTTTTTTTTTTATAATTTATTTCACATTTTCCCTCTCCCCTTACGGAAAAAAACAAAACCACTTACTTTTTCCGCCCTTTTTATCACCGGAAATAGGAAAACCGCAAGGGAAAACGTCCCATAAAATTTTTTTTTTTTTTTTGACTTTTTTGCACCCTACCGCTCCTCGTAATCGGAAAAATTACCACTTACCTTTTTTTCGAAATTCCGACTTAAAGTGCCCTAAAATGCCGCTAAGCGCGCTCAAGTTTCATTTTTTACAAATTACCTTTTTTCCGCCGTGATTACGCCAACACATACACCTACCCAAACACACTCCGTTTTTCCTACCCATAATGCCTAAAAAACGCGCTTAACACCTTTTTCTTAAAATTCCTTTTTTTTGCTCTCTACTCCTTCTCGTTACCCCCGAAACACTTCCTAATCATCTTTTCCGGCAAACTAACAACCAAAAATGGTTAAAAAAAAGCTCCCTAAAGGACAAAAATAAATTTTCTTTTTTTTATAAATTATTTCACATTTTCCCTCTCCCGTTACGGAAAAAAACAAAACCACTTACTTTTTCCGCCCTTTTTATCACCGGAAATAGGAAAACCGCAAGGGAAAACGTCCCATAAATTTTTTTTTTGTTTTGACTTTTTTGCACCCTACCGCTCCTCGTAATCGGAAAAATTACCACTTTCCTTTTTTTTCAAAATTCCGACTTAAACTACCCAAAACTGCCGCTAAGCGCGCTCAAGTTTCATTTTTTACAAATTACCTTTTTTCCGCCGTGATTACGCGAACACATACACCTATCCAAACACACTCCGTTTTTCCTACCCATAATGCCTAAAAAACGCGCTTAACACCTTTTTCTTAAAATTCCTTTTTTTTTGCTCTCTACTCCTTCTCGTTACCCCCGAAACACTTCCTAATCATTTTTTCCACCAAACTAACAACCAAAAATGGTTAAAAAAAGCTCCTTAAAGGACAAAAATAAATTTTCTTTTTTTTATAAATTATTTCACATTTTCCCTCTCCCGTTACGGAAAAAAACAAAACCACTTACTTTTTCCGCCCTTTTTATCACCGGAAATAGGAAAACCGCAAAGGAAAACGTTCCATAAAAAATTTTTTTTTCTTGTTTTTTTTTTACTTTTTTGCATCGTACCGCTCCTCATAATCAAAAAAATTACCACTTTCCTTTTTTTTCCAAATTCCGGCTTAAAGTGCCCGAAACTGACGCTAAGCGCGTTCAAGTTTCATTTTTTACTAATTCCCTTTTTCCCGCCGTGATTACGCCAACACATACACCTACCCAAACACACTCCGTTTTTCCTACCCATAATACCTAAAAAACGTCCTTAACACCTTTTTCTTAAAATTACTTTTTTTGCTCTCTACTTCTTCTCTTTATCCCCGAAACACTTCCTAATCATCTTTTCCGGCAAACTAACGACCAAAAATGGTGAAAAAGCTCCCTAAAGGAGAAAAATAAATTTTCTTTTTTTTATAAATTATTTCACATTTTCCGTCTCCCGTTTCGGAAAAAAACAAAACCACTTACTTTTTCCGCCCTTTTTATCACGGGAAATAGGAAAACCGCAAAGGAAAACGTTCCATAAAAAATTTTTTTTCTTGTTTTTTTTTTACTTTTTTCCATCGTACCGCTCCTTGTAATCAAAAAAATTACCACTTTACTTTTTTTTCCAAATTCCGGCTTAAAGTCCCCAAAACTGACGCTAAGCGCGCTCAAGTTTCATTTTTTACAAATTACCTTTTTTCCGCCGTGATTACGCGAACACATACACCTACCCACACACACTCCGTTTTTCCAACCCATAATGCCTAAAAAAGGCGATTAACATCTTTTTCTTAAAATTCCTATCTTTTGCTCTCTACTCCTTCTCGTTACCCCCGAAACACTTCCTAATCATCTTTTCCGGCAAACTAACGACCAAAAATGGTGAAAAAGCTCCCTAAAGGAGAAAAAATATTTTCTTTTTTTTATAATTTATTTCACATTTTCCCTCTCCCCTTACGGAAAAAAACAAAACCACTTACTTTTTCCGCCCTTTTTATCACCGGAAATAGGAAAACCGCAAGGAAAAACGTCCCATAAAAATTTTTTTTTTCTTCTTTTTTTTTTTTTTTAATTTTTTTGCATCCTATCTTTCCTCGTAATCGGAAAAATTACCACGTACTTTTTTTCGAAATTCCGACTTAAAGTGCCCTAAAATGCCGCTAAGCGCGCTCAAGTTTCATTTTTTACAAATTACTTTTTTTCCGCCGTGATTACGCGAACACATACACCTACCCAAACACACTCCGTTTTTCCTACCCATAATGCCTAAAAAACACGCTCAACACCTTTTTCTTAAAATTACTTTTCTTTTGCTCTCTACTCCTTCTCCTTACCCCCGAAAATCTTCCTAATCATCTTTTCCGGCAAACTAACGACCAAAAATGGTGAAAAAGCTCCCTAAAGGAGAAAAAAAAATTTCTTTTTTTCTAAATTTATTTCACATTTTCCCTCTCCCCTTACGGATAAAACAAAACCACTTACGCCCTTTTTATCACCGGAAATAGGAAAACCGCAAGGGAAAACGTCCCATCAAAAATTCTTTTTTTCTTCCTTTTTTTTGACTTTTTTGCACCCTACCGCTCCTCATAATCGGAAAAATTACCACTTTCCTTTTTTTTCCAAATTCCGACTTAAACTGCCCAAAACTGACGCTAAGGGGTCGCAAGTTTCATTTTTTACTAATTACCTTTTTTCCCCCGTGATTACGCGAACACATACACCTACCCACACACACTCCGTTTTTCCGACCCATAATGCCTAAAAAAGGCGCTTAACACCTTTTTCTTAAAATTCCTTTTTTTTTGCTCTCTACTCCTTCTCGTTACCCCCGAAACACTTCCTAATCATCTTTTCCGGCAAACTAACGACCAAAAATGGTGAAAAAGCTCCCTAAAGGAGAAAAAATATTTTCTTTTTTTTAAATTTATTTCACATTTTCCCTCTCCCCTTACGGAAAAAAACAAAACCACTTACTTTTTCCGCCCTTTTTATCACCGGAAATAGGAAAACCGCAAGGGAAAACGTCCCATAAAAATTTTTTTTTCTTTTGACTTTTTTGCACCCTACCGCTCCTCGTAATCGGAAAAATTACCACTTACCTTTTTTTTCCAAATTCCGACTTAAAGTGCCCTAAAATGCCGCTAAGCGCGCTCAAGTTTCATTTTTTACAAATTACCTTTTTTCCGCCGTGATTACGCCAACACATACACCTACCCAAACACACTCCGTTTTTCCTACCCATAATGCCTAAAAAACGCGCTTAACACCTTTTTCTTAAAATTACTTTTTTTGCTCTCTACTCCTTCTCCTTACCCCCGAAACACTTCTTAACCATCTCTTCCGGCAAACTAACGACCAAAAATGGTTAAAAAAAAGCTCCCTAAAGGACAAAAATAAATTTTCTTTTTTTTATAAATTATTTCACATTTTCCCTCTCCCGTTACGGAAAAAAACAAAACCACTTACTTTTTCCGCCCTTTTTATCACCGGAAATAGGAAAACCGCAAAGGAAAACGTCCCATAAAAAATTTTTTTTTTTTTTTTTTTGTTTTTTTACACCCAGCCGCAACACGTAAACGGAAAAATTACCACTTACAATTTTTATTAGAAATTATTAATTAAATTTCCCAAAACTGACGCTAAGGGCGCACAAGTTTCATTTTTTTCAAATTACCTTTTTTGCCCCCGTGATTACGCGAACACATACACATACCCACACACACTCCGTTTTTCCGACCCATAATGCTTAAAAAACGCGTTTAACACCTGTTTCTTAAAATTCCTTCTTTTTGCTCTCTACTCCTTCTCGTTACCCCCGAAACACTTCCTAATCATCTTTTCCGGGAAACTAAAGACCAAAAATAGTGAAAAAGCTTCCTAAAGGAAAAAAAAAATTTCCCTATTTTATAATTTTTTTCACCTTTTCCCTCTCCCCTTACGGAAAAAAAAACAAAACCACCTACTTTTTCCGCCCTTTTCATCACCGGAAAGAGGAAAACCGCAATTGAAAACGTCCCATAAAAAATTTTTTTTTTCTTTTTTTATTTGACTTTTTTGCACCCTACCGCTCCTCGTAATCGGAAAAATTACCACGTACCTTTTTTTCCAAATTCCGACTTAATGTGCCCTGAAATGCCGCTAAGCGCGCTCAAGTTTCATTTTTTACAAATTACCTTTTTTTTCGCCGTGATTACGCGAACACATACACCTACCCAAACACACTCCGTTTTTCCTACCCATAATACCTAAAAAACGCGCTTAACACCTTTTTCTTAAAATTCCTTTTTTTGCTCTCTACTCCTTCTCGTTACCCCCGAAACACTTCCTAATCATCTTTTCCGGCAAACTAACGACCAAAAATGGTGAAAAAGCTCCCTAAAGGAGAAAAAAAAATTTTCTTTTTTTTATAATTTATTTCACATTTTCCCTCTCCCCTTACGGAAAAAAACAAAACCACTTACTTTTTCCGCCCTTTTTATCACCAGAAATAGGAAAACCGCAAAGGAAAACGTCCCATAAAAAATTTTTTTTTCTTGTTTTTTTTTACTTTTTTGCATCGTACCGCTCCTCGTAATCGGAAAAATTACCACTTTCCTTTTTTTTCCAAATTCCGACTTAAAGTGCCCAAAACTGACGCTAAGGGTGCGCAAGTTTCATTTTTTTCAAATTACCTTTTTTCCCCCCGTGATTACGCGAACACATACACCTACCCACACACACTCCGTTTTTCCGACCCATAATGCCTAAAAAAGGCGCTTAACACCTTTTTCTTAAAATTCCTTTTTTTTGCTCTCTACTCCTTCTCGTTACCCCCGAAACACTTCCTAATCATCTTTTCCGGCAAACTAACGACCAAAAATGGTGAAAAAGCTCCCTAAAGGAGAAAAAATATTTTCTTTTTTTAAAAATTTATTTCACATTTTCCCTCTCCCCTTACGGAAAAAAACAAAACCACTTACTTTTTCCGCCCTTTTTATCACCGGAAATAGGAAAACCGCAAGGGAAAACGTCCCATAAAAATTTTTTTTTTTTTTTTTTTTTACTTTTTTGCACGCTACCGCTCCTCGTAATCGGAAAAATTACCACTTACCTTTTTTTCGAAATTCCGACTTAAAGTGCCCTAAAATGCCGCTAAGCGCGCTCAAGTTTCATTTTTTACAAATTACCTTTTTTCCGCCGTGATTACGCCAACACATACACCTACCCAAACACACTCCGTTTTTCCTACCCATAATGCCTAAAAAACGCGCTTAACACCTTTTTCTTAAAATTACTATTTTTTTGCTCTCTACTCCTTCTCCTTACCCCCGAAACACTTCTTAACCATTTTTTCCGGGAAACTAACGACCAAAAATGGTGAAAAAGCTCCCTAAAGGACAAAAATAAATTTTCGTTTTTTTTTTTAATTTATTTCACATTTTCCCTCTCCAATTACGGAAAAAAACAAAACCACTTACTTTTTCCGCCCTTTTTATCACCGGAAATAGGAAAACCGCAAGGGAAAACGTCCCATAAAAAATTTTTTTTTTTTGACTTTTTTGCACCCTACCGCTCCTCGTAATCGGAAAAATTACCACTTACCTTTTTTTTCCAAATTCCGACTTAAAGTGCCCTAAAATGCCGCTAAGCGCGCTCAAGTTTCATTTTTTACAAATTACCTTTTTTCCGCCGTGATTACGCCAACACATACACCTACCCAAACACACTCCGTTTTTCCTACCCATAATGCCTAAAAAACGCGCTTAACACCTTTTTCTTAAAATTACTTTTTTTGCTCTCTACTCCTTCTCCTTACCCCCGAAACACTTCTTAACCATCTCTTCCGGCAAACTAACGACCAAAAATGGTTAAAAAAAGCTCCCTAAAGGACAAAAATAAATTTTCTTTTTTTTATAAATTATTTCACATTTTCCCTCTCCCGTTACGGAAAAAAACAAAACCACTTACTTTTTCCGCCCTTTTTATCACCGGAAATAGGAAAACCGCAAGGGAAAACGTCCCATCAAAATTTTTTTTTCTTGTTTTTCTTTACTTTTTTGCATCGTACCGCTCCTCGTGATCGGAAAAATTACCACTTTCCTTTTTTTTTTGAATTCCGACTTAAAGTGCCCTAAAATGCCGCTAAGCGCGCTCAAGTTTCATTTTTTACAAATTACCTTTTTTCCCCCCGTGATTACGCGAACACATACACCTACCCAAACACACTCCGTTTTTCCTACCCATGATGCCTAAAAAACACGTAACACCTTTTTCTTAAAATTCCTTTTTTTTTCTCTCTACTCCTTCTCGTTACCCCCGAAACACTTCCTAATCATCTTTTCCGGCAAACTAACGACCAAAAATGGTGAAAAAGCTGCCTAAAGGAGAACAAATATTTTCTTTTTTTAATAATTTATTTCATATTTTTCCTCTCCCCTTACGTAAAAAAACAAAACCACTTAGTTTTTCCGCCCTTTTTATCACCGGAAATAGGAAAACCGCAAAGGAAAACGTTCCATAAAAAATTTTTTTTCTTGTTTTTTTTTACTTTTTTGCATCGTACCGCTCCTCGTAATCGGAAAAATTACCACTTTCCTTTTTTTTCCAAATTCCGACTTAAAGTGCCCAAAACTGACGCTAAGGGTGCGCAAGTTTCATTTTTTTCAAATTACCTTTTTCCCCCCGTGATTACGCGAACACATACACCTACCCACACACACTCCGTTTTTCCGACCCATAATGCCTAAAAAAGGCGCTTAACATCTTTTTCTTAAAATTCCTTTTTTTTTGCTCTCTACTCCTTCTCGTTACCCCCGAAACACTTCCTAATCATCTTTTCCGGCAAACTAACGACCAAAAATGGTGAAAAAGCTCCCTAAAGGAGAAAAAATATTTTCTTTTTTTAAAAATTTATTTCACATTTTCCCTCTCCCCTTACGGAAAAAAACAAAACCACTTCCTTTTTCCGCCCTTTTTATCACCGGAAATAGCAAAAACGCAAGGAAAAACGTCTCATAAAATTTTTTTTTTTTTTTTACTTTTCTGCACCCTACCGCTCCTCGTAATCGGAGAAATTACCACTTACCTTTTTTTTCCAAATTCCGACTTAATGTGCCCTAAAATGCCGCTAAGCGCGCTCAAGTTTAATTGTTTACAAATTACCTTTTTTCCGCCGTGATTACGCCAACACATACACCTACCCAAACACACTCCGTTTTTCCTACCCATAATGCCTAAAAAACGCGCTTAACACCTTTTTCTTAAAATTACTTTTTTTGCTCTCTACTCCTTCTCCTTACCCCCGAAACACTTCTTAACCATCTCTTCCGGCAAACTAACAACCAAAAATGGTTAAAAAAAGCTCCTTAAAGGACAAAAATAAATTTTCTTTTTTTTATAAATTATTTCACATTTTCCCTCTCCCGTTACGGAAAAAAACAAAACCACTTACTTTTTCCGCCCTTTTTATCACCGGAAATAGGAAAACCGCAAAGGAAAACGTTCCATAAAAAATTTTTTTTTCTTGTTTTTTTTTTTACTTTTTTGCATCGTACCGCTCCTCGTAATCAAAAAAATTACCACTTTCCTTTTTTTTCCAAATTCCGGCTTAAAGTGCCCAAAACTGACGCTAAGGGTGCGCAAGTTTCATTTTTTTCAAATTACCTTTTTTCCCCCCGTGATTACGCGAACACATACACCTACCCACACACACTCCGTTTTTCCGACCCATAATGCCTAAAAAAGGCGCTTAACACCTTTTTCTTAAAATTCCTTTTTTTGCTCTCTACTCCTTCTCGTTACCCCCGAAACACTTCCTAATCATCTTTTCCGGCAAACTAACGACCAAAAATGGTGAAAAAGCTCCCTAAAGGAGAAAAAATATTTTCTTTTTTTAATAATTTATTTCACATTTTCCATCTCCCCTTATGGAAAAAAACAAAACCACTTCCTTTTTCCGCCCTTTTTATCACCGGTAATAGGAAAACCGCAAGGGAAAACGTCCCATAAAAATTTTTTTTTGTTTTGACTTTTCTGCACCCTACCGCTCCTCGTAATCGGAGAAATTCCCACTTACCTTTTTTTTCCAAATTCCGACTTAAAGTGCCCTAAAATGCCGCTAAGCGCGCTCAAGTTTCATTTTTTACAAATTACCTTTTTTCCGCCGTGATTACGCCAACACATACACCTACCCAAACACACTCCGTTTTTCCTACCCATAATGCCTAAAAAACGCGCTTAACACCTTTTTCTTAAAATTACTTTTTTTGCTCTCTACTCCTTCTCCTTACCCCCGAAACACTTCTTAACCATCTCTTCCGGCAAACTAACAACCAAAAATGGTTAAAAAAAGCTCCTTAAAGGACAAAAATAAATTTTCTTTTTTTTATAAATTATTTCACATTTTCCCTCTCCCGTTACGGAAAAAAACAAAACCACTTACTTTTTCCGCCCTTTTTATCACCGGAAATAGGAAAACCGCAAAGGAAAACGTTCCATAAAAAATTTTTTTTTCTTGTTTTTTTTTTACTTTTTTGCATCGTACCGCTCCTCGTAATCAAAAAAATTACCACTTTCCTTTTTTTTCCAAATTCCGGCTTAAAGTGCCCAAAACTGACGCTAAGGGTGCGCAAGTTTCATTTTTTTCAAATTACCTTTTTTCCGCCGTGATTACGCCAACACATACACCTACCCAAACACACTCCGTTTTTCCTACCCATAATGCCTAAAAAAGGCGCTTAACACCTTTTTCTTAAAATTCCTTTTTTTTTGCTCTCTACTCCTTCTCGTTACCCCCGAAACACTTCCTAATCATCTTTTCCGGCAAACTAACGACCAAAAATGGTGAAAAAGCTCCCTAAAGGAGAAAAAATATTTTCTTTTTTTAATAATTTATTTCACATTTTCCCTCTCCCCTTACGGAAAAAAACAAAACCACTTACTTTTTCCGCTCTTTTTATCACCGGAAATAGGAAAACCACAAGGGAAAACGTTCCATAAAAATTTTTTTTGTTTTAAATTTTTTTTTTTTTTTTTTTTTTCTTACTTTTCTGCACCCTACCGCTCCTCGTAATCGGAAAAATTACCACTTACCTTTTTTTTCCAAATTCCGACTTCAAGTGCCCTAAAATGCCGCTAAGCGCGCTCAAGTTTCATTTTTTACAAATTACCTTTTTTGCCGCCGTGATTACGCGAACACATACACCTACCCACACACACTCCGTTTTTCCTACCCATAATGCCTAAAAAAGGCGCTTAACACCTTTTTCTTAAAATTCCTTTTTTTTTGCTCTCTACTCCTTCTCGTTACCCCCGAAACACTTCCTAATCATCTTTTCCGGCAAACTAACGACCAAAAATGGTCAAAAAAGCTCCCTAAAGGACAAAAATAAATTTTCTTTTTTTTATAAATCATTTCACATTTTCCCTCTCCCGTTACGGAAAAAAACAAAACCACTTACTTTTTCCGCCCTTTTTATCACCGGAAATAGGAAAACCGCAAGGGAAAACGTTCCATAAAAAATTTTTTTTTCTTGTTTTTTTTTTTACTTTTTTGCATCGTACCGCTCCTCGTAATCGGGAAAATTACCACTTTCCTTTTTTTCAAAATTTCGACTTAAAGTGCCCTAAAATGCCGCTAACCGCGCTCAAGTTTAATTTTTTACAAATTACCTGTTTTCCGCCGTGATTACGCCAACACATACACCTACCCAAACACACTCCGTTTTTCCTACCCATAATGCCTAAAAAACGCGCTTAACACCTTTTTCTTAAAATTCCTTTTTTTTGCTCTCTACTCCTTCTCGTTACCCCCGAAACACTTCCTAATCATCTTTTCCGGCAAACTAACGACCAAAAATGGTGAAAAAGCTCCCTAAAGGAGAAAAAATATTTTCTTTTTTTAATAATTTATTTCACATTTTCCATCTCCCCTTACGGAAAAAAAAAAAACCACTTACTTTTTCCGCCCTTTTTATCACCGGAAATAGAAAAACCGCAAGGGAAAACGTCCCATTAAAAATTTTTTTTCTTCTTTTTTTTTTTTACTTTTTTGCACCCAACCGCTCCTTGTAATTGGCAAAATTACCACTTACCTTTTTTTCGAAATTCCGACTTAAAGTGCCCTAAAATGCCGCTAAGCGCGCTCAAGTTTCATTTTTTACAAATTACCTTTTTTCCGCCGTGATTACGCCAACACATACACCTACCCAAACACACTCCGTTTTTCCTACCCATAATGCCTAAAAAACGCGCTTAACACCTTTTTCTTAAAATTACTTTTTTTGCTCTCTACTCCTTCTCCTTACCCCCGAAACACTTCTTAACCATCTCTTCCGGCAAACTAACGACCAAAAATGGTGAAAAAGCTCCCTAAAGGACAAAAATAAATTTTCTTTTTTTTATAAATTATTTCACATTTTCCCTCTCCCGTTACGGAAAAAAACAAAACCACTTACTTTTTCCGCCCTTTTTATCACCGGAAATAGGAAAACCGCAAGGAAAAACGTCTCATAAAAATTTTTTTTTTTTTTTTTTACTTTTCTGCACCCTACCGCTCCTCGTAATCGGAAAAATTACCACTTACCTTTTTTTTCCAAATTCCGACTTAAAGTGCCCTAAAATGCCGCTAAGCGCGCTCAAGTTTCATTTTTTACAAATTACCTTTTTTCCGCCGTGATTACGCCAACACATACACCTACCCAAACACACTCCGTTTTTCCTACCCATAATGCCTAAAAAACGCGCTTAACACCTTTTTCTTAAAATTACTTTTTTTGCTCTCTACTCCTTCTCCTTACCCCCGAAACACTTCTTAACCATCTCTTCCGGCAAACTAACAACCAAAAATGGTTAAAAAAAGCTCCTTACAGGACAAAAATAAATTTTCTTTTTTTATAAATTATTTCACATTTTCCCTCTCCCGTTACGGAAAAAAACAAAACCACTTACTTTTTCCGCCCTTTTTATCACCGGAAATAGGAAAACCGCAAGGGAAAACGTCCCATAAAAATTTTCTTTTTTTTTCTTTTTTTTTTTTTTTGCACCCTACCGCTCCTCGTAATCGGAAAAATTACCACTTTCCTTTTTTTTTCCAAATTCCGACTTAAAGTGCCCAAAACTGACGCTAAGGGTGCGGAAGTTTCATTTTTTTCAAATTACCTTTTTTCCCCCCGTGATTCCGCGAACACATACACCTATCCACACACACTCCGTTTTTCCGACCCATAATGCCTAAAAAAGGCGCTTAACACCTTTTTCTTAAAATTCCTTTTTTTTTGCTCTCTACTCCTTCTCGTTACCCCCGAAACACTTCCTAATCATCTTTTCCGGCAAACTAACGACCAAAAATGGTGAAAAAGCTCCCTAAAGGAGAAAAAATATTTTCTTTTTTTATTAATTTATTTCACATTTTCCCTCTCCCGTTACGGAAAAAAACAAAACCACTTACTTTTTCCGCCCTTTTTATCACCGGAAATAGGAAAACCGCAAAGGGAAACGTTCCATAAAAAATTTTTTTTTCTTGTTTTTTTCTTTAAATTTTTTGCATCGTACCGCTCCTCGTAATCAAAAAAATTACCACTTTCCTTTTTTTTCCAAATTCCGGCTTAAAGTGCCCAAAACTGACGCTTAGGGTGCGCAAGTTTCATTTTTTTCAAATTACCTTTTTTCCCCCGTGATTACGCGAACACATACACCTACCCACACACACTCCGTTTTTCCGACCCATAATGCCTAAAAAAGGCGCTTAACACCTTTTTCTTAAAATTCCTTTTTTTTGCTCTCTACTCCTTCTCGTTACCCCCGAAACACTTCCTAATCATCTTTTCCGGCAAACTAACGACCAAAAATGGTGAAAAAGCTCCCTAAAGGAGAAAAAATATTTTCTTTTTTTTTATAATTTATTTCACATTTTCCCTCTCCCCTTACGGAAAAAAACAAAACCACTTCCTTTTTCCGCCCTTTTTATCACCGGAAATAGCAAAAACGCAAGGAAAAACGTCCCATAAAAATTTTTTTTCTTTTCAATTTTTTTGCACCCTACCGCTCCTCGTAATCGGAAAAATTACCACTTACCTTTTTTTCGAAATTCCGACTTAAAGTGCCCTAAAATGCCGCTAAGCGCGCTCAAGTTTCATTTTTTACAAATTACCTTTTTTCCGCCGTGATTACGCCAACACATACACCTACCCAAACACACTCCGTTTTTCCTACCCATAATGCCTAAAAAACGCGCTTAACACCTTTTTCTTAAAATTACTTTTTTTGCTCTCTACTCCTTCTCCTTACCCCCGAAACACTTCTTAACCATCTCTTCCGGCAAACTAACAACCAAAAAAGGTTAAAAAGAGCTCCTTAAAGGACAAAAATAAATTTTCTTTTTTTTATAAATTATTTCACATTTTCCCTCTCCCGTTACGGAAAAAAACAAAACCACTTACTTTTTCCGCCCTTTTTATCACCGGAAATAGGAAAACCGCACGGGAAAACGTCCCATAAAAATTTTTTTTGTTTTCACTTTTTTGCACCCTACCGCTCCTCGTAATCGGAAAAATTACCACTTCCCTTTTTTTTCGAAATTCCGACTTAAAGTGCCCTAAAATGCCGCTAAGTGCGCTCAAGTTTCATTTTTTACTAATTCCCTTTTTCCCGCCGTGATTACGCGAACACATACACCTTCCCAAACACACTCCGTTTTTCCTACCCATAATGCCTAAAAAACGCGCTTAACACCTTTTTCTTAAAATTCCTTTTTTTTGCTCTCTACTCCTTCTCGTTACCCCCGAAACACTTCCTAATCATCTTTTCCGGCAAACTAACGACCAAAAATAGTGAAAAAGCTTCCTAAAGGAGAGAAAAAAATTTTCTTTTTTTTATAATTTATTTCACATTTACCTCTCCCCTTACGGAAAAAAAGAAAAACACTTACTTTTTCCGCCCTTTTTATCACCGGAAATAGGAAAACCGCAAAGGAAAACGTCCCATAAAAAATTTTTTTTCTTGTTTTTTTTTTTTTACTTTTTTGCATCGTACCGCTCCTCGTAATCGGAAAAATTACCACTTTCCTTTTTTTTCCAAATTCCGACTTAAAGTGCCCAAAACTGACGCTAAGGGTGCGCAAGTTTCATTTTTTTCAAATTACCTTTTTTCCCCCCGTGATTACGCGAACACATACACCTATCCACACACACTCCGTTTTTCCGACCCATAATGCCTAAAAAACGCGCTTAACACCTTTTTCTTAAAATTACTTTTTTTGCTCTCTACTCCTTCTCCTTACCCCCGAAACACTTCTTAACCATCTCTTCCGGCAAACTAACAACCAAAAATGGTTAAAAAAAGCTCCTTAAAGGACAAAAATAAATTTTCTTTTTTTTATAAATTATTTCACATTTTCCCTCTCCCGTTACGGAAAAAAACAAAACCACTTACTTTTTCCGCCCTTTTTATCACCGGAAATAGGAAAACCGCAAAGGAAAACGTTCCATAAAAAATTTTTTTTTCTTGTTTTTTTTTACTTTTTTGCATCGTACCGCTCCTCGTAATCAAAAAAATTACCACTTTCCTTTTTTTTCCAAATTCCGGCTTAAAGTGCCCAAAACTGACGCTAAGGGTGCGCAAGTTTCATTTTTTTCAAATTACCTTTTTTCCCCCCGTGATTACGCGAACACATACACCTACCCACACACACTCCGTTTTTCCGACCCATAATGCCTAAAAAAGGCGCTTAACACCTTTTTCTTAAAATTCCTTTTTTTTTTGCTCTCTACTCCTTCTCGTTACCCCCGAAACACTTCCTAATCATCTTTTCCGGCAAACTAACGACCAAAAATGGTGAAAAAGCTCCCTAAAGGAGAAAAAATATTTTCTTTTTTTAATAATTTATTTCACATTTTCCATCTCCCCTTACGGAAAAAAAAGAAAACCACTTTCTTTTTCCGCCCTTTTTATCACCGGAAATAGGAAAACCGCACGGGAAAACGTCCCATAAAAAATTTTTTTTTTTTTTTACTTTTCTGCACCCTACCGCTCCTCGTAATCGGAAAAATTACCACTTACCTTTTTTTCGAAATTCCGACTTAAAGTGCCCTAAAATGCCGCTAAGCGCGCTCAAGTTTCATTTTTTACTAATTCCCTTTTTCCCGCCGTGATTACGCGAACACATACACCTTCCCAAACACACTCCGTTTTTCCTACCCATAATGCCTAAAAAACGCGCTTAACACCTTTTTCTTAAAATTCCTTTTTTTGCTCTCTACTCCTTCTCGTTACCCCCGAAACACTTCCTAATCATCTTTTCCGGCAAACTAACGACCAAAAATGGTGAAAAAGCTTCCTAAAGGAGAAAAAAAAATTTTCTTTTTTTTTTAATTTATTTCACATTTTCCCTCTCCCCTTACGGAAAAAAACAAAACCACTTACTTTTTCCTTCCTTTTTATCACCGGAAATAAGAAAACCGCAACGGATAAGGTCCCATAAAAAATTTTTTTTTCTTCTTTTTTTTACTTTTTTGCACCCTACCGCTCCTCGTAATCGGAAAAATTACCACTTACCTTTTTTTTCCAAATTCCGACTTAAAGTGCCCTAAAATGCCGCTAAGCGCGCTCAAGTTTAATTTTTTACAAATTACCTTTTTTCCGCCGTGATTACGCCAACACATACACCTACCCAAACACACTCCGTTTTTCCTACCCATAATGCCTAAAAAACGCGCTTAACACCTTTTTCTTAAAATTACTTTTTTTGCTCTCTACTCCTTCTCCTTACCCCCGAAACACTTCTTAACCATCTCTTCCGGCAAACTAACGACCAAAAATGGTCAAAAAAGCTCCCTAAAGGACAAAAATAAATTTTCTTTTTTTTTATAAATTATTTCACATTTTCCCTCTCCCCTTACGGAAAAAAACAAAACCACTTACTTTTTCCGCCCTTTTTATCACCGGAAATGGGAAAACCGCAAGGGAAAATGTCCCATAATTTTTTTTTTTTTTGGACTTTTTTGCACCCTACCGCTCCTCGTAATGGGAAAAATTTCCACTTTCCCTTTTTTTTCCAAATTCCGACTTAAAGTGCCCAAAACTGACGCTAAGCGCGCTCAAGTTTCATTTTTTACTAATTACCTTTTTTCCCCCGTGATTACGCGAACGTATACACCTACCCACACACACTCCGTTTTTCCGACCCATAATGCCTAAAAAAGGCGCTTAACACCTTTTTCTTAAAATTCCTTTTTTTTGCTCTCTACTCCTTCTCGTTACCCCCGAAACACTTCCTAATCATCTTTTCCGGCAAACTAACGACCAAAAATGGTGAAAAAGCTCCCTAAAGGAGAAAAAATATTTTCTTTTTTTAAAAATTTATTTCACATTTTCCCTCTCCCCTTACGGAAAAAAACAAAACCACTTCCTTTTTCCGCCCTTTTTATCACCGGAAATAGCAAAAACGCAAGGAAAAACGTCTCATAAATTTTTTTTTTTTTTATTTTTCTGCACCCTACCGCTCCTCGTAATCGGAAAAATTACCACTTACCTTTTTTTTCCAAATTCCGACTTAAAGTGCCCTAAAATGCCGCTAAGCGCGCTCAAGTTTAATTTTTTACAAATTACCTTTTTTCCGCCGTGATTACGCCAACACATACACCTACCCAAACACACTCCGTTTTTCCTACCCATAATGCCTAAAAAACGCGCTTAACACCTTTTTCTTAAAATTACTTTTTTTGCTCTCTACTCCTTCTCCTTACCCCCGAAACACTTCTTAACCATCTCTTCCGGCAAACTAACAACCAAAAATGGTTAAAAAAAGCTCCCTAAAGGACAAAAATAAATTTTCTTTTTTTTATAAATTATTTCACATTTTCCCTCTCCCGTTACGGAAAAAAACAAAACCACTTACTTTTTCCGCCCTTTTTATCACCGGAAATAGGAAAACCGCAAGGGAAAACGTTCCATAAAAAATTTTTTTTTCTTGTTTTTTTTTTACTTTTTTGCATCGTACCGCTCCTCGTAATCGGAAAAATTACCACTTTCCTTTTTTTTCCAAATTCCGACTTAAAGTGCCCTAAAATGCCGCTAAGCGCGCTCAAGTTTCATTTTTTACAAATTACCTTTTTTCCGCCGTGATTACGCCAACACATACACCTACCCAAACACACTCCGTTTTTCCTACCCATAATGCCTAAAAAACGCGCTTAACACCTTTTTCTTAAAATTACTTTTTTTGCTCTCTACTCCTTCTCGTTACCCCCGAAACACTTCCTAATCATCTTTTCCGGCAAACTAACGACCAAAAATAGTGAAAAAGCTTCCTAAAGGAGAGAAAAAAAATTTTCTTTTTTTTATAATTTATTTCACATTTACCTCTCCCCTTACGGAAAAAAAAAAAAACACTTACTTTTTCCGCCCTTTTTATCACCAGAAATAGGAAAACCGCAAAGGAAAACGTCCCATAAAAAATTTTTTTTCTTGTTTTTTTTTTACTTTTTTGCATCGTACCGCTCCTCGTAATCGGAAAAATTACCACTTTCCTTTTTTTTCCAAATTCCGACTTAAAGTGCCCAAAACTGACGCTAAGGGTGCGCAAGTTTCATTTTTTTCAAATTACCTTTTTTCCCCCCGTGATTACGCGAACACATACACCTACCCACACACACTCCGTTTTTCCGACCCATAATGCCTAAAAAAGGCGCTTAACATCTTTTTCTTAAAATTCCTTTTTTTTTGCTCTCTACTCCTTCTCGTTACCCCCGAAACACTTCCTAATCATCTTTTCCGGCAAACTAACGACCAAAAATGGTGAAAAAGCTCCCTAAAGGAGAAAAAATATTTTCTTTTTTTAAAAATTTATTTCACATTTTCCCTCTCCCCTTACGGAAAAAAACAAAACCACTTCCTTTTTCCGCCCTTTTTATCACCGGAAATAGCAAAAACGCAAGGAAAAACGTCTCATAAAAATTTTTTTTTTTTTTTTACTTTTCTGCACCCTACCGCTCCTCGTAATCGGAAAAATTACCACTTACCTTTTTTTTCCAAATTCCGACTTAATGTGCCCTAAAATGCCGCTAAGCGCGCTCAAGTTTAATTTTTTACAAATTACCTTTTTTCCGCCGTGATTACGCCAACACATACACCTACCCAAACACACTCCGTTTTTCCTACCCATAATGCCTAAAAAACGCGCTTAACACCTTTTTCTTAAAATTACTTTTTTTGCTCTCTACTCCTTCTCCTTACCCCCGAAACACTTCTTAACCATCTCTTCCGGCAAACTAACGACCAAAAATGGTTAAAAAAAGCTCCTTAAAGGACAAAAATAAATTTTCTTTTTTTTATAAATTATTTCACATTTTCCCTCTCCCGTTACGGAAAAAAACAAAACCACTTACTTTTTCCGCCCTTTTTATCACCGGAAATAGGAAAACCGCAAAGGAAAACGTTCCATAAAAAATTTTTTTTTCTTGTTTTTTTTTTACTTTTTTGCATCGTACCGCTCCTCGTAATCAAAAAAATTACCACTTTCCTTTTTTTTCCAAATTCCGGCTTAAAGTGCCCAAAACTGACGCTAAGGGTGCGCAAGTTTCATTTTTTTCAAATTACCTTTTTTCCCCCCGTGATTACGCGAACACATACACCTACCCACACACACTCCGTTTTTCCGACCCATAATGCCTAAAAAAGGCGCTTAACACCTTTTTCTTAAAATTCCTTTTTTTTTGCTCTCTACTCCTTCTCGTTACCCCCGAAACACTTCCTAATCATCTTTTCCGGCAAACTAACGACCAAAAATGGTGAAAAAGCTCCCTAAAGGAGAAAAAATATTTTCTTTTTTTAATAATTTATTTCACATTTTCCCTCTCCCCTTACGGAAAAAAACAAAACCACTTACTTTTTCCGCCCTTTTTATCACCGGAAATAGGAAAACCGCAAGGGAAAACGTCCCATAAAAATTTTTTTTTTTTTTTTACTTTTTTGCACCCTACCGCTCCTCGTAATCGGAAAAATTACCACTTACCTTTTTTTTCGAAATTCCGACTTAAAGTGCCCTAAAATGCCGCTAAGCGCGCTCAAGTTTCATTTTTTACAAATTACCTTTTTTCCGCCGTGATTACGCCAACACATACACCTACCCAAACACACTCCGTTTTTCCTACCCATAATGCCTAAAAAACGCGCTTAACACCTTTTTCTTAAAATTACTTTTTTTGCTCTCTACTCCTTCTCCTTACCCCCGAAACACTTCTTAACCATCTCTTCCGGCAAACTAACGACCAAAAATGGTTAAAAAAAAGCTCCCTAAAGGACAAAAATAAATTTTCTTTTTTTTATAAATTATTTCACATTTTCCATCTCCCGTTACGGA
>JAWDGP010004395.1:17500-23420 GCA_033675545.1 Elysia crispata | reverse complement strand
ATATAGAGAGAAGGTGAGAGAGGACGAACCGAAAGGAAATGGAAGAAATACCGACTCACAGTTACAGAAGAGGAGTAATTAATAGGTGAAAGAAGAGGCGCGTAAATTAGAAAGAGATAGGCCGGAAGAGAGAGATATAAAGAGATAGAGAGAGAAAGAATGAGAGAGCGCACAAGGAAAATACCTCGGGAAAAGGAAGAGTCGCAAACAACAGAAAAAAAGAAAGATAACTAACGAGCAAGAGCCAGAGATAGAAAGAGAGAGACAGGGAGAGAGAGGGGAGGGTATGGGGACAATTTCTTCTATTTCTGATTTTACCTCTTCGACACTGTCACTCCTTCTGTCTCCCTCTGTTTCTTTCGCTCTTTTTGCATCTCTCTCTATCTCTCTCCCTTTCTCTCTTTGTCTCTCCCTCTCTATCTCCATTTCGCTTTACCTTTATCTGTCTCTGTCTCTGTTTCTGTCTCTGTCTCTGTCTCTCTGTCTCTGTCTGTCTGTCTCTCTGTCTGTCTCTCTGTCTGTCTGTCTCTCTGTCTCTCTGTCTGTCTCTCTCTCTCTCTCTCTCTCTCTCTCTCTCTCTCTCTCTCTCTCTCTTTTTTTTTTACGCCTGTTCTCTCAATTTTGATTATTTTTTAATATCTTTCTGTCCGTTTCTAAATTAGTAAATTACCAAGTCTTCCTGTGTAACTGTGTGCAGCTATTTCTTCTGACTTTTTCTGTTTTTTTGATCACTGTTTGATCTTTTCCATCTATCTTCAACTCTGTTAGTTGTGTGATTATATCATCATGTACTTTGTCAAATGCATCTGTGTAGTCAATGAAGCACAGATATACCTCTTTTTGTAGTCCCAGAGCTTGTTCAATCATAGTTTAAAAGTGTTGAATTGTATTTGTTGTACCTTTATCCTTCACACTGTTTCTCTGATATTTCTGGTTTGATTTTGTTTCCGAATCTCATCGTGATGGTGCTTAAAAGTATTTTGGTGATATGGCTCATAAAACTGTCCATTCCATCCAAGTCACACTCATGCGATGAATATGGATTTGGAGATGTCTGGTGCCATTCATTTTGTTGAATAATGTTGTGATCTTATCAATTCCAAAGTCTTCGAGTGCTTCTAAAAGTTCTACTGATATACTGCCTGGGCCTGTTGCTTTGCCTAATCTCATCTTTCTTATTGCTGCCCGGATAACAAACACAAAAAAATACCTTCGACAAGCACAGTGTTTGGAGAATGTTGTCCTGGAAAAGGTCCAGTCTCTAGCGCGTTAAAAAATAAACCTTTTGTAATATATCCTTGGCATTTCTCATCAAACAAGCATGAACATCTTAATCACTTTAAATCTAAGTCTAAAATTCATTTCACTGTGGATATGTTGCGCAAAAAAAGTTTTACTCCACTTTTGTCCAACTGTAGGGCTCTGGCAAAAAATTCTATGTAAAAATTCGGCGAGTACAGGCTGTATCAAGTACAACTAGAACTAAAACAAAAACAAGTCGAACTACGACAAAAACAAGTACAACTACAGCTACAACAAGTACAAGTACAAGTACAACAAGTAAATTACAACTACAAAAAGTACAAGTACAAGTACAAGTACAACTACAACTACAACAAGTACAATTACAACTACAGCAAAAACAACTAAACTTACAATTACAACAAGTACAACTATAACTACAACAAGTACAACTACAACTACAACAAGTAAAATTACACCTACAACAAATACAAGTACAAGTACAACAAAAACTACAGATAAAACTACAAAAAGTACAACTACATCTAAAACTAAACAAGTACAAATACGGCTACAACTACAACATAAAAAGTACAGCTACAACTACAAATTGTACAAGTATTACTACAACTAGAAAATGAACAAGTATTACTACAACTACAACAAGTACCAGTACAACTATACATACAACAAGTACACGTACAACTACAACTACAACAGGTACACTACAACTAAAACAAGTACAAGTACAACAACAAGTACAAGTACAACTACAACAAGTACAAGTAAAACTATACCTTCAACAAGTACAAGTACAAGAACAACTACAACTACAACAAGTACAAGTACAACTACAACTACAACAACAACTACAACAAGTACAAGTACATCTACAACTAAAAGAAGTACAACTACAATTACAACTACAACAAGTACAACTACAACTACAACAAGTATAAGTAAAACTACAACAACAACTACAACAAATACAACTACAACTACAACAAGTACAGGTACAACTATAACTGCAACAAGTACAAGTACAACTACAACAAGTACAAATACAACTACAACTACAAGAAGTACAAGTACAACTACAACTACCACAAAAAACTACAATTACAATAAGTACAAGTACAACTACAACTACAACAAGTACAAGTACAACTACATCTAAAACAAGTATAAATACAACTACAAGTACAATAAGGACACGTTAACTACAACTACACCTGCAACAATTACAAGAACAACTACAACGAGTACGAGTATAACTATAACTTGAACAAGTAAAAGTACAACTACAACAAGTACAACCAAAACTCCAACTAGAACACGTACAACTACAACTACAACAAGTACAAGTAAATTAGAACTACAACAAAAACAAGTACAACTACAACTACAACAAATACTGGTACAACTATTACAAGTACTAGTACAACACTAAATAAAATTACAACAAGTACAAGTTCAACTAAAACTACAACAAGTACATGTACCACTAAACCTACAACAAGTACTAGTACAACTACAGCTACAACAAGTACAAACGCAAATACAACAAGTAGAAACTATTCATACAAAAACAGCAAGTACAAATACAACTACAAGTTCAAGTGCATCTACAACAAATACAAGTATAACTACAACTACAATAAGTACAAGTACAACTACAAGTAGAAGTACAAATAATACTACAACAATTAAATCTACCACTACAACAAGTACAAGTACAAGTACGATTACAACAAGTACAAGTACAACTACATCAAGTACAAGTACATTTACAACATAACTACAATAAGTACAAGTACAACTAAAACTACACAAGTGCAAATACAACTACAACAAGTACAATTACAACTAAAATTTCAACAAATACAAGTACAACTACAACTACAACAAGTACAAGTGCAACAACAACAAGTACAAGTACATCTACAACTACAACTGCAACAAGTAAAATTAAAGCTACAACTACAACAAGTGTAAATACAATTACATCTAAAGAAAGTACAACTACAACTACAAAAAGTACAAGTACAACTACGACTACAACAAGTAGAAGTACAACTATACCTACAATTAGTACAAGTACCACTACTACAAATACAATTACAACTACAAGAAGTACAACTACAACTACAACTACAACAAGTACAAATACAACTGCTCTACAATAATTACAACTACAACTACAACAAGTACAAATACAACGATACTTGCAACAAATACAACTTCAACTACAAAGTGTACAAGTACAAGTTTAAGAACAACTTCAACAAGTACAACAAAAACTCCAACTAAAACAAGTAGTTCCAGGTTTAGCCATTTGGATGGTGGCGTGAAAAAGAGGTATATAAGAATTAGAATGTTGAGTTCGTTGATACCCATTTGAACCGCAAATAAAAAACAACAACCCGCAAATAGAAAGAGGTAGTGAAACACAGGTATAGAGATACAGTTAGCTTTATCTAAACATGGACAGAAGCTTAAACCAAATATATGAAGTTTTATAGAACAGAGAGAGAGAGAGAGAGAGAGAGAGAGAGAGAGAGAGAGAGAGAGAGAGAGAGAGAGAGAGAGAGAGAGAGAGAGAGAGAGAGAGAGAGAGAGAGAGAGAGAGAGAGAGAGAGAGAGAGAGAGAGAGAGAGAGAGAGAGAGAGAGAGAGAGAATGAAAGAGGAATAAGAAGGAAGAAATAGAAAATATAGCGACAAGCAGTTAGAAAGGAAAACAGATTAATGTATTGATTTTGATCCGGACAAAACGTTAACAAAAAATCATTCATAAAAGATAGAACAGAGAGAGAGAGAGAGAGAGAGAGAGAGAGAGAGAGAGAGAGAGAGAGAGAAAGAGCGAGACGGAGTGAGATAGACAGAATGGCAAAGTAAAACAGAGGGAGACAACAGGAATGATAGTTTAGAAAAAAAATAATCAGAAATAGAAGAAAAAAAAATAGCGACACATATTTAGAGAGAAAGAAAGATTAATAAACCACCATGGACACATCTATTAGAAATGAAAAAAAAAAATCCATAATGATAGAAAAGAGGCAAAGGTATGCCGATAGATAGATATGATAGATAAAATAATGATCTCAAACATGATTTTATTTAAAGATATTAAACTGCTCGTACAAAGTAATTCCTATTATGTACTCCAAGTTTTGCCATAGGGAGATAGTGACAATGAAAGAAAGACATCAAGAGAGAGAGGGCGTGGAAAGGATAAAACCTACAAATAAAAAGAAATAGTGAGACACAGGTATAGAGATACAGTGAGCTACATATAAACATGGAGAGAGGATTAAAGAAAATATATCAAGTTTTATGGAACAGTGAGAAAGAGGGAGAGAGAGAGATAGAGACAGAGAGAGAAGGAGAGAGAGTGAGTGAAGGCAGACAGATGTAGAGAGCGTGGAATAGAAATAACCAGAAAAAAGAAATAAATACGAAACACCGTTAAAGAGAAAAAGTGAGCTCTATACGGACTTAGACGCAGGAATAAACAATATATATCAAAATTCTTAGACGAGAGAGAGAGAGAGAGAGAGAGAGAGAGAGAGAGAGAGAGAGAGAGAGAGAGAGAAGGAGAGATCGGAAAAAGGTCAAACCAAAAAAGACAGAAAGAAAAAGTCCCACTGGGTAAGATAGGTAGGCATTTCTTTTTATGGTTTTAAATTTATTATATTCAAAAAAGTTCCTAATAATTAAATAACTAGTTCATGTTCTGTTGTGAACATTCCATTTTTTTTTTCTTTAATATTTATATTTTTTTTTTTTAAAGTTGTTTACCCTTAATTTACCGGGTTTTTTTACTCTTTCGGTTGCGATTTCAAAATTAAGATTTATGTTATGTTTAGATATTTTCTTCCGTAGGTTACTTTTTTCCTGTGAATCCTTGTTTTGAAATATTTATTCAAGTTTGGGTACTTAGTATTCATATTATTATTTTAAGAAATTCATTTCCTTTTTTTTTTCTCTCGGTTATGTTTCGTTAATCTGTTATTTTTTTTTTTTTTTTGTATGATTAGTTTTACTGTTCCTTATCACTTTTTTGTACTTTTATTTTTCTTTCCTTTGAACTTCGTTTAGTTAGAAAGTTGAAATTTGAGAGCTAAAGGCCGTCATTTTTCCACTTTCCAGTTTGATCATTTTTCCATCACATTTCCATCAAATAAAAAAAAAAATTACAATGAATTATTAAAACACTGATGAGAAACGAATAAAAGAAAAACGACATCAATTAGAAAGGAAAATGGATTAATATACTCATTTTGTTGCAGACACAAGGTTTACAAGTTAAATTCATAATAGAGAGAAGAGGGACATAGTAGAGAGAGAGAGAGAGAGAGAGAGAGAGAGAGAGAGAGAGAGAGAGAGAGAGAGAGACGGGGAGGGAGTGAGGGAGCGATCAGAAGAAGACGAACCAAAAGAGACAGAAAGAAATAGTCACACTGGGTAAGAGAGAAATAGTGAATTATAGATTAAAAGTTGAGTTTACAATACCCCCCCCCCCCTCGTCCCATCCACCCTTTAACTAAACAACAAAGGAAAAGGCAGAGACAGAATCATAGAGACTGAAACACGATCATGTCGGTCAACGCATAAGAAAATATAAGACGAGCAATGAATTAATCAAACGCTGATGAGAAAGAAATAGAAGAAATAGCG
>JAWDGP010004395.1:10000-12500 GCA_033675545.1 Elysia crispata | reverse complement strand
CGAGAAAAAGTGGCTCAAAATTAGAGCGGTAACGTAAAGCATAGATGCTGATGACAATAAGGTTGTAACGGTAAAGGATCGCTGGTAAATATTGATTCAAAGATAATAAAGATGAAAAAACACCTACTTTCCATAAAGGTTAGAAACATCAGCAGAGTGGTTTACAAAGATGGAATGCCAGTCATAGGCATAGATAGAGAGTGTACATTGACGCGTGTTCGTTAAAGAATTAGAGATAGAAAAAACATGTAACAAAAAGAAATATATATTTGGATTAAGATCATAATCATGAACAGAAAGAGAGAGAGAGAGAGAGAGAGAGAGAGAGAGAGAGAGAGAGAGAGAGAGAGAGAGAGAGAGAGAGAGAGAGAGAGAGAGAGAGAGAGGGCGTGGAATGGAAAGAACCCGCAAAAAGAAAGAGTCGCAAAGAAAAGAAAAAGTAAAGAGCAGCGGAGCAGATTAGAGAGAGAGAGGGAAAGGGAGAGAGTGAAAGAGACAGAAAGTCAGACAGAAAGTTTTAAGGAAAATAAAGTGAAAAAAACCGAAAGAAATAAGGTCGCTCGGGTATAGAGAGAGACAAAAAGAGAGACCATGAGAGAGAGAGAAAGAAAGAGAGAGAGAGAGAGAGAGAGAGAGAGAGAGAGAGAGAGAGAGAGAGAGAGAGAGAAGGCAAGTGGAAGTGGAGTAGACAGAGAGCCAAAAAGATGAAACAGAGGGAGGCAGATGGAGGGATAGTGTGGAAGATGAAGAATCAGAAATAGAAGAAAGACTTAGATACACATATTAACCTAGAAAGAAAGAAAATCTAATGAACTGCCATTGACATATCCATTGAAAATTTAGTAAAAAAAATTTTAAAAATGACAGCATAGAGGCAAGGAAAAGACAGATAGATATAGAGATATGTAGACGGATAGAGAAATTGAGAGAAAGAATAAGAGAGTGAGACAAAGAGACAAAGAGACAGAGAAAGATTGA
This sequence comes from Elysia crispata, assembly GCA_033675545.1. Taxonomy (NCBI): domain Eukaryota; kingdom Metazoa; phylum Mollusca; class Gastropoda; family Plakobranchidae; genus Elysia; species Elysia crispata. The sequence continues at coordinate 11,522 of JAWDGP010004395.1, read as the reverse complement.
GAGACCTCAAAAGAAAAATAACCCAGAAAAAGGAATAGTCTCATAACCACACACGAGGTAAAGGAAAAAATAAACAAACACACAGGCGTGTTGACAAACTGAACAAACTCACTTCTAGATACAAAGGGCAGCTATTGCAAGTTAATCAGTTATGGTATAGAGTTACGTATCATACACGGTTTTAACTGATTTTCTTGAAAAATTGAAACATTCATCCCACTATGTATCATGACAGAGAAATAGGTTTTTATTTATTTAATATTCGGTAAGAAGTGCAGGTTGTAGTTACATTTCACCGGATTTTACCTTTTTCAAATAGACATTGAACAAAATTGTAAGAAAATGCGTCGCAAGTAAACCGCATGAAGAAAGCGTGTCACTGTTTACTTAATATGGATCAGGAGCGGTTGAACTTTGCCTGGCAAGGCAACTTCGCCAGGAACTGGCTCCAAGCCCTAACGGTGTTAAGGCCCGTAAAACGGTCAAGGTCCACATACTATGACGGCCCGCGCCTGTCGTCATTTATGCTTTGGGTCTGATGTGGCTCCTCCCATAAAACACCGGGATGCGCACTTGTGTGCATCACTTTGGTGCTTGGATGCTGGCAGGGAAGTTTTGTCGTGGGTCGTGTGAGAAGCACAACCTGCTCAGAGGTACCGGCGACTTGGGTACTTCGTCGATGTGGTGTCGGTGGGCCGGCTATCCTGAGAGTGTCTATATGGCGGAGGTTCAGAGCTGAAACCCTTCACCCCCTGCAATCTAATGACATTTCTCCCCTTATGGGGAGTTGAATATCTTCCTTTATAGGGAGAAGTATTTTTGTTTGTTTTTTAACTTTGAAAGGGGCATTATCCATGAAATATACAACACCCTTCTATTTATTTGTTATCTTTCATGTTATAGAAATTTAACATTTAACTGGTATCTGCTTTTCAACACTAAAATCCTGATAGATTCTGCCTCGATGAGACTGTAAGTAAATAGCGACACATAAGGAAAAATATTTTGTAATAAACTGATAGAGACATAAAGGTAAAGTTAATTTATCGGAAGTCTCAGAAGAGAGGCAAAGAAGAAAGAGATAGCGGGAAAGAATGTGAAAAAAAAAATTAAAGAGGACAAAAGAAGTTAGAGAGAAAAGTAATGTATTGACATAGACACACACGAAAGAAAATGAAATATTTATTTTAAGTGGATGACGTCACGCAAAGAAAAGAAAAATAAATGGTTCTCTTAAGTGAGGGGAGAGACAAGTAGAAGAGAGAGAGAGAGAAAGAGACACAGAGAGAGAGAGAGAGAGAGAGAGAGAGAGAGAGAGAGAGAGAGAGAGAGAGAGAGAGAGAGAGAGAGAGAGAGAGAGAGAGTTAAAGACTAGGAACGAGACAGACAGCGAAACAATGAATACAAATCATGTTAATATACAAAAGTCAAAAAACTGTTCGAGCAAAGTGATTCGTTAGTATGTGCGCCAGTTGTAGTCACTGGGGTGGTAATGGGAAAAGGTATATTTTCATTTTTTAGG
>JAWDGP010004395.1:0-2500 GCA_033675545.1 Elysia crispata | reverse complement strand
GACATCAAACTGTTCGGGCAAAGTGATTCGTATAATCTTCTCCAGGTTAGCCCAACTCCCTTTTTCTTTTATCCTCCTTCAAAGGACCCAAAATATAACTAAGAAAAAAAAAGCAGAAGAGACAGAATCGTACAGATTGAAACACAATCATGTCGGGCAACCAATAAGAAAATAAAAGACGAGCAATGAATTAATGAAACGCTGATCAGAAAAAAATAAAAGAAAAAGCCACACATACTTAGAAAGGAATACGGACTAATATACTGATTTTAATGTAGAGACAAGGTTTACGAAATTCATAATAGATAGAGGCACACAGGAAAGAGAGAGACAGAGAGAGAGAGAGAGAGAGAGAGAGAGAGAGAAAGAGAGAGAGACAAAAAGACAGAGACAGAGATGTAGGACGACGAGGGAAGAGGGGCAGATACTGATGAAGGAGACAATATGTGAAAGAGGAAAACCGTGAAGAGAAAAAAAGAAAAAACACACGAGTTTATCATGTATCAAACCTAGAACTCTTAAATAATTGTGTGGAAAAATTAACGACAACTCAAGTTATAAAGAAGATAGACGGACAGGTGGAGACAGAGAAAGATAAAGGAGAGAGAGAGAGAGAGAGAGAGAGAGAGAGAGAGAGAGAGAGAGAGAGAGAGAGAGAGAGAGAGAGACAAATAGAGAGACCGACAGACAGACAGAAAGTTAAACAGACGGAGTGAGGACGAAAGAGGAAGAAATATCTAAATAAGATAGATGAAAACACAACACATAGTTACTGAGGAAAACTGATTGATTTACTGATTAAGTTGAGACAACAAAGTTTTAAAACAAATATATTCAAAAAATTAACTAGAGGCACAAAGAAGAGAGAGAGAGAGAGAGTAAGAGAGAGAGATAGAAAGAGGGAGACAGAGTGAGGTAGACGGAGTGGCTAAGTAAGAGAGAGACAGAGGGAGACAGAAGGAATGATAGTTTAGAAGAAGAATAATCAGAAATAGAAGAAAAATAGTGCGACACATATTTAGAGAGAAAGAAAGATTAATAAATTACCATGGACCCATCTATTGCAAATGAAAAAGAAAAAAAAAACATAATGATAAAAAAGAGGCAAAGAAATGCCGATGGATAGATAGATAGATAGATAGATAGAGAGAGAGAGAGAGATTCAGATGGAGAGAGAGATAGAGAGAGAGGTAGAGAGGGAGAAAACAAAAGACAGAGCGCGTGAGAGAGATTGAGAGAGCATGGAAGGGACTTAAGCCGAAAAAAAAAGAAATGGGGACACTCAGGTACGGAAAAAGAGTGAGCTATTTACAGACATAGACAGAAGCATAACAAAATAGATCCCAACCATAGTTTTATTCAAAGACATTAAACTGTTCTGGCAAAGTGATTCCTATTATGTACTCCAGGTTTAGCGATTTGGAGAGTGGCGTGAAAAAAAAAAGTATATAGGGATTAAAATATTGAGTTCGTTGAAACCTATTTCAACCGCAAATATAAAAAAAACCTGCAAATAGAAATAAGTAGTGAAACACAGGTATAGAGATACAGTTAGCTATATATAAAATTGGACAGGAGCTTAAACAAAATAAATCAAGTTTTATAGAACAGAGACAGGGGTAAAGGGCGAGAAAGAGAGAGAGAAAGATAGAGAGAGAGAGAATAAAAGAGGAACAAGAAGAAAAGAAATAGAAGAAAAAGCGACACACAGTTACAAAGTTGAACAGATTAATGTACTGATTTAGATGCGGACAAAACGTTAACAAAAAATCAGTCATAAAAGATGGAACAGAGAGAGAGAGAAAGAGAGAGAGAGAGAGAGAGAGAGAGAGAGAGAGAGAGAGAGAGAGAGAGAGAGAGAAAGAGACAGAAGGACAGGGAGAGGCAGAGAGAGAGAGAGTGTGATCGGAAGTGGACGAACAAAAAAAGACAGAAATGAATAGTCCCACTGGGAAGGAAAGAAATAGTGAATTATAGACTGAAACAGACAGAGACAGAAAAAATGTATCGGAAATGAGAGAGAGAAAGAGAGAGACAGAGAGAGAGAGAAAGAGAGAGAGAGAGAGAGAGAGAGAGAGAGAGAGAGAGAGAGAGAGAGAGAGAGAGAGGGGGGGACAGACATACAGACAGAGATTTAAGACGACGAGGCAAGACGGACAGATACTGATGAAGGAAACACAGTGTGAAAGAGGAAAACCGTGAAGAGAAAAAAAGAAAAAGCACACGGGTTAATCATGTATCAAGCCTAGAACTTTTAAAAAATTGTCGAAAAATTAAAAACTCAAGTTATAAAGAAGATAGTCGGACAGGTGGAGATAGAGAAAGATAAAGGAGAGAGATAGATAGATAGAGAGAGAGAGAGAGAGAGAGAGAGAGAGAGAGAGAGAAATAGAGAGACCGACAGACAGACAGAAAGATATACAGACGGAGTGAGGACGAAAGAGGAAGAAATATCAAAATAATATAGTAGAAAAGACAACACATAGTCACTGAGGAATAC
>JAWDGP010004391.1:132500-136042 GCA_033675545.1 Elysia crispata | reverse complement strand
TCAGGAAGAATCACCCACACGATAAAATCACTCGTTTTGTATCAGGAAGAATCACCCACACGATAAAACCACTCGTTTTGTATCAGGAAGAATCACCCACACGATAAAATCACTCGTCTTGTATCAGGAAGAATCACCCACACGATAAAATCACCCACACGATAAAATCACTCGTTTTGTATCAGGAAGAATCACCCACACGATAAAACCACTCGTTTTGTATCAGGAAGAATCACCCACACGATAAAATCACTCGTCTCGTATCAGGAAGAATCACCCACACGATAAAACCACTCGTTTTGTATCAGGAAGAATCACCCACACGATAAAACCACTCGTCTTGTATCAGGAAGAATCACCGACCCTCGCAACCTTCTTTGTTGAGTCCGTCTTAACCTTGTGAAAGTTTCTCTGCACAAACCTCAGGTTGACTCTAGGTTATCTTCTACAGTAATAATACAAAAAACCTCAGTTTGACGCTAGCTTATCTTCTACAGTAATAATACAAAAAAACCTCAGGTTGACTCTAGCTTATCTTCTACAGTAATAATACACAAATCTCATGTTGACTCTAGCTTATCTCCTACAGTAATAATACAAAAAAACCTCAGTTTCGGAGACCAGTGACTGCCAGCCGCTTTGCAATGTTTCGAGTTTCTCGAAGTTGCAAGAAAGTTGAAAAGGCAGATTAAATTAGATTAACTTTGAAAGGCTATTTTTTTTATTATTCAAAGCTTCTCGGGGAACAAGAATCTATTTTTGTGGCGATGGAAAGGGTGGAAACTTGTCGGCTTTCATTCCTAGTACAAACCCTCCTATGTTAGACTGCAGTCTCTCCAATGTTAGACTGCAGTCTCTCCATGGAAGAACTGGAATCTTTTATCAAACCCTCCTATGTTAGACTGCAGTCTCTCCATGGAAGAACTGGAATCCTTTATCAAACCCTCCTATGTTAGACTGCAGTCTCTCCATGGAAGAGGCTGGAATCTTTTATCCAAACCCTCCTATGTTAGACTGCAGTCTCTCCATGGAAGAACTGGAATCTTTTATCAAACCCTCCTATGTTAGACTGCAGTCTCTCCATGGAAGAACTGGAATCTTTTATCAAACCCTCCTATGTTAGACTGCAGTCTCTCCATGGAAGAACTGGAATCTTTTATCAAACCCTCCTATGTTAGACTGCAGTCTCTCCATGGAAGAACTGGAATCTTTTATCAAACCCTCCTATGTTAGACTGCAGTCTCTCCATGGAAGAACTGGAATCTTTTATCAAACCCTCCTATGTTAGACTGCAGTCTCCCCATGGAAGAACTGGAATCTTTTATCAAACCCTCCTATGTTAGACTGCAGTCTCTCCATGGAAGAACTGGAATCTTTTATCCAAACCCCTCCTATGTTAGACTGCAGTCTCTCCATGGAAGAACTGGAGATCTTTTATCAAACCCTCCTATGTTAGACTGCAGTCTCCCCATGGAAGAACTGGAATCTTTTATCAAACCCTCCTATGTTAGACTGCAGTCTCCCCATGGAAGAACTGGAATCTTTTATCAAACCCTCCTATGTTAGACTGCAGTCTCTCCATGGAAGAACTGGAATCTTTTATCAAACCCTCCTATGTTAGACTGCAGTCTCTCCATGGAAGAACTGGAATCTTTTATCAAACCCTCCTATGTTAGACTGCAGTCTCTCCATGGAAGAACTGGAATCTTTTATCAAACCCTCCTATGTTAGACTGCAGTCTCTCCATGGAAGAACTGGAATCTTTTATCCTTCGGTTGCGTAGCAGAAAAAAAATAAACTCGACTTGAATAGAAAACATCAATGAAAAAAAATAAACTCGACTTCGAATAGAAAACATCAATGAAAAAAAATAAACTCGACTTCGAATAGAAAACATCAATGAAAAAAAATCGGTGCATGAAAGTCATTGAAAAGAAAAATTTTAAAAACCTCAAGGCCGCACGGTTTTCACGAAGAATGAAGCAAATATTAAAAAAAAACAAACAAACAAACAAAAAAAAAAAAAAACTAAAATGTTTACGCAAGAGCAAGATGTGGCAAAAAGCAATTTATTGACTTATCAAAATTAATGTTGCCGCGAATGGGTTTTACAAAACGTAACCATTCTCGCAGCATAGATGAATAATGATAGGTTATCACCAAACAGTACCGAGATAAAAATGTTTTCATTTTATACATCATCTCCCGAAATCTATTAAAATATTTACTGTTCATATACTGGTAGAAGAGTGGCGGCAAGGTTTACTATAGAGGATGGCGGGGTCGAAATCCTCAGCGGTATAGCCTCTCAAGGGAAATATTTCTATTACGGAAACAGTTCATCTTCAATTCCTAGAAGCCTCCGTCTTGTTTATTTCTTTGAAAAGTTTATTACACGGAGCGAGATCGAGAACAAATGTAATTCTTCATAGAGGAAAGTTGTTTTACTGTTTTCTGCACTTAATCATTTATTTTTATTTGCCAAGGGAGTGTATCTCTTGTGTTTAAGAAAAAATTATAAATATTTATCAATGCGCAAGTATGAAATAAATTTTTTTTTGTTATATAAAAACGTAACGCTAATAGTACTGTAACAATATTAATCTCTCTCAGAATTAAAATTTCCTCTTCAAAAATTAAAATGCAGAAGGACTTAATAATTTCTACTTTGAGGAACTGACTATGTTATTTTTTTTCTTGACAATGGAGAAAAGGTTTAGGGAGATCAGCTTCACAGACACGCTTCGTTGATTTTCCAGAATAACTGTTCGTCCCACTTCCTCCAACTTACTATCCTCTCTTCTCTCTCTCTCTCTCTCTCTCTCTCTCTCTCTCTCTCTCTCTCTCTATCTATCTATCTATCTATCTATCTATCTCTCTCTCTCTATCTATCTCTCTCTCGCTTTTTTCCTCTCTCTCTCTCTGTCTCTCTCTCTGTCCCTTTGTCTCTCTCTGTGTCTCTGTGTCTCTCTTTCTCTCTCTCTCTCTCTCTCTCTCTCTCTCTCTCTCTCCCTCTTTCTCTCTCTCTTTCTCTCTTTCTTTTCTGCCTTCGTCCTTCTGTTTCTGACTTAGATTTTGTGACTCTACCTCTCTTAATTTCGCCCTCTTAACGTTTCCGTCCGGTTTGACTTTTTTTTTTTAATATTTTCACATTAATAATCACAATTGTATGCGGTTGTTTATCTTTCTTTCGTTCTCTTGGGTAAACCACCATTTCACGACAATGAGAGAAACGGCTGTGCGGCTGTTTCAAGAGAGAGTTGAGTGAGGCTTCAGCTCGGAGTGTACCTTCAAGACCATCACTCCAGACTTCTTTGGAGAAACGTAAAAGATTTCCAAGAAACATCGCGAGATTTCTATGAATAATGAGCTGGGACCAATAGAAGTTTGTTATGGAGATCAAATTTCTCATTTCAACTATATTTAATGCTTAATCCCTTGGGATAGATATAATGAAGACAAGGACAATTTAAATTTGAAATGTTATTTCCAGAGGTTCTCATATGATTCCTGGCGCTCCTTTTTAATTGAGGCACAATGAA
>JAWDGP010004391.1:97500-127500 GCA_033675545.1 Elysia crispata | reverse complement strand
ATCATGAGGAAATTCCCCGTTAAGATAAAAACGACAAGTAAAGAAAAGATAACGGAGGGATGAAAGAAAAGAATCGAAAATAAAGTGATATATCTAAAATGAGGCTAGAAATACTGATAAAATCTCAAGCTAAGAAATGAAGAGGCTGGTCTTTTTCAAACTTATGATTTTAACTTTAAACAGACATGTAGACTGCATGTTTGCTATACCGGACCGAAGAAAGCTCAGCTCGTAACTGTTCATTTTGTTGTTTGTGGGAGTTTGTTGTTGTTGTTGATGATGATGTTGTTTTGGCTTTTTCTTTTACTCATTTTTTGTTTTGTTTTGCTTTTAAAGATCTCTTCCTTCGCAATTGCTACAGCGCAGTTTCGTTTTTTTTTCTTTATGTATGACTGTATTTTGTAATAGAGCAATAGAGAGAGAGAGACAGACAGAGAGGGAGAGAGAGAGAGAGAGAGAGAGAGAGAGAGAGAGAGAGAGAGAGAGATATTAAATCTAAATCTGGGTCCTCTCAACAATTTACTGGTGGATTTTGTTTCTTAGCATTGCTCTGATTTTTTTTTCTCTTCTTCTTCTTTGAATCAGTTTTGTATCATTCACAAATCTATGATTCAGATTAAAACCAAAACCAAAAAGGAAGCAAAAAAATTGATAAAAAACACAAAATTGGCACCAGAAACAGCCGCATCTATTCATAGATGTTAAAAAAGAAAAAACCCAAACTGTCAAAGAATATTTAAAAACACTCAAATCTCGTGCCACAATAGTTTATAACAATGAATCTTTGCCATGTGAAATATTTTCTGTTCTAGCTATAGACGTCACATGAAGCTCACAGAGTGAGAAAAGTTTGCCTCAGGCATTTGAGCTTTCCTGTTGTTTGGTCGAAACAAGATTTAGAAGCTTCTTCTCCTGATAAAAAATATTTAAAATCCGAGGAAAGCTTCAAATCTTATCAAATATAATACATTTCGTTTGAAAGTGAACTGAGTCTAAGAAATGGAAGTAAGAAATCTCCCAACATGCATTGTGGGTCTCTCAAGTTTGTAAAGAGCTTGCTAAAAATATACAGAGCCTGATTCTAAGCTATGTGGTGCCACTTTCTTATTTCATTTTTTTTCTCCGCGTCTGTCTTCCTTCCTTCCTTCTCACCTTCTTCTCCTTGTCTTCCTCCACCTCTTGCTCCTCTTTATCTCTAAATCAAAAACTACATCAGTTATAGCGAGCTCGAACCTCTTTGCTGCGTGCAACCCATCGATTCTCTTCTAATTACAGTTTTATTTTATTCATTAGATTTTTCTCCCTCTTTTTCCTATCCCTCCTCTCTCTCTCTCTCTCTCTCTCTCTCTCTCTCTCTCTCTCTCTCTCTCTCTCTCTCTCTCTCTCTCTCTCTCTCTCTCTCTCTCTCTCTCTCTCTCTATCTCTCTCTCTCTCTCTCTCTCTCTCTCTCCCTCTCTCTCCCTCTCTCTCTCTCCCTCTCTCTCCCTCTCTCTCTCTCTCTCTCTCTCTCTCTCCCTCTCTCTCTCTCTGTCTATCTGTCTCTCTCTCTCTCTCTGTCTGTCTGTCTCTCTCTCTCTCTCTTTCTCTCTCTCCCTCTCTGTCTGTCTGTCTCTCTCTCCCTCTCTCTCTCTCTCTCTCTCCCTCTCTCTCTCCCTCTCTCTCTCTCTCTCTCTCTCTCCCTCTCTCTCCCTCTCTCTCTCTCTCTCTCTCTCTCTCTCTCTCTCTCTCTCTCTCTCTCTCTCTCTCTCTCTCTCTCTCTCTCTCTCTCTCTCTCTCTCTCTCTCTCTCTCTCTCTCTCTCTCTCTCTCTCTCTCTCTCTCTCTCTCTCTCTCTCTCTCTCTCTCTCTCTCTCCCTCTCTCCCTCACTCTCTAACATGTGAAGTGATCAAAAGACCATCTCTAAAATGAGATTGTGCTGAGAGCGAAGAGAAGATGTCTCCCAGCCCGGCTAGGCCATCAAAAACTAAGACTTCGATTTCTCTGTGTTTCTCTGACCCCAAGTTATCCAGCCAGTGCTATCTATGGCATGTCGACAGCTCGGGACCACTTCACCACTAGAGACTAGAAACCTCAATAGCCTCCATTCTATAGCTGAGACGGCTAGACCTCACACATAAACATTGGAAATAGCTCGAAATCTCCAGCCGTCTAGGGATAGAAACGAGAAGAAGGAGTTGAGGGAAGAACTTACTAGTTGTGGAGTTTAATATCTGGCGTCCAGATCTTGTCGCACGGTACTCGTACCTTCTCCACGCCACCGTAAGCCTCGATATCCCAGCTGATCTGGACGTCCTGCCAGTTCTGGAGGGGGGGAGGAAAACGATGAAATAGATGAATGCTGGTAATCTTGAAAAGATAACAGCTGAGTTAAAAAGTATAGTGTTCAAGGGTTAGAAAGAAATATTGTGGGTATTTTTTTAATATGAGATGTAGGTTTATATGAACATAGATGTTCAATATCTTTTTCGACTGATATAAATGAACGAGTGGGGTTGTAAGGGTTCAGAGCACTGATAGCGCTCGGCCACGTAAACTAAGCAAAAACCGTATGGGTCGTTTGGGGCAGAATATACAACAAAAACCAAGCCCACTTGAGTTGGAATGTTGTAAATGTGGATAAATCAAAGGGAATTATTCAGTTTAAACGTTGTCCGAGTTTAAATTATTGTTATTTCATGAAAGAGATCTCAGGTTGAACTGAGTTTATGGCCCAAACAAATGGGATTTTTGCGAATGATGTGTTACAATTGTTTAACTCCTGGTCGTGGTAGTTGAGTAACTCCATGTAAGTGTTTCTTTCAATTGAAGAACAAGTTTGGTTTATTCTCACCTCCAAATTTGTAAATATTAAATGGGATGTCGAAAAAAGAATACCGAAACCTATTTTACTTGCATCAATAAAAAGAATTTCTGGGCTTCACCGCACTTTAGATGCCAGTAAGGACAGCTTACTAGAGAAATAACAACTTAATAGATGATGAAAACAGACAGAGAGAAATGTATTTTTAGAATGATGCTCAAAGTGTGACATTCTATTAAAAGTCTCATAATTTTAGTGTATAATTAAATTAAATTATGGTAAGCACTGTTTTTTTTTTTCCCTCTTTTTTGCTTTTGTTTTTGTTTTGTTTTTTTTTTTAAAGTAATTTTCCCTCATTTCGATACAAGATAATTCAAATGAACCAAACATAACGTTTTGAATTTTCCTTTAAAAATCAGAATGTCATCACACGAAAGCGGAAAATGTGTTTTAGTAAACTTAGGTTAACTTTCTCTAACCTGTAAAACATGGCGATATAGCAGTGATAAACCATGGTTACTGATTTAGAGAGTTCCGAGTTATTTCATTACAAACGTTCAAACCCATAGTGTAGTGAATGGAGACAACAAACACTCTAGTGGTTGACCGCTAGGATGTCAGCTTTGGGGCGAGGAGGGTGGTAGATCGAATCCTAGCTGGGACTGGTGCAGCGATAAATTCTAGAGAGAGGCCCTTTACACACACTCTCTACACCTGCACATGTGTAAAACAAGTGCTCGCTTAGAGGCACTGTGATATCTGGTCAATATGCTAGAGTGATGCACGGTTCCTAATAACTGTTCCCCTGTGAGTCCTGTTAAACTTACAGACTTCAAACGGCTGGTCGGAAAGCAACATGTGGCAAGTGTTTCGAAAATGCAAGTACGTTGCGGGCTATATAAAATACCCACTTTCGTTGTTCCGTTTTCGTAAGTGCAGATTTAAAAAGATAAAACACTTTCACTATGAAGATTTTTAGCTGTCTGTTTAAGTACAGGAGCCAGTAGGGTTAGTACAGTGGTAGAAGTTAAATCTTTCCCCGCGCCGCTTTTATTGAAGTTTTTAAACAGATTTAGACAATTCTCAAATCCCGATAAAAATGCCAAGGAATAAATTATGCGTCATCACAAAAAAGCAATGGCTTTAAACAAGAACACTAGTTATTTCAAGATAAAACATAATTTATGGGAGATTTCTCTGTTGTGGAGGAAAATATTTTCTTATAATTGTTTTACTGAGATCACACAAATGGGAGCGATTCTGTTTGTGATAAAAGTCAAGAAACCTAGGAAGTTTAAAAAATTACGGAAATGTCAGCATCTAATATGCATGGTGTTGTCAGAAGGGGAAAAAAAGGGGGGAAAATGTTGTAATATTATTTAAATATTTGACGAAGAAAAACGTTCCACCTTTTATTCTATAACTGTTTTTTTTTCTATAAAAAAAACTGGTTCGTGACTGGAACAATAGGAGAAGAGACAGAGAGAAAGAGAGAGAGAGAGAGAGAGAGAGAGAGAGGGGGGGGGAGAGAGGGAGGAAAAGAGAGAGGGGTGAGGAGGAGGGAAGAGTGAGAGGCAGACAGACAGACAGGCAGATAATCAAACAGACAGATAGACAGGCAGACAGGGACAGAGACAGCCAGAGAGAGAGAGAGAAGAATGTGGGTAGAAAACACAATATGATTTTGATTGAAACGAAAAACGTGTGCATATCGCATGTGATCGATCTTCCATGTCGAGAATAAAGCAGGTCACAGTGACCGCGCGAGCCAGACTGGCCGTTAAACAGATTAGACAGATGGCGCCCTGTCATTGGTCGAGCAGCCGTTTATGATGACGTCTCTCGGGTCACGGAGTGAGGAAGCGGCCTGGCAGGGGAGTTAACTCCATGTAACTTGGATTGCAGTGCACGTCATTTCCTGATCACGATGGTTATTGCAGGCCAACAAGTTTAAATCCATAACTACACCGCGGATTGCACCGTTTGGCACCAGCTATAGATAGGTTTAGGTTTATTGGGAATTCCTCGAGAACAAATATATTGAGTCGCCGGCGATATATCATTATGATGAAATGTTTTAAAATTTTTTAGTTTGTTTATGTTGACTGATAAGTGATTGGCTATGTAAGTGCGTTAGGCTTAGACCGTACAAAAAACAAGCGAGTTATGATAGGGGTATAGAACTGGTGCTGCGTTTCAATAACTTGATTAAACCAGAAGTGACATTTTTTTTTAGTTGGATTGAGATGAACCATCACTGTTTTCAAGTGTGAAGAGTTCTTGGATCATCTGGACCCTGCCATACGGGTCTGAAGCTAAACGTCTGGTCCATCCTGCGGTTAAAAGGCTGTTAAATGGGCAGTCGATTTAACTTATTCCTTTTACATGCATACATTTTCTGGTGTGGGAAAGAGAGAAAGAAAGAGATATCAAGCGGAGAGACAGAAGGAGAGAACAGTGGGGGGGGGGGGGCAAAAGGAGGATAGAGAGAGGGTTAAAGGAAGAAAGAGAAGGAATGAAAGCTAAATGGATGGGATAGATTGATAAGACTTATATTAGTAAATAAAATCTAACCCATTGCAACATTATGCAGGTACAAACAGTGCCTAGAGGTGCCCGCCTGTGCGGAAATTCCTCGCTATCCATTCATTTGTACTTGCATGATTATGAACATTTAAAATAAGATTTTACTTAGATCAGGTTTAAAAAAAAAAAAAAAAAAAAAAACAGAAAAAAAACATGGAACTAGAAATTCTATGTCTGTTCATATTTCTACTTTCTATCCTTAAAAGCGGTCTTTGTACCGTTTACGTAAAAAAATGTTTTTTAAAATTATAAAATAGCACGCTTATCTATTCCTGGCATTTTCTGAATAATTATAATTGCATGTGCCCTTATTTGTCTGACACACTGGACTGTATCACACGATCATCGCTTTAAAAACAAATATCACTGCAGTATATCTCTTCATTTTTTCATAATATAATTTTTTTAAATGTTCTTTTCACGCGGCATTAACCCTAGATCACTTTCCTTCCGACCTCTACCTCCATCCATCACCCTCTACCTCCATTCCCCTCTCTCTCTCTACCTCCACCCTCCTCCCTCTACCTCCATCCATCACCCTCTACCTCCATTCCCCTCTCTCTCTCTACCTCCACCCTCCTCCCTCTACCTCCACCCTCCTCCCTCTACCTCCATCCTCCTCCCTCTACCTCCACCCTCCTCCCTCTACCTCCACCCTCCTCTCTCTACCTCCATCCTCCTCCCTCTACCTCCACCCTCCTCCCTCTACCTCCACCCTCCTCTCTCTACCTCCATCCTCCTCCCTCTACCTCCACCCTCCTCCCTCTACCTCCACCCTCCTCCCTCTACCTCCATCCTCCTCCCTCTACCTCCACCCTCCTCCCTCTAACTCCATCCTCCTCCCTCTACCTCCATCCTCCTCCCTCTACCTCCACCCTCCTCTCTCTACCTCCATCCTCCTCCCTCTACCTCCACCCTCCTCCCTCTACCTCCACCCTCCTCCCTCTACCTCCACCCTCCTTCCTCTACCTCCACCCTCCTCCCTCTACCTCCACCCTCCTCCCTCTACCTCCACCCTCCTCCCTCTACCTCCACCCTCCTCCCTCTACCTCCACCATCCTCCCTCTACCTCCACCCCTCTCTCTCTACCTCCATCCTCCTCCCTCTACCTCCACCCTCCTCCCTCTACCTCCACCCTCCTCCCTCTACCTCCATCCTCCTCCCTCTACCTCCACCCTCCTCCCTCTACCTCCACCATCCTCCCTCTACCTCCACCATCCTCCCTCTACCTCCATCCTCCTCCCTCTACCTCCACCATCCTCCCTCTACCTCCACGATTCTCCCTCTACCTCCATCCTCCTCCCTCTACCTCCACCATCCTCCCTCTACCTCCACCATCCTCCCTCTACCTCCACCCTCCTCCCTCTACCTCCACCCTCCTCCCTCTACCTCCACCATCCTGCCTCTACCTCCACCCTCCTCCCTCTACCTCCACCCTCCTCCCTCTACCTCCACCATCCTCCCTCTACCTCCACCCTCCTCCCTCTACCTCCACCATCCTCCCTCTACCTCCACCCTCCTCCCTCTACCTCCATCCTCCTCCCTCTACCTCCACCCTCCTCCCTCTACCTCCACCCTCCTCTCTCTACCTCCACCCTCCTCCCTCTACCTCCATCCTCCTCCCTCTACCTCCACCCTCCTCCCTCTACCTCCACCATCCTCCCTCTACCTCCATCCTCCTCCCTCTACCTCCACCATCCTCCCTCTACCTCCACCCCTCTCTCTCTACCTCCATCCTCCTCCCTCTACCTCCACCCTCCTCCCTCTACCTCCACCCTCCTCTCTCTACCTCCACCCTCCTCCCTCTACCTCCACCCTCCTCCCTCTACCTCCACCCTCCTCCCTCTACCTCCACCATCCTCCCTCTACCTCCACCATCCTCCCTCTACCTCCACCATCCTCCCTCTACCTCCATCCTCCTCCCTCTACCTCCACCCTCCTCCCTCTACCTCCACCCTCCTCCCTCTACCTCCACCCTCCTCCCTCTACCTCCATCCTCCTCCCTCTACCTCCACCCTCCTCCCTCTACCTCCACCATCCTCCCTCTACCTCCACCCTCCTCCCTCTACCTCCATCCTCCTCCCTCTACCTCCACCCTCCTCCCTCTACCTCCACCCTCCTCCCTCTACCTCCACCCTCCTCCCTCTACCTCCATCCTCCTCCCTCTACCTCCACCATCCTCCCTCTACCTCCACCCCTCTCTCTCTACCTCCACCCTCCTCCCTCTACCTCCACCCTCCTCCCTCTACCTCCACCCTCCTCCCTCTACCTCCATCCTCCTCCCTCTACCTCCACCATCCACCCACTACCTCCACCTCTCTCCTCCTCCCTCTACCTCCACCCTCCTCCCTCTACCTCCACCCTCCTCCCTCTACCTCCATCCTCCTCCCTCTACCTCCACCATCCTCCCTCTACCTCCACCCCTCTCTCTCTACCTCCATCCTCCTCCCTCTACCTCCACCCTCCTCCCTCTACCTCCACCCTCCTCCCTCTACCTCCATCCTCCTCCCTCTACCTCCACCATCCTCCCTCTACCTCCATCCTCCTCCCTCTACCTCCACCCTCCTCCCTCTACCTCCACCCTCCTCCCTCTACCTCCACCCTCCGTCTGTGACCAGGAAACCGAAGCTTTAGAGGTGTACAGGCTACACCTGGTGCACTCATCTTGTCACTAATCTCGCGCTCCTGGCCACCATCAGCCGGGATTATACCGTTATCGCATAAATCGTGCGGAAAGCTTCTGTGAATGGATGTATTGGTAGCGTGTCCAGACAGGCTCATTTCTCCACCCAGGATATTGTAAGGATTTACGAGGGTTTTCCCGTAAACAAGGTGAAAAAAAATGGACGATCTTCATTTGTAAACGTTGATCAGTAGCTGAATTAATACACTATTCAATTTCTGAAGATAAATCACCATTGATGAAAGCAAGAATGGATGGTTGCAGAAGAAAGGTCACCATCATCAACACTCCCCCTCTCACAAACACACATCTATGAACACAAATTTTCTGCACCAGGTTTAATTTGATCATTAATGGCTTCATTCTGAGAGTCAAAAACTCTGACGGGTTTCTGCTCGCATAACTGAGTAGTTATCTGTCAGTTTTATGGTCACTTAGCCTGCCGACACTTTTTGCTATCCCATATTTTCATACATCACTTAATGAGTTGTTGTCTTCAGAAGATAAAGATCATCCACTAAATTCTGGATTATGTATCGCCTGACTGAGCGAGTCAAGTGGTCGACGCGAGATGTGCTTGCGCCTGTTAGGGATGATGTAGGAAGGGCATGATCATGACATGCCGGAAATACACTGCACCCCTAGTGGACTTGTTCTTTGCTCAATGACATTCTTACCAAACCTGAAGCAAGACCGTTATGACTGTTTATGCGAGTGTTACTGTAAGCATGAAGAAGTCTGACCGCAGCTCGTATCTCTGACTTTGACCAGTTCTCAACGGTGGAAGCCATTTTCGTTCTGCCACGATTTATTGATACTTTCATCTCTTGCACTCTATGGTCAGACTTGGATAGTGCCATGACGAAGCTGGTGCTCACGTGTACAGAATGAAAATCGGTGCAAGGATCTTTGTTCAGACCATTTTTACCTTGTTTTAGGATAGTACTTGTAACAAACCCCTTGTTGGTTTGAATAGATTATTCTTCTTACTAGTGTACTGTGGAAATTAAGAATACCGTGAAGGGTTGCGGGCATAAGTCGGGTATCGCTAAATGAAAACCCTTAACAAGATACTGCTGACACGCAGTTCCCCGAAAGATTCATTTGAAAGAACCAAAATGCGCATCAAGACGCTCTATGTTAATGCCAGCTTAGATTCCGATATCGCACTAGGCTTCCTCAGTCTATTCTTGGCATCTATCATTATCACTTCTGTCTTTCTTGATTTTTTTCTGAAGAATAAAAACAAACACTCTGAGCTGGTGATAAGATTTGATTTTGGGAGCTGGAGGGATGAGTTTTCTTTTTTTTTTCGGCATTAGAGACGTGATGTCGACTTTAATATCGTTCAGTTTATCTATACCCTTGCTTTAAAAGATCAAAAATTGAAATAATAAACGCGGTGATATCACTCAGTAAGGTGGCTGCTCAGACCAGTAGCTTTCGTGTGGCTGAAGCTTTCTCTCAGGTGAAACAGGTAATGGCGGATGATCACACCCAAGGAGTTGTGGGCATATTAAAAAAATCAGAGTGAGGATAAGTTGAGGGTAAGTTGAGGGTAAGTTGAGGGTAAGTTGAGGGTAAGCTGAGGGTAAGTTGAGGGTAAGCTGCGAGCTGACCAGTGCAAACCAGTGCTGAGTTTTGTCACGGTGAAGGAGACAGAGCTCAATATGTTTAATATTGAGATATTTTACTAAAGATTGGATGCACGGCATAAAGTGCGATCAAAGCTTAGTTTCTATCTGGCCTCGAGTGTAAATGGTGATGAGCCAGTCTTCGTTTGAAAACTCGTTACTTAAAACGTTAAGCCTGCCCGCGGCTTAAGTATTACAATTTTTTTGTTTATTTTTATTATGAAGTGTGATTATTTTTATACAAGTAATTCACACGATATAGTCCCGTTGATCAGTCTGCGGTTGCTTAATTGTAGATGCGATTTTCTCACTTTTCTATGAAGCTATGTTGACGACTTTTTTTTATATACAAACATCGAGTTTTACACACACAGCTATCAGATTAAAGGCGTTTGCAGCCTGAAGTGATAAACAAAATGTCGAGTCTGTCTCCATCCCTGATAGCACACGTGACTGGGCAAGCTGGGCCAGGTGTGATCTGCGGTAGACGATAACTTCACGCCATGCCAGCAGATATCGCAGGATCTAGCGGACACCCAGATACCAGGGCCTGGCCCGGTGATTTACACTTTAAAAAAAAGCTTCCAAGGTTGACAGGACCACTTCAAACTGTCTGGACGATTGATTGAGGAACTTCTTGAAACTGTCATAGATTAGGGATGCAGGGTATGCAAACTTTTAAAAATAAACACTTAAAAAAAATATTTTAGGTGGATTATGAGCAGCATTTCCCAGCACTTCGAATGATTACAAAGCAAAAACAGAAAACAAAAATTACTGCACAAAAAATAAGATAAAAATGTGAGATAATTAGGGTTTTCAATGAGGATAGAGAATGCAATGCTATGCTTAATTACACCCAATTAAGTCAAGGAGTTGGCACGAAAGAAAAGAAAATAACGGCGAACGGCCTTGCATGGTGATACCACATTGTTCTAACCGGCGGAACTACAGGCGTGTCGCCCGGTTTGATCAACTCGTGGAGAACCAAGAGAAGCATGGAAGCTCTAGCAGGATTAGTGAATAGTTTTCTGTAGAAGGAATTCTTCTCCAAGATGTTGTAAATATTATTATTATTATTATTATTATTATTATTATTATTATTATTATTATTATTATTATTATTATTATTATTATTATTATTATTATTATTATTATCATCATTATCATCATCATCATCCTCATCATCATCATCATCATCATCATCATCATTATTGTTATTATTATTATTATTATTATTATTATTATTATTATTATTATTATTATTATTATTATTATTATTATTATTATTATTATTATTATTATTATTATGTGATACAGGCCATGACATCAACGTAGCGCTGATCCCGAGTGTTCTACTGGTTCACCATTCTTAAGTTACCGATCTAGAAACATCTCTAAAAACCTAGCGAATTCACTACAGATCTAGCAATATCTAAAAACCTAGCAAATTCACTACAGACCTAGCAATATCTAAAAACCTAGCAAATTCTCTACAGACCTAGCAATATCTAAAAACCTAGCAAATTCACTACAGACCTAGCAATATCTAAAAACCTAGCAAATTCACTACAGATCTAGCAATATCTACAATCCTAGCAAATTCACTACAGACCTAGCAATATCTAAAAACCTAGCAAATTCACTACAGACCTAGCAATATCTAAAAACCTAGCAAATTCACTACAGACCTAGCAATATCTACAACCCTAGCAAATTCACTACAGACCTAGTAATATCTACAACCCTAGCAAATTCACTACAGACCTAGCAATATCTACAACCCTAGCAAATTCACTGCAGACCTAGCAATATCTAAAAATCTAGCAAATTCACTACAGACCTAGCAATATCTACAACCCTAGCAAATTCACCACAGACCTGGAAACATCTCTAAAAACCTAGCAAATTCACCACAGACCTAGCAATTTCTACAGACATTGCATTAGTGGCGTTAATTCTGACAATATTCTAGAGTTCGAAACACATTAAAAATCGCAAACATATTTTTGATAAAAACAGTCCTTGAAACAGCCAGGCTGTTAAAAAAACTCTTTTCCATGTACGTATTGGACTTAGATCTTTATTTGTCGCTAGACTATCAGTAATTAACATTGGGATCTAGGTCTAGATCCAATCTTTTTCAGCTAAATATACAGACTTAAAATCCAGGCCTAGGTTTGGATCTAAATTTAAATTCATATTTTGAGTTGGTAGTCTATAAGCAATTATTACATAGATCTGAATTCCAATACGTACCGGTAACGTAACTGAGATTTCGAGAGCCACAGCACGCGCTCATTAGAGCTGCAAATGTTTTTCTTGTCGAAAAGAACGTCGTGTCTTTTTTATTACCCTGTCGCTTTGATATCGAACGGCTTTATAGTGTTATTCATATCAAATTGGGTTTAAAGTAGTAATACCAGCAGCAGCAGCACCACCAACAACAATTCATCCGTACGATACCAAGAAAGCTTGAGCAATCTTCAACAATCAACTCGCAACTTGAACTGGCCTATGCACCAACTTCAGTTCTATAATCCAACAAAAGACATATCCAGACATCTCTTTTACTCTTCCGTTTTGTACTGGTCGGGATATCTGCACGCCTATGGGCAAACAATCCCGATCAATGCTGGTTCGTAACAGCTATCCAAGCACCCTTTGACCTACGATCACATGATAAAAATCGCTTCGTGTAAACATACAAATAAAATCGAAAGATTTGCTGCTCTCCACAAATCGCTGCGTGTGACGTCAAGGCATTTCGTGCTAGCTGCAAATCGCTTCGTGTAAATAGATTAGCTATCGCGCTGTGCTCCATAAACCGACTTTATCCATTTTTTTTCTGTTTTTATTGTTAATGTTTAACATTTAGGTTGTTTACACATAATCTTTGTAAGTTTATGTTGTATCATGATTAAAATTATTTCTTATAATTTTTAGGGCCTTTCTAGAGACAAATTGCTTGAGCAGTTTACAGTGCGCATTATTTAATTATTACCTCAACTTTTCTACTTTCATTTGATTTCGTTAAGGTATTTTTCTGTGGTTCTTCCACTCATACTGAAGTTGAGAGAATGCAAGAATCTACTCACCAATTACTGGTCCCAGAAGTTGAGAGAATACAAGAATAATCTAATCACCAATTACTGGTCCCAGAAGTTGAGAGAATACAAGAATAATGTACTCACCAATTACTGGTCCCAGAAGTTGAGAGAATACAAGAACAATGTACTCACCAACTGGTTCCAGAAGTTGAAAGAATACAAGAATAATGTACTCACCAATTACTGGTTCCAGAAGTTGAGAGAATACAAGAATAATGTACTCACTAATTACTGATCCCAGAAGTTGAGAGAATACAAGAATAATGTACTCACCAATTACTGCTCCCAGAAGTTGAGAGAATACAAGAATAATGTACTCACCAACTGGTTCCAGAAGTTGAGAGAATACAAGCATAATGTACTCACCAACTGGTTCCAGAAGTTGAGAGAATACAAGAATAATGTACTCACCAACTGGTTCCAGAAGTTGAGAGAATACAAGAATAATGTACTCACCAATTACTGGTCCCAGAAGTTGAGAGAATACAAAAATAATGTACTCACCAACTAGTTCCAGAAGTTGAGAGAATGCAAGAATGTACCCACCAATTACTGGTCCCAGAAGTTGAGAGAATGCAAGAATCTACTCACCAACTGGTCCCAGAAGTTAAGAGAATGCAAGAAAATGTACTCACCAACTGGTTCCAGAAGTTGAGAGAATGCAAGAATCTACTCACCAATTACTGGTCCCAGAAGTTGAGAGAATACAAGAATAATATACTCACCAATTACTGGTCCCAGAAGTTGAGAGAATACAAGAATAATGTACTCACCAACTGGTTCCAGAAGTTGAGAGAATGCAAGAATCTACTCACCAACTGGTTCCAGAAGTTGAGAGAATACAAGAATAATGTACTCACCAACTGGTTCCAGAAGTTGAGATAATGCAAGAATGTACTCACCAGCTGATCTCAGAAACAGAGAATGCAAAAACAATGTACTCACCATCTGATCTCACAAAGAGAGAATGCTAGAATAATGTACTCACCAGCTGATCTCAGAAACAGAGAATGCAAAAACAATGTACTCACCAGCTGATCTCAGAAACAGAGAGTGGAAAAACAATGTACTCACCAGCTGATCCCAGAAACAGAGAATGCAAGAACAATATACTCACCAGCTGATCTCAGAAACAGAGAATGCAAGAATAATGTATTCCCCATCTGATCTCAGAAAGAGAGAATGCTAGAATTATGTACTCACCAGCTGATCTCATAAACAGAGAATGCAAAAACAATGTACTCACCAGCTGATCTCAGAAACAGAGAATGCAAAAACAATGTACTCACCAGCTGATCTCAGAAACAGAGAATTAAATAACAATGTACTCACCAGCTGATCTCAGAAACAGAGAATACAAGAACAATGTCTCACCAGCTGATCTCATAAACAGACAATGCAAGAACAATGTACTCACCATCTGATCTCATAAACAGACAATGCAAGAACAATGTACTCACCAGCTGATCTCAGAAACAGAGAATACAAGAACAATGTCTCACCAGCTGATCTCATAAACAGACAATGCAAGAACAATGTACTCACCAGCTGATCTCATAAACAGACAATGCAAGAACAATGTACTCACTAGCTGATCCCAGAAGTTGAGGGTGATGATCTGCTCCTGCTCGTCCAGCCCCATGATCTGGGTGAGCTGGATGGCGAACAGCACCGTGAGCGTGTCGTTGAAGTTGCGCACGGGACGCGCGTGAGTTGTACGCTTCTTGTAGGACTCCAGGACCTCGTTCACCACCATGTCCTCATAGGACATGTCCCTCCGGCGCCGGACCAGCTTGGACCTGCCTCTTGACTCTGCGGATACTGGTCGAGGAGAATGAGAGAAGGTGGGTATGTGAGAGAGATAGATAAATGGATAGGGACAGAGAGGGAGAGAGAGAGAGAGAGAGAGAGAGAGAGAGAGAGAGAGAGAGAGAGAGAGAGAGAGAGAGAGAGAGAGAGAGAGAGAGAGAGAGAGGTTACAGTTCATTGGTTTTTATCTCGCTTAATAACCAGATACACCATAAGTTTGTATATAAGAACACAAATAAAAACAATAAAGTTAAATAGTTAGAGGTGAAGGAGAAAGAGAGAGAGAGATAGAATGATATGAGGAGGAAAAAAAGCATAGAGATAACAAATTTTTGGGTTGTCCTGTTAATTCAACACATTGTTTATCACAAAAATGAACTGATAAAACATCCGACAGAATATAACCAGGACATGCATGAGGATTAACGTGCGGCTCTTCGCCTCCTCAAATTCATCCAGTTCTTTGTTGAAAAATACTCTTTTCGCCGTCTTTATAACAAAGCGTCTAGTTACCAGATCTAGATCCATCTTTGAGAACAAGATAGTCTAGATCTGGTAACTAGACGCTTCGTTATAAAGACGGTGAAAAGCCCTATCTTTACTCAAAGGGATCGAGATCTAGATTCTGGGTCTTGCCGAGAAATAGAAACAAAAAGTTAAACTTATCGATGTGGTTCCTACAAAAACTTCCCAAATTTTAACTAAATGTTTTCCGCTAAAAAAAGTATCAAATTTTCAGGTTCTCAGTTGCAGATGATTGTGTAACGCGACTGCCGAAGAGCCAAGCCCTACTGCTAAATTACGGCGTAAGTTTCTTTCATCATGGATTCCTGGTTATGTCACCTTACGTCACATCGAACCAGTGGATGGAGGGAATGCGTATCGCGGCTTATCAGAACTGTACAGGGGAGAAGTATGGATAAACGTTGATGATTAGTGTTGCCAAATCTGCTATTACGAAGAGTGTAGGGTGATTGTCAAACGTTATATGAGGAAATCTGATGTTTTGTTAATGTTATGACTTTACTGCAGTACCGTCAAACTCTGTGTGCAGAGAACTAGAAGTTTAGGGACTTTCAAAAGTTTTTTCAAACTCCAAAAGTTTCACATTGTCTTGCATAAGGCAAACAGAGAGGTTATTGCCCCCCAAATAAATCAGCTTTATGCTGTTTCCTGTGAGCTGAGGAGACGGGGGCCGCCGGGCTACTCATGAATCTTGCACCGAGGCCGCTCCTTGAGACGACTGGACAGCCGAAACTGAGAAGCGTGCTCGGATTTCACCGATAGCCACACGCCTGGCGAACATAAACTGTGATAATGATAATAATAAAAAAAATAATCAAAACAAAAAACGTTGTCCTGTTTCTAGTGTGACCCGGCAGATTTTTTTTTAAACAGGATGATGGGGGAGAGAAGCCGATCTAGGACAGTGGTTCTTAACCTGGGTTCGGTCGAACCCTTGGGGTTCACTGGGTCGATCTCAGGGGTTCGGCACAGCCGGTAAAAATCATATCTATGTCTTGAATTTGAAAAAAAAAATCATATTTTATTTTTCACCGGTGGGGTTCAATACCTCCACCAAGGTTGAGAACCACTGATCTAGGAACAATGATAACATTTGACCATAATATGTGAAAAAAAAGGATCATTTTTAAAAACTTTGCAACAATTATGCATTTGAATTGTTGGGCACAAAGAGCAGACGATTCATTCGTTAGACAGCGTTAAACTGTTGTTGTATTGCCTAAACTAGGTTTTGCTGAGATTCAGCTCTCAGCCAAACACACGAGATTTTTAACAGATGTGAAGTGTAATATTTTACCGAGGATTAAGATAAAAAAAAATTTCTCCCAACAGCATTGCACTGTCTCTTTAATTATGAGAAGATAAGGCTTAAGTGGTAGACTTAGTGAGAGAAAGAAGAGGAAAAGTGGGGATAGAGGAGGCTTTAGAGGGATAAAGCAAAATCATATTAATCAAAGCGACATAAACAGTGAGAGCGAGAAACAGAGAGAGAGAGAGAGAGAGACAGAGAGAGAGAGTGAAAAAGAGAAAGAGAGAGAGAGACAGAGAGAGGGAGAGAAAGAGAGAGAGAGAGGGAGAGAGAGAAAGAGAGAGAGACAGAGAGAGGGAGAGAAAGAGAGAGAGAGAGTGAAAAAGAGAAAGAGAGAGAGACAGAGAGAGGGAGAGAAAGAGAGAGAGAGAGAGTGAAAAAGAGAAAGAGAGAGAGACAGAGAGAGGGAGAGAAAGAGAGAGAGAGAGAGTGAAAAAGAGAAAGAGAGAGAGACAGAGAGAGGGAGAGAAAGAGAGAGAGAGTGAAAAAGAGAAAGAGAGAGAGACAGAGAGAGGGAGAGAAAGAGAGAAGAAAAAGAAGTGCTGATTAAATAAGGATCAGAAGAAGCTATCACGTGACCTTTCCTCGCGAGGTGTGAGGCTCTGAGTTAATCAAGCCACTGAGAGAGAAGAGATTTGATCGTCCACCCTGGAAATTTAAGCCCCGTCTCTTGCTTTTGATCACTGAGATTAGCGTGTGTCGGCCAGATGTGGAGAACAACGGTCGCCAATTAAAGCCGTTTATCTTTCAGCCCAAGTTCACCGCTTTTCTTAATTACAGGCGGCCAGGAATCGCATTGGACTTGATTACCGCTTCAAGTCTTGCCAAGTAAACAAGACCCGGACGATTCCGACTACTCTCAAAGTTTTCAATACTCAAATACCAAATAATTGTAAGGTATCGAGTACAAATACAAACTTTATTTGAGACGAAAACCTATTCTAAAACCTTTAGAAGCGCTGCACAGAGATTTCTATATCGCACTCAGGGTGTTTTATTTGTAGCAGGTTTACAAGAATCCTTGACGTAATATGATTGTAGCGAAGTTAGTGACACCAGACTTAAGAGACGAATTTTATAAAACAGTCAATCAAACACAGGGGAAACCAGTGAAGATTCCTATAATTTTGGGATGAGAACTCACTTTCTGGCATGTAACGACACTTGATGTAATTATTGTATGTAAAGGAATTGATTGGGCAGCGACTAGATATACTATACAGGGTGAAGTCCAGACGTAAGGAGAATCCACCTCCACGGGCACATTATCTGCATGAACCTCTCTTGAGATGGTAAACTTAGCCTGACATACAACATCTGAAGCCCTGCGTCAGCCCTGCATCAGCCCTGCTTCAGCCCTCGGAACTGTCTTTATTGTGGTGACTTTACAACACGTTTCAAATTTGTTTTACTCTGCTTTAAAGTGTCATATCGTAACATTAGTGAAGTCAGCACCATTCGTCGGGAGCTGTATCGTTACATCATGGTGATTTTACAAACATCCCAATACAGTATACTACAACCATGACCAGGAATCGAATCCAGCCCAAATATTCGCTCTTCTTTGCATTAATTTCGTATTCGATCTAGAAGAGAAGTACAGTCCATCTGGACAGAAACTGTCAGATCTAAATCCAGACTGCCCAACCATTTCCAGATGGTAAAGTTTAAAAAATGATGGGTTGGTGTTAGGACGTTTGCGGTTAGCTGGGCCAGGAGATCAAAGGATAACATGCGCTCCCTAAATATATAGATCATCTTAATTTATCATTCGAACTCTCTTCCTCTTTATCTCCTTCTCTCTCTCTCTCTCTCTCTCTCTCTCTCTCTCTCTCTCTCTGTCTGTCTGTCTGTCTGTCTGTCTGTCTGTCTGTCTGTCTGTCTGTCTCTCTCTCTCTCTCTCTCTCTCTCTCTCTCTCTCTCTCTCTCTCTCTCTCTCTCTCTCTCTCTCTCTAATGCCTTGCTGTTATTATTTTTTTCATATTCCGAATTCGCTAAATTACTATATATCTTTTACTAGAAACTCAAAATTGTTAAACATGGCCAAAATCTTTCTCAGAATCTCTAACGTGGAATGTGAATCAAAGAAGTGGACGAAACTTGACACCTTGCCTGTTGAACATAGCAACTACCACAGATGAGGCAGTTTGTGAGGACCACCACTAACTTGGGTTTAACGTCATCACTGCCAGAAATTTCCAACAATAACTTCGTTACGCGGTCCTCAGCTTTCTAGCTATAGCTGAGTCGGATTAAGCTTGCATTACTGGATAGACATGTCAGCAATGTACAACTCAGTTATCCATGGCATAACTGCAAAAGTTTGTTCTTATATTTTTATTTTGATCCCTCTACTTTAGTCCGGCAGAGAAACCTTACCTGTATCGTGTATTAAAGACACTGGATTTTAAGAGACGGAGAGATAGGAAGAGAAAAAGAAACATAGTGAAAGAGAGAGAAAAAAAAGAGAGAGAGAGAGAGAGAGAGAGAGAGAGAGAGAGAGAGAGAGAGAGAGAGAGAGAGAGAGAGAGAGAGAGAGAGAGAGAGAGGAAAGGTAGAACACGGAGTGAACGATACATTTTTTTAAGAAGTTGGAAACAATAATGTGCAATACATACTCCACAGTCATGTGCGGTTTTTCTGAAAATATGACACCATCTTAGCTAGCAGGAATTTTGTTTAAAATCTGACGATTTTTGTTAGATTTTTCATCACCAGCGGACATCGAGATCTCCTTCATTTCATTTCGGAAGTAAAAAGAGACACGTTAATCTGAAGAAAATTAAAAGAAGTTCCTGACTTAGTTAGCTTCGAGAAAAATCCGGGTTTTCTCTAAATCTCGAGTTATCTCCCATCACTCCATTTGAAAGTAGGAAGAGTTCGGCACCTACCCCCTCCCTGGCCAGCCTCTCTAGCCTGATGAGTATCAGTGTGAGAGGCGAGGGCTTATCCAGTTCTGAGCCAAACTAATGAAGCTTTATCGTGAATCGGAGACAGATCTTAGGCCTGTCTATCAGGGATTTAGTCTGATTAGAGAGAAAGAGGGAGAGGGGGGAGGGAAAGAGAGAGAGGCGGAGGGAGAGAGAGAGAGGAGGGAGAGATAGGGGAGGAAGGGAAGGAAAGAGAGAGAGAGGTGAGATGGGAGAGAGTGGGAGGGAGAGATAGGGGAGGAAGGGAAGGAAAGAGAGAGAGGGGGAGGGAGGGAGAGAGAGGGGGGGAGGGAGAGAGAGGGGGAGGGAGAGAGAGAGGCGGAGGGAGGGAGAGAGAGAGAGGGAGATGGAAAGGTGGGTGGAAGAGAGAAGGAGGGAGGGAGAGAGAGGGAGGGAGGGAAAGAAAGAGAGGGGGGAAGGAGGGAGGGGGAGGGAGGAAGAGAGAGAGGGAAATAGAGAGAGGGGGGAAGGAGGGAGGGGGAGGGAGTAAGAGAGAGAGGGAGGGGGCGAGGGAGAGAAGAGGAGACAAAAATTGAGGGAGAGAGAGAAAGAGAAAGAGAGAGAGAGGGGGGGGGGAAGAGACAAAGACAGGCAGAGAGAGAGAGAGAGAGAGAGAGACTCCGAGCTAGAACGCCTTTTGATATTTCACTTGTGCAGCACTAGAGTACTGCGTGGACTTTACAAAAAGATGGAATCATAGAAGTTATAATGTATTAAAAATAAGTTAAGTTTTTATAGCAAGCGCTATAACTGTCTGGCTTCTCCCTATATTATTTTCGTATTTTGTAGATTTCTCGATCTGTTGAAATGATCTATTTAATCAGAGAGTCCCTATAATTATACACTTCAGTGCCTTCTTGTAATCTCTCTCTCTCTCTCTCTCTCTCTCTCTCTCTCTCTCTCTCTCTCTCTCTCTCTCTCTCTCTCTCTCTCTCTCTCTCTCTCTCTCTCTCTCTCTCTCTCTCTCTCTCTCTCTCTCTCTCTCTCTCTCTCTCTCTTTCTTCCTCTTTCTCTTTCTCTCTCTTCTATCCATCAATCCCCTCATCTTCTTCCTCCTTCATTCTTTTTTTTCCTCCCCCTCTCTTTACTTATTTCTCTTTCTTCTACATGAGCAATAACGGAGTTTTAGATCTGTTTTACTACAAAACATTAAATACGGAATGGAAACTCTGTATCATGATACAGGCCGTCAGTTATAGTATATCACCTTGCTAGTCACACGGCTCTCCTCCTCTTACAGTTGAAAGTTGTACATAACAAGCGCGGCTAAAGTTCTTTGATGCCAGGCATCACGCGGCGATTCCAGAATCGTGTATCTGAAAAATTGGTGCAGTACTTACCATATAACAGGATACACCTGTTTAGTATCTTCGATTACCGAACGCTTTTGTTTTACGATTTCCGACATACTTATTAGAACTCACAGAAACAGACAAACAGGCAAAATTACAAAAACAGAGAGAAAGAGATGGGGCGGAAGAGAAAGAGAGAGAGAGAGAGAGAGAGAGAGAGAGAGAGAGAGAGAGAGAGAGATAGGGAGGGAAAGAGAGGTAGATCGACAAAGATATAGAAAAATAGACTGATATATAAGTTAAGAATACGAGAATGTTACAGAACTGACCTAATCTACAGGTCGCAGATGAAAAAAAATAACAGTTCTTGAAGAACCTAACAATTGGAAAAACAACCGCTACAGTATTGTTGAGAAAAACAATTTTAAATAATAGGTTCAGAGTTACTTGTATAACAAAATTTCTCTAGATCTCTAGACGCACAATTGAAAGAGGCATTCATTGCAGAATGAATTACAACTATTACTTTCTTGAAACATGCATCGGGATTAATCTTGTTGTTTTTTGTTTTTTTTTGTTTAACTTTTTTTTATTGTAAATCTTTGCTTCATGTATTGACTGTTTAGATTAGACAAACCCCCATTGGTGGTCAAAGAGAGAGGTGCTGGGCAATGGTGGTGAAGTAACGGTCATGTATGCAAGATGAATGCTGAAAATGAGAAGCAGCAATTAGTGGTAGGTTTATAGGGCCACTGTTGTTGTTCTGACGGTAGAGATCCTTGGTGGCGTTCTTAACCTGAAGAATTTATTGAGTGAGTCTATTGTCTGTATACAGCGTGTTTCTGTTTCCCATCTTGACGATCTGACTGCTAGCCATGTTTCACTGTTGTTGTTCTGACGGTAGAGATCCTTGGTGGCGTTCTTAACCTGAAGAACTTATTGAGTGAGTCTATTGTCTGTATACAGCGTGTTTCTGTTTCCCATCTTGACGATCTGACTGCTAGCCAGGTTTCACTGCTGTTGTTCTGACGGTAGAGATCCTTGGTGGCGTTCTAAACCTGAAGAACTTATTGAGTGAGTCTATTGTCTGTATACAGCGTGTTTCTGTTTCCCATCTTGAAGATCTGACTGCTTGCCAGGTTTCACTGCTGTTGTTCTGACGGTAGAGATCCTTGGTGGCGTTCTAAACCTGAAGAACTTATTGAGTGAGTCTATTGTCTGTATACAGCGTGTTTCTGTTTCCCATCTTGACGATCTGACGCTTGCGAGGTTTCACAACAGGCCGACTTTACATCCTAAAGTTCTTAGCTGCTCCAAGCTCCTTAGTCCTTATCTTTTTAATTCTTCTTTCCCAATCTCTCTCTCTCTCTCTCTCTCTCTCTCTCTCTCTCTCTCTCTCTCTCTCTCTCTCTCTCTCTGTCTGTCTCTCTGTCTCTGTCTCTCTGTCTCTCTTTCTCTCCCTCTTTCTCTCACTCCCTCTCTCTCTCTCTGTCTCTCTGTCTCTCTCTCTCACTCCCTCTCTCTCTCCCTCTCTCGCTCTCTCTCTCTTTCCCTCTCTCTCTCTCAATCTCTCTCTGTCTCTCACTCTCTCTCTCTCTCTCCCTCTCTCTCTCTGTCTCTATCTCTCTCTCCATCTGTTTGACTCTCGCTTTGATTCTCAGCCCTTATTTTTATTTTCTATTTCCAAATTTGTCAAATTTGTTTTTCGCTTTCTTTTTCTCTCTATATTATTATATCTGAAATGCCCCTCCCCCTCTTTCTCTCTCTCTAGCTTTCACCCAGTTTTTCTCTTCATATTGAATTTTGTTTAATTTATTTTCGCTGCTCTGGATTATTCTAAACTTTTCCTACTCATCTGGTACCATCTCTTTTTCGCTTTTCATTTTAATCATCATCATCTTCTTCTTCTTCTTCTTCTTCTTCTTCTTCTTCTTCTTCTTCTTCTTCTTCTTCTTCTTCTTCTTCTTCTTCTTCTTCTTCTTCTTCTTCTTCTTCTTCTTCTTCTTCTTCGCCTCTTATCCTAAAACGTCCTCCCAATATTTTAGCCTCAATACCGCGCGTTATGTGACGTTTTATTTTATTTTTATACCGTTTTCTTTTCCTCGTGTGACCTAATTTCTGAAGGATGAGTGTTTACTTTTTCACTTTCGCTCAAGGCTGACCCCCAAATGACGCTAATCCCTTCATGAAAGGACCAGAAGATTAGATTAACACTCAAGATGATTATTGGCTGCGTGATAGGCGCGGACAAGGGAGCAAAGTTCGATCCATCACTGTTTTCTTTACCTAACGAGGCTATAAGTACAAAAAGGAAAGACTCGGAAAAAAATATCTTGAACTTGTACCTTGAGTTTGTTAGATTGTGGAGAAATTTTTTTTTCATGAAGCTCTGTATAAAATTGACATTGTTTGTTTCCTTTTTTAGAATCTTATTTTTTTTTACAGAAAACATTTCCCCATCATCATGAAGTCACTTGGCTTCTTACAAGAACTCTCAACCCAAAAGCTTCATCAGAGCAACTTATAATTCTAGAAAGACAAAATCATGACGTCATGTGGCTCTAAAGACACTTAGTTTTAAACAAGTCATCTCTACATCTTCCCCCAGCTAGCCTGTCCTAAATGTACAAGAAAGTAAACTAGTTTTGTAGAATCCTGAACTGTTCTACATCCTTTAAAACGCAAATTACCTTGACAGTCTTAATAACGGGATTTCCTGTATGGCACTGCACCCTTTGGCACTTTTTGTAGGTTTTTGTGTTTCTTTTATTGAGTGTTTGGAGAGATTTATTAAACAAAGTATGTCAAAGTGGGGATTTTGCTGATTTTAGATATCATTCAATAAATACTGAAAACGCAATGTGATGCGAATTCAGTTCAGCTCTTCATACAGCTTGGCGGCTGGTCTAAGCCGAGAACGCAAGATTCTTATTGTTTTCACGTCATTCTTTTTTCCTTTATTCACTTTAAGAATCAATCAGCTTTTCCCTATCATAGTGATATACGACTCCATATTGTCTTAGCATTGGTTACTTCTCCTCCTCGAAAGTTTCTTTTGGCAAAAAATACAAGGAGCAGCTTATTTCTTTTATAAACAAACTTTGCGGGAACATGTTCAAAACTTTTATTCCAGAAATATTTTTTTTCCAGTTTTTTTCATTTTATTAAGTCTGGGTAGTTTTTCGCTAGTTCAAGAAAAATTAATTTTTTTCCTGAAACTCCAGATGGAAATCTAAACGTTGTATCAAATTATGAAGAGTTTCTCCGGAATTCAGTGCGGAATAAATAATTTTGTATCGTCTAGACTAGACAGTTTCAAGACAACTATCCGAAGTCCATGGGGGAAACTTGATGTTGCTTGCAGTGAAGTAAAGTTAGCAACGCTTTGTTTGGATGATGGTAGAAGCTGCTAAAACAGGTGGAGAGATGATTTATTGTGTCTGACAGTTTCAGAAATTCACGACAGTTCTATAGGCTTTTTGTGCTGAGTTTCACATTAAGATACAGCAAAAATTCACTTACTGCTTAGAGCAAAAATGAATTAGAAATAAAATTTGAATCAAAAAATAAACATGAGATTTCTTTGCTTGTAGGATGCCAAACGTTACTTAACATTTCGACACATATGACATGGAGAGATAGAGACAGATAATAGACAGATAGAGTCACAGAGAGAGGGAGGCAGAAAAAGAGAGAGGATACAGAGAAGAGAGGGAGCAATAGAAGAAGACAACGAAAGTTTAGAGATACAAAGCCAGGGGCAGATAGACATCTAGACCCAGACACACGTTATAGAGTAAGAAAGAGAAATATAGAAAGTGGTGGATGAATAGAAAGATGGACCAAATCCAGACAAAAAGACTAGCGTGCGAACATAAAAGGTAGATAGAGATAGGAGATAACAAAACTTGAATGAGGTTCAAGAGTTTTGACAGAATATCTGGAGAAAACCAAGGTACAGAACACATAATAAATCTACATTGATCTCTTGTAAATGGTATCTTTTGCAACAAAAATGTAACATGGAATTCTAGGCCAGGTTTTGCATTCGACATTCAGTGTCGATCTATAAAGCAGCTTCTTTTTTTTTTTTGTTGACATCGCGTTTACGAGGTGATAAATTTAGTGCTTTGAGGTGAACGACCCAGAATCATAAAGAACATGACTATATTACTTTCTGAAATCACTAAGCGATGCAGCATTTTCGTTGAAGTATTTCCAATTAGCTGTGGACATAAATGTGAGAATATCATTTGCAAGCGGAGTAAGACAGAAAAATAGACAGAAGAGGATGAGAGAGCGGGGATATACACAGAAAATTTTTGAAAGAAGAAATTCAGAGAGTAAGCGAGAAAAGTGCTGAAGAAGAAGAAAAATGCAGGCGGTGAGAAAGGAATAGAGGAAGAAAGAGAGAAAATTATGTACACTAGTTCTTATGTTGTAAGCAAAGCATCATTGGAAGTTGGAAATTGTAGGGAAAAAAGTGAAGGATTAACAAGAATAAAAGTAAAGGAAAAATAAGGATTTGGTCTTCCTCGGGGAAAGTTTCAACCTCCAAATCCAACAGGATAGTCTCACTGCCACAGCGAACTTCATATAAATAATATAATAATTATGCATAAATTATGTTGTTCAGTTGTTTCTTTTTATTTAGGGGGGAGCGTCTGCTTCGGTACAGCTGCCCGTATCGAGCTGAGCTGTGGGTTCGATTCCCGTCACCATTTGTCTTTTCTTCTGGTTAACGTTTCGTGGGTCTCGCGTTTGTATTGCTTCTGTTATTCAGATAGAGAGAGAGAGAGAGAGAGAGAGAGAGAGAGAGGGAGGGAGAGGGACAGAGACAGAGACAGACAGACAGAGATAGACAGACAGACACAGAAACAGACAGACAGACAAACAGATAGGTAGATAGACAGACTAAGAAATATCCACGCACGATATTGAAAATGTTGTAAAGCAATAGGAAATAGAATCCCTTTAATCTCACAAGATGACAATTGGGGATGATGGAGATGGCAGGAGAATGGAGAGACCGGGATAAAGGCGGTTATGAATGACAAATGTTTATGAAATAAAAGAGCGTGTCCAACATAGATACAATGCTCTGAAAAAATCAGACTGTGTTTCTATGCCGTCAAAAATTTATCTCTGCATTCTAGCACACCTTTTGACTGGTTACCTAGAAATAATAGGAAATTACACAGTTCTGTACTTTCCTAATGTATAGAAGGATCCTTTGTACGTTATTAGAAGGCTGTGAAAAGGGGACAGTTAATTAATGCTGTAAAATCTAAATCTATTTACAGATTATTTTTTTGTTAAACAATCATTATCGTGTTAATTTATATAACTGCGCGGCTAAGAATTACTGCAAGGAAGTGCAATTTGATGCACTTGATGTGAAAACTCACAGCTTTCTAATAAGCGTTTATACCGATCTACAAACAGATTGGGAAAGTACAGAGTTAGTCGATATCGTTTGTACCCGCAAAAAGTGCCGTCAGGGGCATTGCCTTCGCACAGTTGCGTATTTATTTCCACAGGCATGACAAATACAAATAAAATCATCTATAAATAGATATGATTTATAAAATCAACTAACTCTTCTTAATGCTATCAAAAGAAAATATTTGAATGTCAAAAGGTATTAATATTCTGAGAACGAAAGATTCACGTCTTTATCTGTCCTTTCAAGCGCTAGAGGTATGGAAGTGGCACTCACCTTGAGCCAGGGTGAGCAAGGCAGCCAGGTAGAGGCCTGCTGTATACACTGCCGTGCTGAGCTGCATCTTTCACACCTGGTCGCCCCCGTTACTACAGCAATCTGCAGCAGAAAATACAAACAAACAGGTTGTACTCTACTACTTCACTCTCCACTGTTGCGTTGCCAGTAAAAAATCAACACATGTGGCTGAATCAATATCCTGAACTGCAAGCTGGCACAAAAAACAGGGCAAAAGAAGAAATGAAAATAATTGATCGAATGTCACTGTGTATGTGTGTAAATATATATATATGTATTCTCTTTCTCCAAATGGTCCTTCTACCTTTTCGTACCTAAGAAATAAATACATGTAGTAAAATAGCACATTATATGGTAGCACGAAAAGGTAGAAGGATGTGTTGGAAAGAGAAAAAAAAAAGAGAGAGAGAGAGAGAGAGAGAGAGAGAGAGAGAGAGAGAGAGACAAAGAGAGAGAAACACGGAGAGAGACAGAGACAAACAGATAGATTCAGAGAGGGAGAGTGACTAAGAGAGAGACAGAGACACAGAGAGAGAGACAGAGAGAGGGAGACAGAGACACACAGAGAGAGACAGAGAGAGACAGAGAGGCAGAGGGAGAGAGAAAAGGAGAGACAGAGAGAGAGAGAAAAGGAGAGGGAGATAGAGAGAGAGGGGGGAGGGATGAGGAGAGGAGACACCAATAAGTGAACAGCCCAGGCTCACAGCGCCTCTAATCTGCCATTGATCAAGAGTTGAGATTTCTTCCTCGCCAACCAGCAAATCAAGACGGCTAATTACTGAGGCATAGCGGTGAGCATCAATACGCCATTAGGTGTCGCGTTCGCCACACCAGGGAGGTAACTGGGAGGTGTTACAGGTCGACACGCAGGGCGAATGGTGTGGGAGACAGTCCTGAGGGCTCGCTGATACACTCGCTCGTTTCATTCCATTTCAAGTCTTTTAAACGGAGAGAATGGAAGTACTCTATAAGTATTGCTGTCAAAACTGCAAGGTTTTGCCCTGAAGATACTTTCTGTTGTCAATATGAATTGATTGTGCGTCAAAGCGAAGGACGGCTGAAAAAAAAAATCATGAAAGTTTTGTCGCGGTTGCGCGCACTAACCGTAGATGAAGGCGTAACGTTCTAAACACACTATAACCATAGACAAGCAAGCTCTTATCTCGTTTGTTCATATAATGAGAGAACCCTGCTATTCTCCGGTCAAGATATGTCGACAGGAATAGAAGAGACAGAGTAATTTAGGCAGAGCCACACAGAGGTGGGGAGGAGAGACAGAGAGAGATAGACAAAGATAGACAGACAGACAGACAGACAGACTGACAGAGACAAAGACAGGGACAGAGAGACAGAGGAAACAGAGAGAGAGGGAGATAGATGGATAGATAGAGAGAGGGAGAGAGCGAGAGAGACAGAGAGAGAGAGAGAGAGAAAGACAGACAGACAGACTGACAGACTGACAGAGACAGAGACAGGGACAGAGAGAAAACATAGAGGGAGGGAGAGGGAGATAGATAGATAGATAGAGGGAGAGAGCGAGAGAGAGAGAGAGAACAGTTTTAAACCTAAGTTTTGATGAATTTCACGTATATTTATGCCAGGGATCGATTTGATCATACTCCAAAATGGACAAAATGTAATAGCTTGTCAGAACGATGGAAGATGTTTCACAACTTTCATCTCCGCGGAGAAATAGACTTAAATTCCCAATCCTCTTGACAGAGATTTGTTGTGAACTTTTAAGGCTGTTACATAATATCCAGATAGAAAGACAAACTGTTACATAATATCCAGATGGAAAGACAAACCGAGAGAGAGAGAGACACACAGAGACATACAGACAGAGAGAGAGAGAGAGACAGAGAGAGGGTGAGGGTGAGTGAAGCAAGGAGGGATGAACAAACAGCTTGATGGATAGCTAGCTAGATAGAGACAGAAATAGAAAGACAGATTAGAGAAGTAGAAATACAATATATGAAACAAAAGCTTTAAGCAACAACAAGAACAACAAAAATTCTGATTTCTGTATGTCATCAAACCATTGAAAAGTATTATGCGCTGTAATAAGCTTAGAGCTCTCCGTCAAACACGATAGAATGCGCCCCTCATAATGAAGCTTAAAATGTCAAAAACTGTTCAGGTCTCGCGTCATTTCGAGAACGGCTGAAACAATGCGCTGCTAAAGAGCAGAGCTAAAATTCTTTTCATGTGGTTAAGTTCATCTAAAGGGATAATTGAACCAGTAGGCCAATTCTTGTTTTGACGGGATTACCTTTTCTCCTATTCCACTCCGGCAAGAGAAATAATTATTATTGTTGATGGTTAGTTTTACAGCACACATCTCCATCACAGAAGTCAAATTATTATAATCTAATCATTTATTTGTTTTCTGCCAAGTTTTGTTATGAATGTTGATAACTGGAAAAAAAATCTTTAAATCGAAATCAAAATAAATCTTTAAATACATGTTTCACATGTATGAAAATACAGAAACTTTAGAGTATCTCTTTAAATTTTTACCGTCTTTTTCCATGTTTTCCTTTGTTTTGTTTTGTTTTTTGGGTTTTTTTTAAAACATTTTCAAGGAGACGATTTCCCATTACTCATGTTTTACAAACTTCACAATAACTCCCTGTTAACAAGCTCATAGATTAGAAAGTTAGGACAATAAATGTTGGATTTAAAGTCCTTAAAAGAAGGAGGCAACGTCCGTTTCTCTGTGTCTCAGACTGTCTGAGAAAGACTTCCTCTCTTACTCGCCATGGACAACGAAATAACACAACAGCGTATCTCTTACCCTTAAGCTCGTGTGTATGAAATTACAAGCTTTTGATATCATTACACTTATCTTTTTGAAATGACGTGATGCTTCTATTTTGTCAATTCGTCAATTTTACTCGTCTTGTCATTTTTATTTTTATTATTATTATTATTATTATTATTATTATTATTATTATTATTATTATTATTATTATTATTATTATTATTATTATTATTATTATTATTATTATTACTACTACTACTACTACTACTACTACTACTACTACTACTACTACTACTACTACTACTACTACTACTACTACTACTACTACTACTACTACTACTACTACTACTACTACTACTACTACTACTATTATTATTATTATTATTATTATTATTATTATTATTATTATTATAATTACTATCATCATCATCGTCATCATCATCATCATCATCATCATCATCATCATCATTATAGTTTTCTGTCACTGTAGATAATTCCTAGTTCTTCTTCGAGTACGCTTGCTCCAAAACTTTACGCCGTAAAAAAACTTAATAAAAAATTTTCTTATAATAATTATTTGAAAATATTGAATCGGTTTGCTTTTCTTTAATTTTACCCACAGCGGTTTTCTTCGACTGTTTGTTTATCCAGAAACTTAATTTAGAACAGAATAACAAGCAGAAATTCCAAATCATGCCAGGTTCTTGAGAAAATCTCAGCTCAGGATAGAGAGTGGAGAACGTTGAGTGTGTTAAACTTTCCCTCCTTCAGGTTATGTATGTCTGCAAATATTTGCAAGAGAAATCAAATGTTTTCCT
>JAWDGP010004391.1:87500-92500 GCA_033675545.1 Elysia crispata | reverse complement strand
TCAGATAGGGATACAGACAAAGACAGAGAAAGAGAGAAGAGAGAGAGAGAGAGGGAGGGAGAGAGAGAGAGAGAGAGAGAGAGAGAGAGAGAGAGAGAGAGAGAGAGAGACTAAAGACTATATCAGTAGAGCTGCGTATAAACAAATGATTTTTTTTTTTACTATTTCACAAGTGTGTGTCGGGATCAAGAATTATTTTGCTTCGCTCACAGCCAAGTCTAAATGTATTTTCTCAATTGTATAATTATCTCCAGTTTTGTTTTTTTGTTTTTTTCTGAACAACATATTTCAATAACTCGCCATTCTGAAGTTTTTAAGAAAAAAAAAAACTCCATCGAAATAAAGATTCAGATCAGATGTGTAAATGTTAACAATTTGCCCGGGCATAGATCTAGTTTCGTTCAGTCTTTACCTGAGCTTACCACACAGATAACACCTGAAGCTTACAGAAAAAATTATTTTTAGTAATTCGTGCTGAATTCCTTACGTTTCAAAATTGAGTTTCTTTTTTATGTAAAAAATATGACAGCAACGTCAAACAGAATTCTTTATTATCGTCTATAATTACGAAACCAAAGATGCACACAAAAAATAATCATAATAGTTTTTTTATGGTCTATAGGAAGCCATGTGCATAATGATAATTTTACGCAAAGTACAAACAATTTAATGCTATGTGTGAAAACAAGCATAAAGAATCTATCAAGAAAGAGGTACACACAAAATCATTGGATTTAGTTAGTAGATAGGGTGATCTAGCGCATGTTTTCTCTGTTCATAACTTCCAAGCGCAGAAATGAAAATGTGAAACAAAATTAACGCACATTTACCGCCAACTTAAGGCATGTTTCTAAAAAAGAGGCCGGTGCGCCACTTGTAGAAACAGCAAATTTGATGAGCCCAGCGGGAAGAAGTCAACCGATTTACAGAAAGTGATGAGAGGAGTTCACTTTTAAGCCTGTCATGGCTTTAGCCACTGACTTTAGCTGTAACATGGTGGGGGACTGGAAACCTAAAGCTCTAGATTTTTTTAAAGAAATGCAATTTGCTTACAGACCCTTTGACAAGAAGTAAGGAATCGATCACATACACACAGAAACACACACATCCTTGACTATATGCCTAGTTGTAGAAAAGGTTTTGGCTTTAGGCACAGCATGATAGTGTCGAAGACTTCTATTGCATATAGCTTTCAATTCGTAGGGAATGATAATTGAAAATAACCTGATTTGTGGATTAAGGTAAACACGCTATCATCAAAATCAGACACACAGTGAAAAATAAGACCTTGATCTACAGAACCAGCTGCCATTCACGCCAGAGCTTTCAGTGCTGGAGCACACCGCATCGCCGTCATACTTCTAACACATCGACACGGGAAGATAACTTTCAAATTGAAAACCGTCAGGCACCTTCACCTGTTTTTTTTTTTTACTGTTTGTCTTCATACTGCATTTTTTTCCGCTTTTTACAAAAGTTCTAGAGCTCAGGGAAAGCTCAATTATGAAACTGATGCTGAATGCTCAGCTGTAATCTCTAAACACAGAGCATCGGTCTCGAGAGGAGCCAAGTCACTCGACTCACACACTAGGATGTGCCGGCAGGTAAAGGTACGCTACGTGACTTGCAGGTGTAGGATGAAAGGAGCAACATAAAGGAGATATTTATGACAATGATGGTGCTGCTGCTGCTGCTGCTGCTGATGATGATGATGATGATGATGATGATGATGATTAAGGTGACAATGATCACCATGTAAATTGCAATGATTAAAACGACGATAACGGTGATGATTATGAGGATAATATTAATGCTGCTGCTGATGATGATGATAATGATGGTAATGCTGATGATGATTATAGTGGTGATGAAGATAACGGTGATGATTAGGAGGATAATATTAATGCTGCTGCTGATGATGATGGTGATGCTGATGATGATTATAGTGGTGATGATGATTATGAAGATAATATTAATGCTGCTGCCGCTACCACTGCTGCTGCTGCTGATGGTAATGCTGCTGATGATCATAGTGGTGATGAAGATAACGGTGATGATTATGAGGATAATATTAATGTTGCTGCTGGTAATGATGGTAATGGTGATGATGATCATAGTGGTGATGAAAATAACGGTGATAATTATGAGGATAATATTAATGCTGCTGCTGGTAATGATGGTAATGATGATGATGTTTATAGTGATGATGAAGATAACGGTGATAATTATGAGGATAATATTAATGCTGCTGCCGCTACTACTGCTGCTGCTAATGGTAATGATGGTAATGATGATGATGTTTATAGTGATGATGAAGATAACGGTGATGATTCGTTTCCCCGCTCTTTACCAGCAGACGACATTGAAGAGCGCCTAAATCGTATTCGCTCGGGCCAGACAATTTATACTGCTAAATTTAGCTTGCAGATGGCCTTGACCTAAATTCCTTTCTTACAACCCTCAAATTTGGGTTAGCAAAGCAATTATTCTCCCTTTCCCTCGGGTTCTCTCGGCGAAACAAGAAAGATACGGTGGAGTCATTCATGAGAGGCAGCGTCTGGTTGAGAAGCCAAACGGTACAGGACTTGAAGAGGACTTGAAGTAGATCAAGTAAGGAAGGAGCAGTATTAGGAAGATTATTATGATAATGATGTTGACGACGATGATGATGATGTTGATGATAAAGATGATGATGGTGGTTATGAAGATCATGATGATGATGATGAAGTTAGTGTGAAGTCGGTAATGGGAAGCACTGTTAAGTAAAACGGTGATACGTGACTGTAAGAGAGGGAGAGAGAGAGAGAGAGAGAGAGAGAGAGAGAGAGAGAGAGAGAGAGAGAGAGAGAGAGAGAGAGGTGTTCAGATTAAGCAACAAAAGTATCTCGATCATTGTATCCTTTACCTCGATGGTTTCTGTGTTAAGGTACCGGTACACAAAGAATAAATGATAGTCTGGTTTTAACCGAACTTATCATAAATCCAGATACGAATATGTATGTATATATATATATATATATATATATATATATATATATATATATATATATATATATATATTAATTTTGGTCTTTTTTTCATTCCTTCACGTTTATATGAAAATTAATAGAATTCAAAAATAGTCTTGAAAGCTCTGAATAACCAAATAAAAACTGTCTAGCAGCTTCTTGAGGTCATCCCTCAATATTTGTTTTTAACAATGACAGTGTTTCCGACAGCTGGCCAGAATAATAAAACCATCGCATCATGTTTCCTGGTGAAATTCGCGACTGTTATAACAATATACTTTACAGTATGAAGTTACATAGCGGTCTCAAGGTCCAGTGGTGATGGGAGACTTTCATCAGGATAGTTCCAAAACCTGACCATCAGCGTTTGCCCTATTAAGCTTGGTGTAGATACAAAAATAAACCACTCGTGTTTTCCCCACCCCATGCCTATGCATGTGGTAGCCACTGTACAATTCTCTCATAAGCTTCAGTTTTCGTCTCTTCTCTCTTTTTGATCAAGAACAACAAATTTGTTTCTCTGACGTCCTCATGAACCGTCTAAAATGTCTCCAACTTCACCGGCTTGAGATAAGAAGCAAGTTCAAGCATCTTTACAGTAAAGTCGGGAATGGTCAGGTACTGGTCAGTGTAGGCTGAAACTGTAGAAGTAGGCGATTCAATCAGGGATCCTGCACGATGCTTTTGCTTGATTGAATGGCGTACCGCTTGTTTAGTTACTAATTCGATATAGCCCGAGCATTGAAATGTCCCTTGAAACGGTGTAAAACGTTATGGCAGAGATAAAGTGCTGACCTTGACAGTGACGTCCTACATCCACAGGTCGAGCGTGGTGTGGATCATGCCTCAGACCAAGAGCTTTATGCTAATTCACGGCTACTGACAAATGACAATCAGCAACGGTAGGTGCAGATGTAAAGAAAGCATCAGACTTATAAATCATTTTTAAGTCTCAGTGCTTGAATTGTTTGTTAACTGTTGTGATTGATTCTTTGAGAGGCTAAATGATTGATTGATTGATTGGTTGATTGATTGATCGATTGATTGATTGATTGATTGATTGATTGATTGGAGGATTGGTTGATTGATTGATTCAGTGAATTTTTTGTTGATGAATTGATTGATTGATTGATTGATGAACTGACCTGATTAAGCCCCTCATGGGCGACCACATGGTCGTTGTTTTCTGTCCCTTGACTTTAACACCGTTAAAAACTCATCAAAGGAAGCTAAAATAGCTGTCGCCAGAGACATGTGCAGAAATTTTAAGAGAACAAACAAGATTGGGTGGTCCTGTTGTTGCAACTACTGAAACTATGGATTTCTAAAGGTTGTGGTAGTTTTTTACCTGAAACTAATTGTAGAATTTAAAAATAAAAAAAAGTTTTCCTCTAGCCATAGATCTAGGCTGGGCTGGCAAGTTGGGTCTGGTCTTCGTTCATGCAAAGAAAAACCATAAAAGGTTCAAACGTTTTATCCTTTTATGTTTGAGCGATGTGTGGGTCATCAATGGCGGCATCAAAATGCACAAAATGCCTACGTCATAAGAGATAATGGCGTCCTTCTCAAGATGCTTGTTGTAAATATTGTCATTTTTTCAAGTT
Organism: Elysia crispata; assembly: GCA_033675545.1. Classification (NCBI taxonomy): domain Eukaryota; kingdom Metazoa; phylum Mollusca; class Gastropoda; family Plakobranchidae; genus Elysia; species Elysia crispata. Next base: position 87,888 of record JAWDGP010004391.1, on the reverse strand, counting down.
CCTATCCGTAAAGCAGGCTCTATGATAGGATGTTTTCCGTTTGTGATAATAATTTTGTTAATGATAACACAAAGAGTTTTTGAAAATAATCTCTGCATGGATAAAACCCCGATAGATACATCGGTGCCTGGTCATGCTTGCTTTATTAGATCTCATGCTGTACTGAATTCCATTTAGACCTATTAGAGAATGAAGAGATCAAGCTAACCAAAGCATTAACAAGCCGACACAGCGAATACAAATGTATACGAAAAGAAGATATGACCTTCACTTGTGTCTGGTTCAATCTGTTAGATCATAGGAAAATCATTGTATTTATTCAAACTATTATTGCTGTCATTTTATATTGTTGTCCATTGACATGATTGGATTACAGAAAAGGCCGTGC
>JAWDGP010004391.1:65000-77500 GCA_033675545.1 Elysia crispata | reverse complement strand
GACCGAAAGAAAGCCTTTGTACATGTCTGTCTACATACCTGTCAATTTAATGTTTTTTTTCCTATCATATGTCCACTGACCAACCGGTTTGACTAGCAATGTAAATGTCTATTTGTCGTTTAAAAAAAAACTGTATATAAATTAACTCCTATGTATATTTTATATCTTGTAAATGCATCGATCTATATTTTAAAAACTTTGAAGATGAAATTAATTTTCTGCTTTTATTCTATACTCTTTTTGATTGTTATTACATAGAATCTTGTATTGCTTAATCTTTCGCCCAGAGCCCTATTAGAAAATGAAGCGACATTCCAGCATAAAGTTAGAGCACGTTTGACTTCCCGCGTTCTGCTCATTAATCGTCGATGGGTTAAAATGAAACTTTCATTCGAGATTATTTCGAGACATTAAATATGAATTAAATCATGAATATTTTATCAGTAAATCTTATATACCCTTAGACTACAAGATTACCTAGAGAAAACAAATAAAAGATAATGATACAAATATTTTTAAGAGAAATTAAATTTAAGATCCAATCTACGTTGATTCTTTAAGAAAATAATAAAATATGCCTGGACTGCGATCATTTCTCTTATTTTATTTTTTTCATCTTTCCACAATTTAAGTGCATCTTTAAAGTTTCTGTCTATGTTTTCTCCTTACAAGGCTGAACTTTTATTTGATATGTAATTATACGAATGTCCCTCTCTCTATGCTTTTCTCATATTGTTTCGTTTCTCCTAGTTATCCCCTGCCAGTCAAACCCAACTCAGGACACAAAAAGGCAAAAATGAAATAGACCTCCTTCATCAGGGAACGGCGTCGTGTTATGGGGAACCTAGCTGGATTCTGAACCAATGAATATGTATGTTGCATGGCTTAAGCTTCTATAAAATGGTCTCAGACACAAATTAAACGAGCAAAACAGCAATGGAACAAAATGCAAAGACAGCTTCTTAAGGGGAGATAATTGGATTTCTCATGAGCTTGCAAGCGGATCGATGAACAGGAAAATGAACTGTAAGATTAGAGATGGAAAGACTTGAAATGAAAATGTCAATGAAGAATTTATAAGAGTCATTTCCTTTTTTTTTTTTTATTTTTTTTTTTTGTATAACCAATTTGAAATACAATTTTCAACATCGTTCTCTTCGGAGGCAGCTATTAATATTGACTTCTTCAACCTATTGGGTTTAGAGAAATATTTTTCATTATAGAATCAAAAAGGTCATTTTTATGTAAATTATCATTGTCTTACTTGATAGAGAAAAAAAAAGCAACTTATTCATGCTATAATATTTCACTCTGTAATTATAATAAGTCTGTATTACATGCAAGGGGAGAACCAGAAATGTTCATTGTTTTAAATTTTTGGTTTGGCGAGCACACTGAAAGTTTGGTTGAGCGAGAGTCTTTTCATCATGTGCTCAAACAGAAAACCCGCACGGTCTGTCTCCAGGAGAGTTTGCACACTGAAAGTTTGGTTGAGCGAGAGTCTTTTCATCATGTGCTCAAACAGGACACCCGCATGGTCTGTCTCCAGGAGAGTTTGCACACTGAAAGTTTGGTTGAGCGAGAGTCTTTTCATCATGTGCTCAAACAGAAAACCCGCATGGTCTGTCTCCAGGAGAGTTTGCACACTGAAAGTTTGGTTGAGCGAGAGTCTTTTCATCATGTGCTCAAACAGGAAACCCGCATGGTCTGTCTCCAGGAGAGTTTGCACACTGAAAGTTTGGTTGAGCGAGAGTCTTTTCATCATGTGCTCAAACAGGAAACCCGCATGGTCTGTCTCCAGGAGAGTTTGCACACTGAAAGTTTGGTTGAGCGAGAGTCTTTTCATCATGTGCTCAAACAGAAAACCCGCACGGTCTGTCTCCAGGAGAGTTTGCACACTGAAAGTTTGGTTGAGCGAGAGTCTTTTCATCATGTGCTCAAACAGAAAACCCGCATGGTCTGTCTCCAGGAGAGTTTGCACACTGAAAGTTTGGTTGAGCGAGAGTCTTTTCATCATGTGCTCAAACAGAAAACCCGCACGGTCTGTCTCCAGGAGAGTTTGCACACTGAAAGTTTGGTTGAGCGAGAGTCTTTTCATCATGTGCTCAAACAGAAAACCCGCATGGTCTGTCTCCAGGAGAGTTTGCACACTGAAAGTTTGGTTGAGCGAGAGTCTTTTCATCATGTGCTCAAACAGAAAACCCGCACGGTCTGTCTCCAGGAGAGTTTGCACACTGAAAGTTTGGTTGAGCGAGAGTCTTTTCATCATGTGCTCAAACAGGACACCCGCACGGTCTGTCTCCAGGAGAGTTTGCACACTGAAAGTTTGGTTGAGCGAAAGTCTTTTCATCATGTGCTCAAACAGAAAACCCGCACGGTCTGTCTCCAGGAGAGTTTGCACACTGAAAGTTTGGTTGAGCGAGAGTCTTTTCATCATGTGCTCAAATAGAAAACCCGCACGGTCTGTCTCCAGGAGAGTTTGCACACTGAAAGTTTGGTTGAGCGAGAGTCTTTTCATCATGTGCTCAAACAGGAAACCCGCATGGTCTGTCTCCAGGAGAGTTTGCACACTGAAAGTTTGGTTGAGCGAGAGTCTTTTCATCATGTGCTCAAACAGGACACCCGCATGGTCTGTCTCCAGGAGAGTTTGCACACTGAAAGTTTGGTTGAGCGAGAGTCTTTTCATCATGTGCTCAAACAGAAAACCCGCATGGTCTGTCTCCAGGAGAGTTTGCACACTGAAAGTTTGGTTGAGCGAGAGTCTTTTCATCATGTGCTCAAACAGGACACCCGCACGGTCTGTCTCCAGGAGAGTTTGATAGAAACAGTGCAAGGTGGAAACAAGAAATGTCTTCACTGGGACCAATGAAATATTGTGAAAAAAATCACATGACCTCACTTTGGTTATAAAGATGGCGGATAACAACATGCAACCGGAAGTTATCATTTTTTTTTTTAATTATTTTGAGCTCATCCACTTTTTAAAACTATTTTCCCCATAAATTTCACCAATTTATCTTTTTTTAAACTCTTCTTTTATTTTTCGTACTAAGATCTTTCATTTGTTTCAGACAACATTTTGTTCATCTTCTATCTGATGTGAGCATGGGTGAAAAAAGGATGGGTAATCTATGAAAAACAAGACAGCAATAGAGTTTAATGCAAATCCCTGTTTAAAGCCATCTAGTTTCAGGTCCCAAGGGATTTTTTTTTATCTAAATTTTATAGTAACAGCCATTTAATAATGCAATACAAGTATATCATTTTTTATTTAGTTTAGAATTAGTTCAGTATTGAGGATACGTTTCAGCAAATTTTGAAGTCGTGTATGGAAAGTTTAGTTTCACTTTTTTTTTTTTTGCTTTTATTGTAAGATTAAGCAGCACTTAACTGTCCCTCATCTTTAGTTAGAAGTTTTTTTTTTTGGAGAAGGAACATTCCACAGCATCATACAATCCCTAGCTGACAGGAGACGGAAAACTAGAGAATTCTAAATACAGTAATTGATACGGCTTTATCAATATCCCGAATGAAAATTTACTTCACGGGAAATAAAACTTAGTTCTCACTCAAAATGCCCTCTTTAAATGTTTAAAAGGGAAAAAATTATATAGCGACTGCCAACTTAGGAAAGGTTTAAATCACTTCTAAACCTAAAATAACCTAAAATAAGCACCAGAAATAATTTTTATCAAAATATGAAGTTACAAGCGGAAAACCTGATACGTCAAATTTAAACTGATTAGATTTAAATCAATATTTTAGAGAAAAATTGAAGTTACAGGCTTAATCTAACTTTGCACTTTAATGTAGGAATTTAAACACTATGCAAATAAATAAAATTAAAATATAACAAAAGTAATATATAGTATTTAGTATAATATGTCATCAAACCTTAAATATATATCATCATTTTTTTCAAAAGTGTAAAAACCTGACATCTCTAGTTTTCTTCTTGCACCGTTTGTATGTTACACACTTCAATGATGGATATATCGATATATTTGGTTTATTATTCTGTGAAGTATACTGTGCAACCATAAAAAATACTGAACCACTTAAGTCTGTCGCAGCCTCTAAAGGTGGAATTTTTTCATTAGGAGACAGACAGACAGAGAGAGACACGCAGACAGACAGACAGACACACTGACAGACAGACCTCAGTCAGACAGACAGACTGACAGACAGACAGACAGATATGCTAGATTTAAAATGAATTAACAAATGAAAAAAGAGTAAGTCAGCAGCAGTATTAATGTTTGGTCCAGATTGTAACATCTTAAACAGGTTCACAGCTCACTAGATATCACAGAGACATAGATCTAGAGATCTAATCTGTAAGATTATAAGGAACGGCCGCGTGTGAAAGTTTCTCGTGCAGTCTGAAATCTTCTGTAAACATCGTCCCGGAAGTGGATAATCACTGCGGCCACTCTTCTTCCACAGAAGATATATTTCAGTCACTGGATAATAAAAGGTCAAATTACCTCGGAGACGTGACAATGAAACAAAGCAAGTCGTGAAAATACTGTTTTTGTGAGTTAGATTTAATGTTTTCAAATATGAGTTTTAATTAGGTATAAGATAAAACAAAATAAAACATACCATTGCCATTTTGTATATTCCATTCTCATATATCATGGTCGTCAAGAATATGAAATAGTGAAGGATTTACGGCTATGTTCGTTTTTTTATGATGGCTTTGATTTTATATGTCCGCCTTACGATTAATTGACTCATTTCCCTGCTTCATTTCGCACAATAAAGTTTCTTTTTTACCCAAGCAGTTAGTTTTTATCATGAAACAGCGTCTTAATAATATAAAGTAAGTGTTTGTTGAACTTTTCGGTGTGTGTTTTTGCTTTCCAGAAACTATCGATAAGCATTCGATGGATCTGTGTGTGCGCAAGTTTGTATGTGTGTGTGTGTGTGTTATACACTCTCACTTCATTTATTCACGTTTATGCCTCATGAATCTCTCTCGTAACGAACGATTTATGTCTCCACGTACGTGGTGTTTATTATCCAAACATGATGAATACTTTTCAGAGAAAATATACATAATACTCATACATGCTCCTGGTTTTTTTTCTCTGCTCAATGGTTAGAATCGCAAATGGAAAGACATTTCACTGCTTTCCACAAAGACTGATTCACTTGGTTTTTTTCGGCCTCGTTTCTCACGGCAAATAAAATATTAATTTTCTCAAGGAAATGATTTGAAAACGTGCTAAGCAAACATCCCTTCGTGGCCAGTCTATTGCCAGGCTATGGCGCTGGGGAAAATCAAACTGTGGGAAACATTTCTGACCTCTGTGACCTCTCCTCAATAAACCAGTCTGGAGTCTCTGAGAAAGGGCAGTTATGGCCAGGTCACGTGATCTAGCGTCCCCCCAAGTCGGGCGTGTAACGGAACCAGCCGAGTCATGATTGTGCACACAGCACCAGGCCAGACCGAAGCCGACTATTGTTTTCTATGTCGTTCTAGTCTTTTTCAAGTCTTTGATAGACTTGGAATATCAGGTAGCTAAACGGCTTCATGGAGCCCATACACTTGAGTCGGACATGGTTAATGGACGCTACCTGCGTCATAGCCATTGGTCAGCTGCAGCCGATCCGTGTTTACACTGAGCTGAGATTGTTGACCGCTCTGGTCAGTCCAAGTGTGATCAAATAAGACCAGCTCTGCAACCGGCAATTCTCTTGGTGGAATTATGGATCTCGAATTTCGCATCACGGCAACGTTTTAATCAAATAGAAAAAACAAAGTAGGCGAGTATTTTTAAACGAGCATCGATGGCTGTGAGCTTAGAACCTCGGCTCCGATACCTGCAGGGACTATCTTTGTGAGTTCGAGTCCCAGACCATCGGTGGATCATTTGGGACCCTTTGTTTCTCAGTTCTGCCCTGCATGATCGGAGGTTCAAGTTTGGTCTGCTAAAAACCCTGAAGTTAACGCTTTGTGGAGAGGCTACACCACCATCAACATCAACAATAAATAATATCTTTGAGTGTGATCAAAGATCACAACAGACGCCTCATGTAGATCCTTTCCTCAAAACGGTTGAGGCTTGATCGAGAGAGAAGGCGAAGTCTGACAAAAGTTTGAAAATCGCAAATCGCACTGTTTGCTAAGATACAGCAAACTTGAGGCTAGACTTGAGCAAGTTTTTTGTTTGTTTTGTTTTATTTTTTACTGCTTTTATCAATGAATAGAAATTTCAAAGATACGAAAAAAATTCAATATCATTATTAAAGTCTAGTTTATTAAAAGCCAAAGATATTGGACAGAATTCTAGAGTCTTGTGAGCGTCTGTCTATGAGGCACACGCCTGGTTTGTACTGGTGAAGCACAAGTCACGTGTTCCCGGTGGTATTGACTGTTTCTATCTTTAACCGTTTCCTTCCACTGTTTCTTGGATTTGATAAATATGAAATCTTTAAAACTGACAGCATCGAGCCTTATTACCCAGCTCGTCAAACTGTCAAAGTGTGTTCTCAACATTTGCCTGCTGGTTTTTTTCTTTCTATTTCCCTAGTTCTGACCCAAGTCATTTTGGTTGACATCAAGCAACCTTTGACCCAGAGCCACTCTAGTCCATGAAGCTCTGAGATCTTCTTGTGTTTCTCTGGAAATTTTTTACACTTAAATCGGACAGTTTTAGTTGGTCCTGAATGATAATTACATTGAGAACGACATGTCGCGGCATGTGTGTTTCCTATTCTTCATTCAATGACGACCTGGGTTCCTCCGTTGCTGTCTTTATTTGTTTTCACCAAGTGACAAGAATCAAAGTCTTCGGTATAGAAACTGCTTTGTTCCATCCTGTACTTACTTGCTAAAGCTGGGTTAACACGTTGAACTTCATAGTTCAGATCTCGGAGATATGTTTCAAATCGTTCTTCGACCAACAGATAAACTACAAGCATGTAAGATTATTGATTTTGTGTGAAGAGGATTTCCTCGTTTCCTTCCCAACACCAAGCATTACTTACAGCTAGTGTATTATGATACACGTATTATTATGTTTTCTCAAAAAATATCTCACGGCGGACGAAAGAAATAGTTTCTTAATTAAGTCTCCATCGCAAAGTACAAGAAGACATTCTGTGTTAATGTTTGTTTTTTTGTTTTTTCATTTTTTTATTTTTTATTTTTTATTTTTTATTTTTTATTTTTTTTTTTTGGAGGGGTCTGTTTTGTTTTGATTTTATTTTGTTTTTTCATCTCTTCTAGGAACAGTCAATATTTTCAAAGTCCTAGTCAAATCAGATTTGAGTTACAGTTGTCTTGCATAGTTAAACCTCGACTTAGAAACACAGAATTAATCTTTCTAATACTTCCTTTGTAATATTTCTATAAGATGAAGACAAAAGTTTAGAATGCCCAAAGGCACCACTGGTGGTTATTCTGCGAAGCAGACCGGTTTTTTAATCAAACCATTGATTGAGAGTTCTCTGCCCTTTCTCCACATCATAGAGCTGATGTTATGGATCATACGTCTCTCTCTTTCTCTCTCTCCCGCCGCGCCCTGTGATCTCGCAGTTTCACACGTGATTCATAGTTAGCAGTTTGTTTTCTTTATCGATTCGGCCAACCCGAGAGTTTCCTATCAAAACGTTGATTTATATACGTCTGAGTCCCCAGACTATAATACCGCAGTTACTTCTGAAGCTGCTTCTTCTATCTACTGTTTACCCGCTCTGACACTTGCTGCTCCCTCAAGCAACATGTTGTATAACAGAGAAAAAACAAACTGGGGAAAATTGTAACACCAACCTTTTCTATTACGGTACAGTTTTCTTTATGAACAGGTGAATAACTTTATTTAATAAAACGAGCTGGCAGACAATTTAGCTTTGGGAATAGTATGCTTTCCGTAATGTCACAATTAATTAAAGGAACCGGCGTATATGTGGCCTTACTTCCTGTGAAATTCTTGACTAAAATGTTTATAAATTTAGATCAAGGGCAGTAACTACACATCCTTTCATCGTGCACCTCCCCTGTAAACTCCTCTCCACTCGTGTGCAGTTGACATTCTTGAACTTTCTCTGATTTCGACCGTTAATATAACAAGAGCTTTTCTGGTAACTAGAAGTTGAAATTTTACGACATCTTTGTAGCAAGCATTTTTTTTCATGTTTTATTTGGTATCATTATTTGCTTACTTGTTGGAGTGCTGTTTTGGTTTGTTTGTTGTTTTTTTTTTTATTTTGTTTGGTTTTGGTTGTTTTTTTTTTCTTTTCTTTGCTTGTTTTTTGCGCTTTATTGCTGATTTTGTGTGTGTGTGTGTGTGGAAAGGAGGAGCTGTACTTGTCAAACAAATGTAATGGTTAAATTAACTCAATTACAGAAAAGTGATCATGCACCTTTCAGGATATTTTTTAGAATTTCTCTATAGGAATCAAAGCTCAGCTTCATGTTACTGTGGTAAATATTGCTTATAACTTAAATCTAAAATCTGTTTAAAATAATTTTCGCATAGAATAGAGAAATATGGTTCAAATTTCTCAGACTGATACAGCGGTTTGTCAAATATGAATAATTGGGATAGAGAAACTTTTTCTGCTCATATGTGTCTTTTTATTTTTTATTTTTTTGTCTTTTTTTTTTTTTGTACTTGGTTTTTGTTGTTTTTGTGTTGTTGTTTTTTTAATCTTTCAGTCTAGCATCAATATAAGAGAAATATCAAATGGGAGGGAGTATTGGTTGGTCTTCTTCTACAGACTCTAAAGAATCAATAAAGCAATTTCCTACGATCTCAGCTAATGTAATGTTTATAACGAGGGCTACGACATGTAAAGTGTCTCTGCATTTCTTGATATCGGTCTAAAACGCTGATAAATAAAGTCGTCATTGTGTTGTGTTTGTGAAGTGTGTCCCTGTAGGGACTCCGAGATAAAGCTAGGATGTGTAGAGCTATAGAACTACTGATGCTGAAACGACCTTAGTCTCTATCAGGTGAGCGCTGGCTAGAAACGTCAAGATGGGACTTCAGACCTCTGGTTTTTCCCCTTGTATTTTCCTCTGCAGTTTTCTCAACTCTCTTTGTCTTTGCACTTATCAGCAAAATGTTCAAAGTTTTCTCAACTCCCTTTGTCTTTGCACTTATCAGCAAAATGTTCAAAGTTTTCTCAACTCTCTTTGTCTTTGCACTTATCAGCAAAATGTTCAAAGTTTTCTCAACTCTCTTTGTCTTTGCACTTATCAGCAAAATGTTCAAAGTTTTCTCAACTCTCTTTGTCTTTGCTCTTATCAGCAAAATGTTCAAAGTTTTCTCAACTCTCTTTGTCTTTGCACTTATCAGCAAAATGTTCAAAGTTTTCTCAACTCTCTTTGTCTTTGCACTTATCAGCAAAATGTTCAAAGTTTTCTCAACTCTCTTTGTCTTTGCACTTATCAGCAAAATGTTCAAAGTTCTGTGCATTGCGACTAGACACTGAGAAGGATTAAAGTAATATCGGAGATAACGTATCAAAACATTAAATACAGACTGTTTTGAGAGTCAACATGTTGTTCATCTTGTCCACCCCCTTTTGTTTTCAAGGAATATTTATTTCCATCCTTTTTTTTTTACTCTATCTTCTTGTAGGTTGCGTCGCCATGGAATAGCCCTGGGATTACCCGTGTTTACAGATCCCCACCATGTCCAAGGCCCCCCCCCCCTGGACCAGCCAGTCTAAACGCTCCGGTAATGGATCCTTCAAATACGAGGCATTACACGCTGGTTTACGCGTTAAAAACCCGAGGTTTATTATTATGGGGCGGCGATTGTGAATTTCCCGTGTCCTAGCAGCTCTAAACAGTTTAGTTTGCGCGCTTGTCGAGGTTTAGACTGCAGAATAAACCTGGGGGGCTTTTAGTGGCAGAGATTCTTGGCCAAGCGGATCTTCCATCCCTTGCCTGATGGTCTTCTCATGGTTGATGTATGGGGATTAGAAAACATTAACCTATTTCTCTGGTGATGAGGGGGGGAGACGTTTGACAAATTGGTTGAGACCTCTTCAAAGGAGGCGCGCGCGCCAAAGTTTGAGCCTTCTGTGCGGTCGTGCTGACTGGGCCACATTCTTCTTTGAATTCAACTTTTTACAAATCTCTGCTTGTGGTGTAGGAGTAACGTGATGGGCCTATCCATGGTGTCTCATACACTAGATAAGACATTCCCAAACTGCTAGGTCAACCCCAATGACCGTCTTTAGTAACTGTGATATTTACTTCTGACAGCATTTTTTTTTCATGGTCTTGCCATTGCCGATAGTGCATGGACGTTAGAGTAAAAAAAATGGGCAGCACTTTTTTATTTTTCTATCCAGCAAAGTGTTTAAAAAAAAAAAAAGGTTCACTTTAATTTTCTACTAATTATACGAGGGTTTTTTCTTACATTTTTTGCAATTTATGAATAACTAAAACCTTGCCTCTCATGATTTCGACTGTTTTGAGAGAGAATTGCTGAGAACATTTTGTTTGGGTTTTATTCGACGCCTGGCACAGCCTCGCCTTGCTGCCAACCATGAGACTACGTTATATGCACCGGATGTTTTCCGTGGCTTTCTTCAAATGGCGGTTTATGTGGCTTTGTACTGGTGGTTTTCCTCTGGTGAGCATGTCTATACGAGGGACTTAATGTATCGCTTCATTAATTCTGGATTCTTGTTCTTGCATGGCAACATGGCAAGAGATCAGTTTATCTAGAACATACTTGTACCATGCAGTGAAACATGATTTTTACATCCCTAACAGCGAGGCATAACAAACATGTTATATAGCTGAGAAAAGAGAAGGTTGAACCCGGCAAACAAATTAAGACCCTCCGATTTGCTGGACATACATCCGCTCTTTCACTTGTCTCACCCCAGCAGACTGGAAATAAAGAAATTAGGTACAATCTGAGATGTTGGCTTTGTTCGTCACTTCACTTCAACAAAATGTGTGGCGTGTGAAAAAAAAAAAAACAACTTAGTCTGAGTCTGTGAAGACAAAGATGTAAAGTTTGTGTAAAACGAAGTTCAAAGTAAAGCAATTTTCAGTATCGTAAAAGGTTTGGAATTCTAGAGAGTTCCATGAATGCTTTAGTCTCATCCCCGGCTAGGGTGTCCACAAAGTGTCGTTACTAGCTGGTGGGGTGGGGTGGGGTGGGGTGGGGGAAGAGGGAGACGGGTGCGTCTAGTTGTGTTATTTGAATGTTTCGCACTAGTTCCCTTTTATTCCATCATTGAGAACTGGTTTGAAAAGTTTCGGTCAACACATAATTACAGAAGAGTATTTTCGAGAACTTGTAGTTAACATCACCAGAAAATAATTGTCTTCATGACGTGAGTCTCAGCAATGAGCACTGATTAGTCAGCCAAAAAAACAACTAAAATAAACTCATAATCTGCTTACCACACACAAACATCCACACCACGACCACCACATTGGTTTGAAAACCACTGTAAAGCCATTAGTTAATATCATAATATGGATGTTGCATTTTCTACTGCTCAGGTCAATTCTAATGAAATTCTCAGAGAAAGAATTCAATACATTTTCACAGCAAAGTTAAAAACATTGAAAATATTTTCAATAGAGGCTTAAAGAAAGCTATATTGATTGACAAACAGCGGTCAGTCATAGAATCTGATAAATCCATATATTGAATACATTGTTGCTTGATACCTCTAGATTTGCTAATTGCGGCTGAGAAAGGGAACAAAAAAAAAGACAAAATTCTCCGTAACAATATACAAACAAGTCTCGCGTGGTTGTTTTTATGCTGAGCTTTGTAAAAAGAAAATGATTTAAACAGTCACGCAAATAAGAAAAAATGCATATGAACAAGAATCCAATTAACTCTGTTAAAAAAAGAAAACATATTAAAACTCTATGTAGATTGCTGTGGGTTCCATAACAAGATGCTTATCTTAATGCTTGTTCCGTGCTCTCCAAGAGGCTTAAAGTGTTAAACTTTTTGTACAGAGCTAGAAACGTGAAAAAAACATATATGGCAAAAGCTTTTCCAATAATTAAATCTCCTTTTTTATGTTCCCTGTTATAAACGTTCAAACATTTCATTTCCAACTGGAGCAAGTCCACACCCGATTATAGATGAGGAATTCATGCCGACATGAAAAAATAAGATTGGATTTTGGTAAAAACCAAAATGAAATAATGAAATATAATTTGCAACCTTTCCAGTAGCAACCCATTACTGTTTTTGCCGCGAATAAAGCATATCAATGCTCATTTGTTCATGTTTGTAGAAAACTAAAACTATTCCCATGCAATCATACCATACATTACGGTCTGTAGCGGTGGATGAGTTAGGTGAAAATGAAAGGATATATTGTATATACCTCACAGATTGTCCTTGTATCAGCCTCTGGCAGAGAGAGGCCTTGGAGAACTTTCAACAATACAGAACTATTTCATCATAGATGTGATAAAGAAAGAATACAAAGATAAAATTTGCTGCGTGAACAAGGGTCATGGTTAGAGTCAATGTAGACATTTAGAAGTC
>JAWDGP010004391.1:0-60000 GCA_033675545.1 Elysia crispata | reverse complement strand
TATGTTTTCTACTTCTACTCTATCCTCTTCTTACCTCTCTTTCCCGATTGTTCTATTTAAACGCAAATCGTTGCGAATTTTATGAGGTTTGGAAAGGGAAAACAAAAAAGTGTGTGTGTGTGTATCGGGGGGTGGGGGGTTCGAGGCAGCCGTCAGGGCTTGGATAGGGCCCAACTTTATCGTGGAATCAAGAAGGAGGTATAAAAAAAAAATAATTATCAAACTTTGTGGGTTTCTGGTGTGGCTGCTGCAACACGGGATCGCTGGTGACGATAATTTCCCTTGACAAGACGAATCATAATCAGAGTTACGGGCCGTGGCACGCTAGAGGACCAGGCCTGGGAACGGCGGGTGGTCCTCTAGGACCAGTACTTGCCCTCAGCTCTTGGCTGCAGCTAGCAGTGTAGATCATTGAGCCAAGACCAAATCGTATCTGACTGCTAAAGATAGCAGTTCATAAAACACCAAAAAGTTTGGATCTAAAAATGGTCATTACTTTAGTGGAAATTTCGGGTAGTGGGCCTAGCGCCACCTTAATTGTGTTCGGTTTATTATCTTAATAGGCGTAAAGTTGTTTGTATTGAGAATTGATCAGCGTTCAAGGAAAATTCGTATCGTGTACATTTCTATGCAAAAGAGCGCATCTTCGTTCTAACTTTTATTTAATTTTTCGATGTAAACATACTTTCGGAGACAGACCAGTAAAATACAACTTTCGAGATTCTAGAAACCCATTTACTCTTGGATTATTTTAGGTTGTTGGTACATCCGTGCCGTTTGCTATTCAATTGGCCTTAGTTTCGCTACTCCGATAAATCTAGGCTTTCAACTAATTCCTTCAAAGAGGCGCCGGTGGCTGTAGGGTTAGAGCGTTCGTCCTTCTATCCGCAGGGAGCCTCTTCGCGGGTTCGAGACACAAACTGTCGGTGGGTGAATTCTAGGTCTACTCTCCTTAGTTCCGCTCTGCGATATAGCTTGATATGAAAAATGGTCTAAATTTAGAGACCTAGGGACAGGTTATATCAAATAGAAAACAAAGAAACAAACAAACAAGATATATGTTGAAGAGAATCACTTTTAAACTACTCACGCCTCATTGAGTAATCACAACTTCCCTACGTGTGACCAGTACACCAGCCCCGTTATTATATTTTTTTTTTTTATGATAGACAAATTTTCCCCTGAATCAAAACAAAATCATGACATTTACATAATAGTAAGAGCAGACGCCACTCGGCCGTTCCGTGTCTGCTGTGCGACTGTTGAGTTGTCTGCCCTGCCAGGGATGCTAACGGCCGAGTAATGGCCTGGGTGGGGCCTGGTGCTGTAAGGGAATGTTGCTCCTGAGCTCCCGAGGATATCTTGAAAAGGTCACTCGCTCCCAGCACCAGTGTGGTTTGTTCTTTCGGTTGCCATTTGTAATAAAACCTAACATATTTCTCATAATAATTTTCATAATTGAATAATTTTTCCTGTTCGTTTCTGAAAAATTAGATCTAATTTTTTAAATTATTGTAATGCAATTTTTAGTTGTAGTGCTCCAAATCATTGGAGACATAATAGCATTATGATAGATAGGCTTGTGTAATGTTATAATAAAATTTTCATAGATGGCCTATTATAATGTTATAAGTTTGAAAAATTCATCCTACGTTTCTCGAAAAAAAAATGAATTTTATCATAAAGTGGATAAATGTATGATTCGATTATACGAATGGATCGGATATTTACCAGTCGCGACTATTTGAAATGAGTCATAATGCGGTCAGTGTAATATCTACATAACGATCATTACCAACCATTCAAGAGAGATAAAACAGGATTAATCATGGAAACTTATCATAAAGAGGTGTTACAGGAGTGCAAGTTTTAAATGACTCTAACTCATTGTGCCTTAATTCTTGATACAACGATCTATCATTGAATATAGATGAATGTAGGCCATGTAAATAACGATTTGGTTTGTCGAAAAAATTTCCATTGAACGCTGGGTAAACTTCAATATACTCAGATATATGAGCAGTAAGTAATGAGGTTAAAAAAAAATCTTTCTCAAGTAATTTGTTAAGTTCAAACACAACACATTCTGCTATCAATACTCCATTAAACCCTGAATATTACAACTGATTTTTTTCTGTCTGGTCTCAACCTTGCCAGACAAGAGACAGCTAAGCTACATGGTAGGTAGATTGTCAAATCGTCAGTCTTTCGGAGTAGGTTAGATCCGACTCGAGACTTTAGCAGCCTGTTGATATCAGGGTGGAAGCGCAAGCGACGTAGTAATAAAAACACGTTAGGAAAACAATTCAAAAAATCGTTATGGGATTATGATTTTAAAGTGATGGATTTAATACCTAATGTAACGCAGGTTCATCTTAGTGCTAAGATTCCTGTCTAGATGGCTGCCTTACTCAAGCCGACTCAAATAGATTCTAAATCGTACAAGTTCGATAGAAAGAGCGGTCTTAAGAACGACACTTACGGTATTTTTGTTTTAACGGTGAGCAGTGATTCTTATGTTAATAAAACCGAAACTGACAACAGATTTTCTTATAATTTCTTCTTGTTATTGTTACGATGAGCTTTCGGATAATTCAGACACACTCCAGTTCACCATCTTTGTAGATCTAAAAATGTCTACATGCGGTCCAGAGATAAATATGGGCCTACCAGAACAATGATGCCGATAGAACAGTTACCACAATAATCCTTCTTTGTTTTTGTGTGTTAATCTGTCCTATGTGCAGCCCACGTGACGGGCTCAACCAATAGATTAATGGTGTCTGTAGCGTCCCCCCCAGAGACGGGGCGGGAAAGGTCGGTGCTGTGGCCAGCGGTGCTCGGATCTTACCGGTCCGTGACACGCAATCAGCACGTCGGAGGTGGGGGGCGAGCTGCGTATCTCACTGCCCACGACCAAAAATAGAAAAGCAAAAACACCACATTTGGAGGACAACTTGATAATTATAAAGGATCCAAAAGGACGCGTGTGTGTCAGTAAATAGTATAACACAGGTTCTAAAAGGAAATAGGCATGCACCTTAATAACTACGGGACAAAAAAAGAAAAAAAAACACAACTATAGATTTAACAGATGAATGTTTCACCTTTAATGTGTCTTCATCAGATTGTGCTCACCCCCAGAAAGGATAATATGTGTATCTCCTCTATCACCACACGTGCAGTCAGCGAGTCTGATGAAGCTCACAGCGACTTCATCAACACCGGTTGAACCTGGTTGGACTCAGGTTGGACTCAGGTTGGACGGTGCGGTTATAGTGGAGCCGCTTGACACTGGGGTTAGCGCGTGCACCTAGTCATCCGGCGGTTGTGAGTTTGATCTCTATCCCACCTCATAGTTTTGTCACTAGAGTAATCATTATTTTCTCCTTGAGTTTCCCCAATCAAACCCATCCGTAGAGTGGCTCCAGGGCTACAGACAGTGGACGGAGGATGTCGTAGAATGCCAGTAACCGATGCCCCGTGGTCAGAGGCCCCGAAATGCTCTAAAATGTGAGACGTTCAGTCTTAAACCTGGTTAATGAGGAGAAAGACTGCCACGTTTTGTTGTAATAATGGGAGAGAACTCTCAGAGATTTTCTAACCATGGAGGTCTATATATACATGACTATGCAATTCTTCATTTTGAGCATGAGTTCTTTCTTTTATTGAAGGAAACAAAATGCAAAATTCGATTCATTATTGGAATTCACCGACCGCTAGTTAAACTAAAATCAGTTTGGATTAATAAGCGATCAACTTCATAAGATTATGGTCAATGGAAAAGCTGTAGTAATCATCCGTGAGAATTCGACTGTTAGAAATTTCCCCTTTTCACCTCTCGTTGTAAGGAATAGTTTTCAAACGGGGTCCATTGTAAACTTCTGATGAACGAGAGCCTAAGGATTTGTACCAGGCAAGAGCTGCTGTAGCAGGGAGATGAAGTTCTACAAGGGATTGGGGTAGTCAGCATAGCCAAGTAGCAGCTCCTGTCCTGGTCAGCCCTCATGTGTCCAGTGTGTAACGTCCATCTGGACCGTGTCCGCGGCAGGTGTCCGGACATGCGGCAAGGACCGGTTACCCGCGATTAAAATTGTTAATTCGGGATCCTTCTGAATTCTATTATATGATTTTTGTTATAAACTATCAAATCAAACATGATTCTTTCATTAATTTTTCAAATTATAATGCCCAGAAACAACATCAAACGACGAGGTCTACATTTTAAAAGTCAAATCCTGCACATCACATTATAGACTACAGTACCTGCTTGTTTTATTTTGGATTGATTTGCTTTTGTTTTGTTTTGTTTCGTTTTTTGTTCTTTCTTTGTTGATTTTTTTTCTTGGAGGGAGGGGAAGGGGAGAACTGTCCTAACCAGAAACCGTCAACATTTTTGGCAGTTCAATTAAGTTTTCTTCTGCTCGTGCTAACTCCCTGAAATCCTGTCAGCTCCACGAGACTCAAGCTAAAGTCTCGCCTGTCACAATTGTGTTATTCTATCACGGCTGTTATCCCGAGCAATATTTATTCACATTATTGTCTTCTTTTTTATATTTTTTCCTTTGCCTTTTTAATATTTTGTAATTACCTTGTAGTTGTGTGCATTCTTAATGCGTTTCATGTTTTGTTTTGTTTTTTTTATTTTAATAACCTGGGTTTTTTTTTACATTGTTGGTCTTGCCATTCTTCTTCTTCTTCTTCTTCTTCTTCTTCTTCTTCTTCTTCTTCTTCTTCTTCTTCTTCTTCTTCTTCTTCTTCTTCTTCTTCTTCTTCTTCTTCTTCTTCTCCTCCTCCTCCTCCTCCTCATCCTTCTCGTCCTCGTCCTCCCCGTCCTCCTCCTCTTCCTTCTTCTTCTTCTTCTTCTTCTTCTTCTTCTTCTTCTTCTTCTTCTTCTTCTTCTTCTTCTTCTTCTTCTTCTTCTTCTTCTTCTTCTTCTTCTTCTTCTTCTTCTTCTTCTTCTTCTCCTCCTCATCCTCCTCCTCATCATTCTCTTCCTCGTCCTCCCCGACCTCCTCCTCATCCTTCTTCTTCTTCTTCTTCTTCTTCTTCTTCTTCTTCTTCTTCTTCTTCTTCTTCTTCTTCTTCTTCTTCTTCTTCTTCTTCTTCTTCTACATCTCCCGTTCATTCTCTTTTTACACCCTTCTATCCTCTTTCTTTCTTATTCTTTTTTCCTCTAACCCTCACTTCCTCTTTCTCTTTCTCCCTCTCCTCTGTCTTTGTCTCCTCAATCTTTGCGTGCCATAGTTTTGTGCCTTTTTTTTTCTTATTTTCTCTTTTTCTCCTGCCTCGTCTTTTTTTTTCTTTGTTCTTTTGCCTTCACTACCTTTCTGCCTCATAGTGGGAAATCACAGGAGAGACAGAGAGAGAGAGATAGATAGATAGATAGAGAGAGAGAGAAAGAAAGAGAGAGAGAGAGATAGATAGATAGATAGAGAGAGAGAGAGAAAGAAAGAGAGACAGAGAGAGAGAGATAGATAGATAGATAGAGAGAGAGAGAAAGAAAGAGAGACAGAGAGAGAGAGATAGATAGATAGATAGAGAGAGAGAGAAAGAAAGAGAGACAGAGAGAGAGAGATAGATAGATAGATAGAGAGAGAGAGAAAGAAAGAGAGACAGAGAGAGAGATAGATAGATAGATAGAGAGAGAAAGAAAGAGAGACAGAGAGAGAGAGATAGATAGATAGATAGATAGATAGAGAGAGAGAGAAAGAAAGAAAGAGAGAGAGAGAGAGAGAGAGAGAGAGAGAGAGAGAGAGAGAGAGAGAGTTTGTTTCAATTAGATCCAATCAGAGATATAGAGTTGAATGAATCTCTAAAATAAGTAAAAGCTTCACAATGTAGATCCAGCAGTTTACTTCTGGCGGTCTCGACTTTTCTAGAGTATTATATCTAGACAGAAAGAGAAAAGAGTCATACATAATTGATTTCTTAGGGTTTCGGACCGGCTTTGACCATATCTAAACCTAGACCTGAGCAAAGATAATTTTGTTAGTTACACGATGATTTTGGCGTAGACGATATGATTAGTACTTAATGCTGTAGTAATTTCACTTTTTGCTGCAGCTAATATCGAGATTATTGGCTGATGGTATTTGAAAGAAGCTCATCTTTCAAGCAGTGTATCATCAGCTTTCCACTGATATAGCGAGTCTGCTTGTGAGAACCGATTTGAAGGATGTTTGACAGCCTGAGAGCTGTGTTGAGGTGAGAGTACAGTTCCCTGCCGGTGTGTGCCTCAACAAAACAGTGTGTGTGTGTGTGTGTGTGTGGGTGGGTGGGTGGATGTGGGTGTGGGTGTGATTGGTCTAATGATGCGTGCAATGACTTTCCTTATGCCAGGTTAGTATGGATCCCAATATCGGCCTTGACTGAGGTTGAGGTCTGCGCTTCATAGCTCGACATTGGCGGATTCTGTATCTAACATGGTTTTCTAATAGCTCGACATTGGTGGATTCTGTATGTAACATGGTTTTCTAATAGCTCGACATTAGCGGATTCTGTATCTAACATGGTTTTCTAATAGCTCGACATTGGTGGATTCTGTATCTAAAATGGTTTTCTAGTAGCTCCACATTGGCGGATTCTGTATCTAAAATGGTTTTCTAATAGCTCGACATTGGTGGATTCTGTATCTAAAATGGTTTTCTAATAGCTCGACATTGGCGGATTCTGTATGTAACATGGTTTTCTAATAGCTCTACATTCGCGGATTCTGTATCTAAAATGGTTTTCTAATAGCTCGACATTGGTGGATTCTGTATGTAACATGGTTTTCTAGTAGCTCGACATTGGCGGATTCTGTATGTAACATGGTTTTCTAATAGTTCGACATTGGCGGATTCTGTATGTAACATGGTTTTCTAATAGCTCTACATTGGCGGATTCTGTATCTAAAATGGTTTTCTAATAGCTCGACATTGGCGGATTCTGTATCTAACATGGTTTTCTAATAGCTCGACATTGGTGGATTCTGTATGTAACATGGTTTTCTAATAGCTCGACATTGGCGGATTCTGTATCTAACATGGTTTTCTAATAGCTCGACATTGGTGGATTCTGTATCTAAAATGGTTTTCTAGTAGCTCCACATTGGCGGATTCTGTATCTAAAATGGTTTTCTAATAGCTCGACATTGGTGGATTCTGTATCTAAAATGGTTTTCTAATAGCTCGACATTGGCGGATTCTGTATGTAACATGGTTTTCTAATAGCTCTACATTCGCGGATTCTGTATCTAAAATGGTTTTCTAATAGCTCGACATTGGTGGATTCTGTATCTAACATGGTTTTCTAGTAGCTCGACATTGGAGGATTCTGTACGTAAAATGATTTTCTAATGGCTCGACATTGGCGGATTCTGTATGTAACATGGTTTTCTAATAGCTCTACATTCGCGGATTCTGTATCTAAAATGGTTTTCTAATAGCTCGACATTGGTGGATTCTGTATCTAAAATGGTTTTCTAATAGCTCGACATTGGCGGATTCTGTATGTAACATGGTTTTCTAATAGCTCTACATTCGCGGATTCTGTATCTAAAATGGTTTTCTAATAGCTCGACATTGGTGGATTCTGTATGTAACATGGTTTTCTAGTAGCTCGACATTGGCGGATTCTGTATGTAACATGGTTTTCTAATAGTTCGACATTGGCGGATTCTGTATGTAACATGGTTTTCTAATAGCTCTACATTGGCGGATTCTGTATCTAAAATGGTTTTCTAATAGCTCGACATTGGCGGATTCTGTATCTAACATGGTTTTCTAATAGCTCGACATTGGTGGATTCTGTATGTAACATGGTTTTCTAATAGCTCGACATTGGCGGATTCTGTATCTAACATGGTTTTCTAATAGCTCGACATTGGTGGATTCTGTATCTAAAATGGTTTTCTAGTAGCTCCACATTGGCGGATTCTGTATCTAAAATGGTTTTCTAATAGCTCGACATTGGTGGATTCTGTATCTAAAATGGTTTTCTAATAGCTCGACATTGGCGGATTCTGTATGTAACATGGTTTTCTAATAGCTCTACATTCGCGGATTCTGTATCTAAAATGGTTTTCTAATAGCTCGACATTGGTGGATTCTGTATCTAACATGGTTTTCTAGTAGCTCGACATTGGCGGATTCTGTACGTAAAATGATTTCCTAATAGCTCGACATTGGCGAATTCTGTATGTAACATGGTTTTCTAATAGCTCTACATTCGCGGATTCTGTATCTAAAATGGTTTTCTAATAGCTCTACATTGGCGGATTCTGTATCTAAAATGGTTTTCTAATAGCTCGACATTGGTGGATTCTGTATCTAAAATGATTTTCTAATAGCTCGACATTGGTGGATTCTGTATGTAACATGGTTTTCTAATAACTCTACATTCGCAGATTCTGTATCGAAAATGGTTTTCTAATAGCTCGACATTGGTGGATTCTGTATGTTACATGGTTTTCTAGTAGCTCGACATTGGCGGATTCTGTACGTAAAATGGTTTTCTAATAGCTCGACATTGGCGGATTCTGTATGTAACATGGTTTTCTAATAGCTCTACATTCGCGGATTCTGTATCTAAAATGGTTTTCTAATAGCTCGACATTGACGGATTCTGTATCTAAAATGGTTTTCTAATAGCTCGACATTGGTGGATTCTGTATGTAACATGGTTTTCTAATAGCTCGACATTGGTGGATTCTGTATGTAACATGGTTTTCTAGTAGCTCGACATTGGCGGATTCCTTATCTAACATGGTTTTCTAATAGCTCGACATTGGCGGATTCTGTATGTAACATGGTTTTCTAATAGCTCTACATTGGCGGATTCTGTATCTAAAATGGTTTTCTAATAGCTCGAAGTTGGCGGATTCTGTATCTAACATGGTTTTCTAATAGCTCGACATTGGCGGATTCTGTATGTAACGTGGTTTTCTAATAGCTCAAAGTTGGCGGATTATGTATCTAACATGGTTTTCTAGTAGCTCGACATTGGCGGATTCTGTACGTAAAATAGTTTTCTAATAGCTCGAGATTGGCGGATTCTGTATGTAACATGGTTTTCTAATAGCTCTACATTCGCGGATTCTGTATCTAAAATGGTTTTCTAATAGCTCTACATTCGCGGATTCTTTATCTAAAATGGTTTTCTAATAGCTCGACATTGGTGGATTCTGTATGTAACATGGTTTTCTAATAGCTCGACATTGGCGGATTCTGTATGTAACATGGTTTTCTAATAGTTCGACATTGGCGGATTCTGTATGTAACATGGTTTTCTAATAGCTCGAAGTTGGCGGATTCCTTATCTAACATGGTTTTCTAATAGGTCGACATTGGCGGATTCTGTATGTAACATGGTTTTCTAATAGCTCGAAGTTGGCGGATTCTGTATCTAACATGGTTTTCTAATAGCTCGACATTGACGGATTCTGTATGTAACGTGGTTTTCTAATAGCTCAAAGTTGGCGGATTCTGTATCTAACATGGTTTTCTAGTAGCTCGACATTGGCGGATTCTGTACGTAAAATGGTTTCCTAATAGCTCGACATTGGCGGATTCTGTATGTAACATGGTTTTCTAATAGCTCTACATTCGCGGATTCTGTATCTAAAATGGTTTTCTAATAGCTCTACATTGGCGGATTCTGTATCTAAAATGGTTTTCTAATAGCTCGACATTGGTGGATTCTGTATCTAAAATGGTTTTCTAATAGCTCGACATTGGTGGATTCTGTATGTAACATGGTTTTCTAATAGCTCTACATTCGCAGATTCTGTATCTAAAATGGTTTTCTAATAGCTCGACATGGGTGGATTCTGTATGTTACATGGTTTTCTAGTAGCTCGACATTGGCGGATTCTGTATGTAACATGGTTTTCTAATAGCTCTACATTGGCGGATTCTGTATCTAAAATGGTTTTCTAATAGCTCTACATTGGCGGATTCTGTATCTAAAATGGTTTTCTAATAGCTCGACATTGGTGGATTCTGTATGTAACATGGTTTTCTAATAGCTCGACATTGGTGGATTCTGTATGTAACATGGTTTTCTAGTAGCTCGACATTGGCGGATTCCTTATCTAACATGGTTTTCTAATAGCTCGACATTGGTGGATTCTGTATGTAACATGGTTTTCTAGTAGCTCGACATTGGCGGATTCTGTATGTAACATGGTTTTCTAATAGTTCGACATTGGCGGATGCTGTATGTAACATGGTTTTCTAATAGCTCTACATTGGCGGATTCTGTATCTAAAATGGTTTTCTAATAGCTCGACATTGGTGGATTCTGTATGTAACATGGTTTTCTAATAGCTCGACATTGGCGGATTCTGTATGTAACATGGTTTTCTAATAGTTCGACATTGGCGGATTCTGTATGTAACATGGTTTTCTAATAGCTCGAAGTTGGCGGATTCTGTATGTAACATGGTTTTCTAATAGCTCTACATTGGCGGATTCTGTATCTAACATGGTTTTCTAATAGCTCGACATTGGCGGATTCTGTATCTAACATGGTTTTCTAATAGCTCGACATTGGCGGATTCTGTATCTAACATGGTTTTCTAATAGCTTGACATTGGCGGATTCTCTATCCAAAATGGTTTTCAGACTTGATGTTCTTCTATACCAAACAGTATCTGTAGAGCTACTCTAATCATAATCACATCTCTATGGTAGCGCAAAGATTTGAGAGAAACCCTCCACATAAGTTCAGTTTTGCATCGTGATGCGCATCTTTTATCAACCAATCTTAGAAGGTGCAGAACAGTGCATGAATTTTTTTTTTCCGTTTGGGCGATACACAAAGATCACAAGCGAACCTTTCGACAAGCAAAGATCTATAACGTCAGGTTCACACTTTACACTGACGTTGCTGCTCTCAGGGGATAAATGATTGGAATCGAAACGAAGACAAAAGATTTCATAATTTTCTCTCTTTGAAAAACCCTGCGTTTTTATTTTCTACACGTGTGATAAGACAATGAGCTGTAATTTCTAAAGGACAAAAAAGGAGTCAGAGAATTATTTCAACACAACCCCATACGGTGTTTCCATAATCAGTTTCTACTGCAGGAATATTTATTGTTTCAACTAAAAACCGAACAATGATGCTCTTTGCTCGCTAGTCCCTCACGGAATAAGCATTGCAGCGAAGGCATACACGAGATATTGAAAAATAAGCTTAAGAGAAACTAGGCGTTGCACGTAATTCTAGCCAAAGTTGTTGTTTTTTCCTTTTCGGTTTTTATTCATTTTTTTTTATGTATATCGGAAAATAATAACGTAATAAATATTTTTTTTCTATTATAGACGATTCCAGCTCTTCACTATTTCAGAACTTAATTCTAACTGGATATCGAGGTCCCCAAGCCCAATGGGAACAGGGAACACGTCACTGATGCCAAGTTTACATGTAAATTACAAGGTGAATGGCCGTGGTGAGTGGAAACTGAACATCATTAATCTTCCGCCTCTCCCTCTCTATCTCTCTCTCTCTGTCACTCTCTCTCACTGTCTCTCTCTCTCTCTCTGTCTCTCTCTGTCTCTGTCTCTCTCACTGTCTTTGTCTCTCTCTGTCTCTCTCTCTGTCACTCTCTCTCTTTGTCTCTCTCTCACTGTCTCTGTCTCCGTCTCTGTCTGTCTGTCTGTCTGTCTGTCTCTCTCTCTCTCTCTCTCTCTCTCTCTCTCTCTGTCACTCTCTCTCTGTCTCTCTCTCACTGTCTCTCTCTCTGTCTCTCTCTATCTCTCTCTCTGTCTCTCTCTCTGTTTCTCTGTCTCTCTGTCTCTGTCTCTGTCTCCGTCTCTCTCTCTCTCTCTCTCTCTCTCTCTCTCTCTCTCTCTCTCTCTCTCTCTCTCTCTGGCACAGTCGGCTTGGTCTACTGGGCGCATGTTACCAAGTGACTTAAAGGTTGACCTTTTGTGATAGACATCTCATGGACTCCCTACGCCAGGCCCTTCGTGACAAAAGAAAAATTGGAAGGAGCGAGTCTGGAATAATTATTTTTAATGTTTCCCTTTTTTTAATCGTTTTATACTTCGCGGCTCACGCAGGGTGTGTGTGTACTTTAGTGAGATTTTCTTCATCAATAAGAGGAATAATAGCAAATCAGTGGAAATCTTTAAAGAAAAGTGTTTTAACAGTGAAGAATTGCTGTGCAAGATTTTACAGCATTTACATTGAATGACTCAGAAACTAAAAATCAATATAAGAAAAGATAACAACAGTAATAACAACCGTAATAACTCAATAATGGCATCAGCATAAAATCAGCAAAAAGTTTCCAACATCAAAGCAAAATCAGTTACAAAACAAAAACAAACCAACAGTTTAAAAACGCAAGAACAATTTTAAAACAAGCAACTTTGCAAAAACACAATAACAGCGTTAGCAAGGAAACAATAAAAGCAACATCATATAAAACATCAATTATTAAAAGCAACAGTTTAATTAAAATGTCGTAGCGGAAACATAGAAGGCTTGTTAGAGACGGATGCCTCAAGGACTCAAGGACACAGGAATCATAACATGATCCAGGTCGGAGTCCATCTCTTACAAGGTGTGGTTTAGCGGTTGCAATGGTTTCATTCAGACAGACATTTTCACATTGTCGAGAAGAAATACAGTTGGGAGATATATTGACAAAACTCTATCAGTTCTCACCGATTCTAGCATCATCACGTTCAAGGGAGATCACTTTATTATGAAGAGAATCTATTGTATGTCATAAAAACATAACCATGTCATTATATGTCAGTTATAAAACATACATTATAAATTGTATGTCAGTTATCAAACATAACCATATCATTGTTTGTCAGTTATAAGACGTAACATTATCATTGTATGTCAGTTATAAAAATGACATTATCATTGTATGTCAGTTATAAAACATAACATTATCATTGTATGTCAGTTATAAAAACATAACCATCTCAATGTATGCCAGGTATAAAACATAACCATATCATTGCATGTCCGGTATAAAACATAACCATATCATTGCATGTCCGGTATAAAACATAACCATATCCTATTTTATTCCCCTGATTATCATTCACAACTCGAGCAACAGACGAAGCCAGACTAACACCAGCACAGAACGTAACGAGACATTCTCACCTGAGACTAAGTGCGCCTGGACTCCTCAATACTCCTCGTGGGTCGAATAGAGCGGTTTTGTTACTCTCTGGACACTTTCTCTCAGTGAATAAACTTTCTGTAAACATAGGCAGGTAATCGACTTAATCATAAGATCGAA
Organism: Elysia crispata; assembly: GCA_033675545.1. Lineage (NCBI taxonomy): Eukaryota > Metazoa > Mollusca > Gastropoda > Plakobranchidae > Elysia > Elysia crispata. The sequence goes on along the minus strand of JAWDGP010004391.1, from coordinate 46,742 downwards.
TGATCGATTTGTAATTTGAAGTTCGGTAACACTTGATTATTCACAATAAACTGTTCTGTCAGAATTCACTGATAAGTTATTACTGTTTTTCGATTGTTATTTTATTTTATCACCACATTTAAATCATTAAAGGTTTTCTGTGCACCTCTAACACAGCAATGCTACCCCATGTATAATAACTGCATAATTCCCTGGGTCCATCAGATTGCGTGTGCTGTGAGGGAGGGAGGGGGAGCGGAGCTTCCCTGGCCGGTGACAACATTACTGTTTGCTCCCTGCCGTCCCCACCTCTCTTGGAGATTGTGTTCAGATCAGCCGTAGGTCTGTGTTACAGCATACATCTAGCTGCTCGCCTAGGCTGTTCCTCCATGCTGTACTCGAGATATTCTGCCACAGGAACACAGGACCACCACTCTCCCTCCCTCTTCTCCCTTCCCCACCCCCCGCCAACTTTCGTGTGATAGTACCCTCAGCTATCTCTCTTTCCCCCCTCTACACCTCCAGACGGCCGAACAGCTCCCCCTTGCTGTCAAGCTCTAGAGCGCGGGAGAAAGTTCGGTTCTCTCCCCTCCCACTCGTTTTCTGCCGGGCTGCACTAGGCAGATCAGACAATCTCTCGGCTTACTGGGAAGTTTTCACTTGGTCGCTTCCACAGTTGAAAAACCTGACCACCCCGGTCTGGTGCGTCTTTCCGAGTCTGCGCGCCAGTTGTCGTGTAGCGAAGCTTGTTCCGAGCAGATCCTAGTCACCTTCCCAGGGATGTCTTCAGCTCGAACATGAAATCCGTGACTGTTAAATTTAGCAAGTAACGTTACTCTAGGAACATTTCGTAACTATAAAGAATTTTGGTTTTTTGATTTGTTTGTTTTTCTTTTTTTTTTAAATTTTGATCTGCGACCGATTGAATTGCGAAATTTCAAAATGCGTCTTTGGAAATAAATATATATTAATATATATATAAATATAGTAGCTCGAGATACACAAACCAAAAACACTTCCTTATATTTCCAATAAATATTTAGAATTGATTCAAGTATGTAAAGAAGTGTTAAAATGATTTTGACTGGGGATGATAAAAAATCATGAAGGGTGAATATTATAATTACAAAATAAAAGCGCGCATTTGAGCTGACACAATTTTATAACACTTTCAGGAATTGAAGACATACGTCACACAAAATCGCTTTCTCTTGCTCTCATTGGTCAACGCTTTATGATAATCTAATTTTAAATTGTAAAGTTTCTCTGGGGTTGTCGTTATGACCATGTTTGATGTGTATGTCTGTGTTATCTGTACTTACACTAAGTGTTCAACTCAATTCTCTAAAATCACCCCGTATATGACCACATCAAGTAATCTTGAACTTAGCACAAGTTGTCACCAGTTCTCCCACCAATTTGAGAGAACCTTATCTCTTTCAGCACAGGCAAAATTGAAACCAGTCTTCTCTTTTCATTGAAAAATTAAATTTTGTAGCACTATACTAAGACTAGAGTGAGTCTAGTTAGATGTAAGCCTCAGTGATCCAGCGAACGGTTACATCTAGATGCTGTTAGTGTAAGGCTTGGCCTGTTACCTCATGTTCTGTAGTATTCGAACTGAGTTATCCCTCCTGACTGACCCACTAGAGGCAGACTTCTACTGTGGCGAGGCTACAGTTTTGTTGTGATGCAATTCCTCTCAGTTTTTGTGTTTTATTTTTTATTGTTTTTTTTTTTTAATTCTTATTGAATTGGAGTTCTAGTTACTCCGCTTTTGTTTCTCAGCTTTTTCTTTAATTGCTTTTTCTATCTTGTGGCTGTAATAAATGACAATATTAGAATTTGTCAACTAATTTTTTAAATTGGATTGGGTTATTTTCTTTTTGTGCTTTCTAAGATATCCTGTGCAAAACAAAATTGAAATGGAATAAATTTCAATGGAAATATTGATTTTTATTTATTTTTTTTTTAATTCCTAAAATAACTTCACTATAAACCCACTGTTCATGTTCATGTTCAGATTAAACAAAAAAACCCTCTGGAAATCAAGCGTGCAAATCCCACTTCCCCAAGCATTTCAGTGACTTGGTGAGCATCATATTGAGTGAGAGAGGGCTGGGTGACAGTGAGGAGAGACAAAAGAGGGAGGTGTGTATGTGAGGTGAAGGAAGAGAAAGAGAATAGAATGGGGAAATGTTGATGGCGCTGATAAGGCTCTATAAAAGAAGCGTCGGTGATACAATGATTGGATATTGAGAACCCTGGATGTTATATGATCACCATTGTAGAGCACAGAGCTTATCACGCTGTCTGGAAACCACAGGGACCCATTACACCATGTTCAAGCTTCGCGGCAGTCAGGGTGGAGCCACACCCAATTAAACCTACCCTGTTACAGAAACGAGATGAGACGGACACGAGTTTGCTTTTGACACCAGGTCGAATTTTGGTTGTTTGATTTTTTTTTCGCACCAGGGAAAATTCTGAATTTTGTTTTCGTTTCTTATTTTATATGTGATGAAAACATTCCATTTAGTTTTTCTTCTATGTGTAGACATTCTTTTGAGTCGAGGAGAAAATTGTCCTGCCTTTGTTTTAATGCATTAATTTTAACGCCATTGCGCTGTTACAAGGTTTCATTTTAAAAAGTTCAACTTTTTCTAATTTAATTCAGATCATATTAAGAAAATAAAAAACGCATTGGTTTTTTTACTGTCAACAATCTATACTAATCATATATCTATTTTATTTATTTTAGGTTATTTTATCTTTAAATCAATGAACATCAAAGTCAATGAAACTGACCATATTGTTAAGAAAGCATAACCAATTAAAATAGACCATATCATAGTTTTCACTATAGCTTCTCTAAGGCTCTACAACCTTTTACTACTTATTACCTTTGTCTAAAAAGTAAAAATCCTGAGAATTACAAAAAAAAAAAAAAATCAAAAATATCTCAGAAACGGCTCCAAGGCAGATAGGACAACACACTTTCGACGTAATTGTATAAGATTAAGGAGAATTCTGATTAGATAGAGGACTGGGTGATTTCTTATCGATTTGTTTTGATTCACCTCAATATTTCTGTTCCATTGAGCATTAAAATATCCGAGGAAGGCTACATAAAAATAATCGTGCAAACCTCGTATGGCTATAAGAAAGCTTGTAAAAAAAAACATGAGCATGATTGGTTAATACAAAAATGAATGCCATATTTTCCCCAGTGTCGTGTCTTAGATAGTTTATGAAAGCTATATTTAGGTCCAAGCTAATAATTTTCCTCACGTGCTGTTTCGGTCAGAGACACTTCTAGACTGCTGGTCCTGCTCAGGGCAACAGATGAAAAACCACGGTATGGGAGGGAAGAATCATATTGATAAACTGATCAGTCAGTGAAGGGAGATTTTTGTTTTTCGAACTGTCATCTCCGTGGCATTTATATGAGGAAAATCTGTTGGTCTCCTCGATAGCATAGGATCAAAAAACTTGATTATAGAAACATTATAAGGGAAGGTGACCAGAAAATTTTGAAAAGTTTCACCATTTTTAGTTATTATTCAGGGGTTGGGGGGGGGGGGGAAGGGGGAAACTGGCAGAAGAGTAAAGGGGTTTGTTTCATAGCATATATAATAATAATGTTTTACATTCCAGGAATAGCTCCAAGCTTCATAGTGAGGAGGTGTGGTACAGAGAGGACCTCAATGTGTTTTCTATCTGGGAATCTTTTCTCCAAATCCTTACAGCAGTGCGTGAAACCTGTGTTTTCTTACAACAGTTTGTATCACACATTGATGAAAAGATGTTTATATGATGAAATACTCATAATTAGACCTTCTATTGGTATTTCTTTTCTTTTTTTACTTTCGTTTTTTTTTTCAGGTTCCTCTTTTCTTTCTTTCTTTTTTTCTTTGTTGTTGTCTTTGAGTTTTGTTAATTTTTTTTTTTTTTTTTTTTTTTTTTTTTTTTTGGGGGGGGGGGTTGTTGTTGTTGTTGTTGCTGTTGTTTCTTAATTTGTTTTTCATGCTGCTTCTATTTTTTTAGATTATTTTCTTAGGAGATTCTTTTTTTTTTCAAGTCAGCTTCCATCGGTAAGTTTTTATGCGATGGTTTTTAACTGAGAAATATCCTATCTCTAGGGTTCAAGGAGATTTTCACAAGACTTCTGAGACGTAAACTCTTCCAAGCAGGAATGGCGGGTAATTCCTTCGGTTTATGTTGGTAATAATTCATAAACAGAGATTACAACCCGGCAAGTCCAATGGCTGATCACCAATTGTTGACACACTCGAGATATTCTCTGGATTCTTTTTTTCAATCACGGGTGGGCACCATCGAGTTTTGAGGCATGCCGAGACTTCAGTGTTTGTCCAGGCGCCAGACCGTGAGGGTATCGACTGGGCTGGGGGGAAGAGATTGATTGATATGGACGAGGAGAGACGGGTTCATACAGGTCACGTGATCAAACTAGGACCATCTCCTAATGGTCAGATTCTTCGGCGCGCTTCTTGATATAAATAAATAAGAAAGCGAAAGTTAACGAATGGTTTTTTACAATCACTGAGTATTCAAAATGTCTGCATTATCACATTCAATAAAATAGTTGAAAACAATAAGGCTGTGCATACATTTATACACGTGAATACACAGATTTATATGACGGTTAACTTGATATTTAAATAGATAGATTATTTGTAGTTATTTACATAAACTTCGTAAAGCGGTCCGACAATACAGAAAAATGTAAGATTAGATGAACTTTGAAAATAAAAAATCTTAAATACACCGATAGCTACATAGATGTTTTAACAGGAAACTAGATAGATAAAAAGAAAGATAAGTGGGTCAGTAGATAGGTGGTAGATAATAAGATGGATTTCCAAATAAATAGAAAGATTAACATGTAGATACACAGATAGCTACACAGGTACAATTTAAAGAACACAAAAAGAATGATCTAAAACTCAGTAAGTGATTCTGAAATCTAAAAAAGCATCAACATTAATTATAAGATAGGATGGGATGTGATTTAAAACTCAGTAAGTGATTATGAAATGTAAAAAAGCAGCACCATTAATTATAAGATAGGATGGGATGAGATTTAAAACTCAGTCAGTGATTCTGAAATGTAAAAAGGCAGCACCAGTAATTATAAGATAGGATGGGATGTGATTTAAAACTCAGTAAGTGATTCTGAAATGTAAAAAAGCAGCACCATTAGTTATAAGATAGGATGGGATGTGATTTAAAACTCAGTAAGTGATTCTGAAATGTAAAAAAGCAGCACCATTAATTATAAGATAGGATGGGATGGGATTCAAAACTCAGTAAGTAATTATGAAATGTAAAAAAGCAGCACCATTAATTATAAGATGGGATGTGATTTAAAACTAATCAGGCCGCTCACACCAGATGAAAAGACTATGCGCCCTTGAATGTTTAGAAGGAAAGTTCAAGAGTTTGACACATGCTTCATCTAAAAGGGAAAAAAAAATCTAATAACGTGGTTTTAGATCAAACGAGTGAAATTGTTTTCCATAATAGACATTAAGATAGATAAAAATGTTAAAATGATGGATTAATCAGAAATACAGTTAAAACATGACGTGTAAGAAATACATGGTTTTGTTCTTTATTGGTAGATAATTTCATGGACAGCCGTGTGATCTCATACATAGGATAATTACACTCCTCAAGACTGGTGAGAGAGAGAGAGAGAGAGAGAGAGAGAGAGAGAGAGAGTCAGAGAGAGAGACAGAGGGAGACACAGACAAGAGAGACCCAGACAGAGAGAGACACAGAGAGAGAGACAGAGAGACATAGAGAGACAGAGAGAGACAGAGAAAGAGAGAGAGAGAGAGAGAGAGAGAGAGAGAGAGAGAGAGAAAGGGGGGGGGGGCAAAGAAAAGAAGGTTTTTACCTTACTCATCTGTACGGATTCTTAACTTTCTATCAGTCTGCAACTCGATCGCTGTAGTAAAAGAATGGCCGCTTCAATTCTTTCCCACCCCTAAAAAAAATTTAATAATAAACCAATTTGTTGACCTGGATTTGAACGTTCAAGTTTTCTTTCGAAACATAAATATTCAACATGATGAACTTGCTAGCACTACATATCTGTCTCTGAGCTCTACAGACTAAACAGTTTCTCGAGAAAGTTAAATGTTTGTGTAGGAGATATCGAGATTCCATTTGGCAAGAGATGGATGGAGGAATGGAGAGAGGGGATGAGAGAGGGAGAGAAAGAGAGAGAGAGGAGAGTGAAAAAGAGAGAGGGAGAGAAAGAGAGAGAGAGAGGGGGGGAGAGAGGGAGGGAGAAAGAGAGAGAGGGGGAGAGAGAGAGAGAGAGAGAGAGAGAGAGGGAGAGAAAGAGAGAAAGACGGAGAGAGAGGGGGAGAGAGAAAAGGAGAGAGGCAGAGAGAGAGAATGAGAGAGGGAAAGTAAAAAAGATGGAGAAAATCTGTGTTTACCTTGCCCTTTGACTCCTGGGTGTTACATCAAGGAAGCAATGATCGAAACATTTTACATATTTATACCAGTTTAGAACATTCTAGAATATGGTCGTAGCCATTATGTTCTAGAACTGAATAAAAGATTTGACTTGTTTTTTCCTTATTTGGCCATGCTAGAGTGTTCAAACACAAGAACAAATTTCGATAAAAGCCCTATAACTTACTGTACAAACTAGTCAAAGAGCTACGGCTTCAAGTTACTTTAAATAAAACATAACTCCTCAAGCTTAATTCATTTGTGCAGAAATATTGACATTTAGGCAACAGAGTAATCATTGGTGTAGTAGAATTCCGATACAATATTAACGATAATTAATCTGAATAGCTCTTTCCCCTTAACAACGTAAAGTCACTGGTTTTCAACTCTTCAAAATAGATAAACGACAACTTTTCCCGTACTGGGCAGTTTGTTTTCCGGGTACCACTCGCTCCCGGCATTTGATGTAACATCTTGCGCACATCAGAGGTGGGAAAGCGGAGAATCCCAGTTTTCAATGTTTTACAAACTCAGATCGCATTACAACGTAATGAACGTTGAAAACAGTGAAACATCAGAAAGAGTCTAGGCCTAAATCCTCCATAGGGAGTCACTGTGGTTTGTAGAATACAAGTCCTTGCAACTGGGATTGACACGCCATAGTCTTGCTTTGCTACAGGCTCAACCTTCAAAAGCTGTTTTCTTTTTTTTTTTTTTTATTGATATGGCCCGTCCGCAATACAATGAACTTAGACCTGTTTTGCTCTTCAAATCGAAACCCCCGTCAAGTAAAGCCGAATTGAAAAGTTAAGGCCCTGAATTCACCTACAGACGACGCGGGTCTCGAGCCCTTGACGTACGTCCCCACGGATATCAGGGCGGACGTCCTAACCCTACAGCCATTAGCGCTCCGTCTCCACCAGGCCATCAGTAGGACGTCCGCTCTAACTCCAACCAGGGGCTGCAAGCGGCTCTATGGAAAGATAACCCCTGAAGGTTTTAGCACCTAGCCAGACTTTCCCATGGCGGGCTGAGTTCAGGAATCATTATAGAATGGGTCTGAGGATCACAATTTCACCCCTACCCTGATAAAAACATGGAACTTTTTTTTTTTTCAAATCATTTTTAAACGTTTAAAAAAGTCTACTACTGGAATGGAATGGATAACTTTCCGTGAAAGTTTTGAGCTGTAAAGCACATCGACTGCATCCAACCGATTTCTCAATGAAGCAAATCTGACCGCACGAGGACTCTTCCTTCATCCCCGTGGGTGTAAGATCAAAACATTCTACAGCTGGCGGCGGTTTACCCAACCCTCCAGGCAAAATCAATTTCAGGATTAATCATAGGAGGGTGCGAAAGGGTCAGGTCAGTAATTGTTTCTTGGTCCTTAGTGAGTTGAGAATTTCTGAGTTACAGATTTGTCTGTGTATGACGTAAAGAAAAATGTCAAGATGGCTTCAGTTCTTTAGAATTAGATAATTTTTTGGGTAATTTTTTTTAATATTGTCCTTGTTCTTGTTCTTGTTCTTGTTATTGTTGTTGCTACTGCTGCTGCTGCTGCTGTTGTTTTTGTTCTTGTTGTTCTTGTTTTATTGTTGTTGTTGTTATTGCTGTTGCTTATTTACCTTTATTTTATAAACACAGTAAAATAGATTATTTCTAAGATTTTACATTATGTTTAATACTCATCCCACAGCTGTGTTGAGTAGTTTCCCAGTGGTGCCGTAGCTGTCAAGATGATGTTGTCAGTGTTTTTATTATTGTTTACTGTTTGTTTGTTCGCCACTGCTGCCAGTAGTTCAGTTGGTGTTATCATCGCAGGTATTCCTTTGTTCTTCATGTTTTCCTGTGTTACAAACACTGGGATCGGGGTGATGTTTTTATTTATCCCTCAGCCCACATCATGGCGCGTCCGCTGGTGTACAAGGTTACTCACTTCAACTGTCAGTCGTCACAAATTTCCATATTTTGAGCCACTTATACTTAAATATTCCTTGCTGAGATTAATTCTTCCACATTAATTCTTTCACTCTCTTACTCAAAATGTGATTATTGTCTAGAAATCACAATTATTCGATTAACGCCTAAACTGAGAAGACCTGGGATTGTTCTTCAGCAAAACAATGCCTTGGGTTCATTTGGAATATCAATGGAGTCCAGCTAGACTTGTATTATTTGAAAAAAAAGGAAAAAAAAACAGTACCTATTGTCTAGGGTTTATTTGTGTACGAATATGATCACAAATCTATTGGTATCGATACTGTCCAGTGTGTCCCAATCAGTCTTCTTAGACAAAAGGTAAAAGTTTAAAAAACACAACACAAATATTTTTTCTTACCGATCATATCCACCAGAATAATTAAAGTCTATTTCGTAATTGTTTTTAATTTGCATATACTTTTCAAACCTAATGGATTATTTTTATTGAAATGAATAGGTGCAATCTTTATTAAGATTATGATAATGACATCAGAACGAAAACTCAGGTTGCCCTATTTCTTCGCCCTGTTGAGGCAGATTGCTTGGTGTTTGGTATTGTTAAATATAAGGAAACACCTTTAGCGTTATAAGGTTATTAAAAATACATAAATTCAGCCTTGTCTATTTGGAATATGTTGATCTTGTTTGACCAATGTGTGTGTGTTACGGAAAAATAAGGAGGGAACAGGCCAACCAGTTTCAGGAAAATTCTTCTAGATAGAAGGCTGGGTACAGGTGTATGAGATCATGAAATTCTTTGAGTTCTCTGTGAGAACATTGGTTTTCGATGCATCATGCATCTAGGTTTACATTGACTTTAGAAAAAAGGAATGTAACAGCTAGCTGCTATGAAGAAAACATCATAACATTTTTTTAGCAAGAGTCAATTTTACACAGAAAGAGACAAACCTTTAAAGAGATGTTTTGTTCACCAATCGAAAGAAAGATCGATAGATAGATAGATAGACAGTAAGATAGATGCATGCTAACAGACAGACACAAAAATATATAGAAAGACAGATAGAGATAGATAGATAGATAGATAGATAGATAGATAGATAGATGGATGGATGGATAGATAGAGAAAGGATGAGAGAGATAGAGAGAGAGAGCGAGAGGAAGAGAGGGAGAGAGAGAAAGAGCGAGAAAGAGAGAGAGAGAGAGAGAGAGAGAGGGAGAGGAAGAGAGGTTGAGTTACTACGGATTAAGATAGAGAAAGAAATCAGATAAACTAATAAAAACAGAGAGAGAGGGAGAGAGAGAGTGACAAAGAGAGAGAGAGAGAGAGAGAGAGAGAGAGAGAGAGAGAGAGAGGAAGAGAAAGAGAGGTTGAGTAACTAGGGATTAAGATAGAGAAAGAAATCAGATAAACTATTAAAAACAGAGAGAGAGAGAGAGAGAGAGAGAGAGAGAGAGAGAGAAGGAGAGAGAGAGGAAGAGGAAGAGAGGTTGAGTTACTACGGATTAAGATAGAGAAAGAAATCAGATAAACTATTAAAAACAGAGAGAGGGAGAGAGAGAAAAGGAGAGAGAGAGAGAGAGAGAGAGAGAGAGAGAGGGAGAGATAGGAGGGGAGGGGAGTGAAAAAGAAAGCCAGAGAGCACATTATCTCGTAACTCAATGCATGAATGACGGACAAAGTTCAGATAACCAGAGGTGAGGTACACAGTCTAGATCCCGCTCAATTCTTGTGTTCACAATTCTATTTCATTTCAACAGCTGTAGACTGTCCCAGAGGGGAAAGGTTAAAGGTTACGGCAAATTCTTAGCTCATTATGGAAGGAAGGATAAACCCAAGCGCTACATTGGAAAGAGTTTTAAGAATGAAATTGCTCTAAATTGTAGGACATCTTCATGATAGATCTGAAGTGCGGAATCTGTGAAACTGTAAGAGAATTGGTGTAATCAGAAAAAAACGATGCATATTGCGGCGAACGAGAAAACTGAAGCTAGCTCTACAAACTTTGGGATATGAATACTCGCAGAACAGGCATCAGCTGTAAATTTCAGGGAATCTGCGATGCCGATAGCTGCGATGAAAACCTGTTGATGAAGTAGAATTGGAGAGACATGAAGAGGAAATACAGAAGTGGCTTCGCTACGTCTCTAAGAGGATGCCAGATTGTACAGTAAGAGTGCCAAACTGCAAAATCGATTCCTTATCCCGCTCCTTTTTTTTTCCTTTTCATGTGTGATCGGCTTAAAGAGCCTTTTCTAGTCCAGGTTTAGCACAATGTTCTGGTTCTCTTCATACTGAGAGTAGGTCTCAGCTTTTGAACCCTGCCATTTGGTACAGATTTAAAATAAAGCCTAATAAGTTACTTCACAGGCTACTGGCGAGTTGAGTTCTTGGAGTAACTGGTCGAAATACTCGCAATGAAATGATAAATCGATTGTTTGTTTTTGTTTTGAAATAAGTTTTCATGGTGCGTATATATATACATATACATATACCAAACATTATACAATTCACAACAATATGAAAAGGATGCGTAAATGACGGTAGAAGTTGAAGATTTTTATTACAAATTGATGTTGATATCGTTGTTGTTGTTATTTTTTTGTTGTTGTATTTGACTCTACCCCCTCTTTTAGGCGATTAGTCTTTTAGGAACCCAACTGGTGCGCCTTGCAGGTGAATGAAATTTCTTTTTTTTTTTTTTTTTCACCCGCAGATGCAACGGCGAAGTAATTTCTACAGTCGTCAAACTTATCAATCTCCCGTCAGGCCCTTTAGAAGTTCATAGATTGCAAAACAGAGACACAAACAGTTTGACTAACAGACCAACGATGAAATAGAGGAGGACAAGTGAGCAGAGAGAGAGGGGTACAGATCGGGACCGCGAGAAAACACGAGATTGAGACTGCGAGAAAACACGAGAAGATTGACACGGGCAATAACTTAGAGTGATTGCAATTATTGTAAATGGTATAGTGTTTTATCCAGGCGCCGTCTCCGTGAAGCTCGAGAGGAAGCTGTGTGTTCCCATGGGTGACTCTGGTTATCTCCCATCTCCTGCCGGTCACCAGCGGTGCGGGGTGGTGCATGAATAACTCATCCTCCACGCAACTCATGTCACAGTACACCTATCTGGGTACACGGAATATACACCAGTTTAGACGTTCACACGCTTCATTTGTGGACACTAGTTTAAACTGGGGAGCGGGGAGGATGTGTGTGTGTGTGTGTGGGGGGGGGGGGTTGAAACTGTCTTCAGTCATGTGTAGAGCTTTGGATTTGAAATCAGAGAACTCCGAGTTTAAATCTTCCTCCTCTTTTGGTTTGTATTGCGGGGTGGGGTGGATGGGGCAGGCTTGTTATTGTGGGTTTTTTCTGGTTTGCTTTTCACGCGAACAGCTGCTCAGTTTATCAATATAGGCAATTGAAAAGTGTAGGTCGTCCAAAATGGTTTGAAGTTCCCTGAATATTTCACACGCGCCTGAACATGGTCAACGCGACATATACAAAGATTTAAAGGGGAAAAGTCAGGCAATGCAGTAATGATCTTTTTCTGATATCCACATGGAGGAGTGCTTTAGAGAAGGGAATGTATAATATTAGAGCTTTTATCTAAAAAGGGCGTGAAAGAAATATTACCCATCACTAGATTGCGGGCATGATTGTCTGGTCTTCAGCGGATTAACCTCCGTCAAGCATTAAAGCCGGATGCAGCTTATGTGCTGTCTAAGGCGAGATAACTGACACACAGCCACTTAGCGCCACGTCAATCTGAGATAAGCTGCGGGTTTTGTTTGCTCTTAGATCTATCACAGAAAACTGACAAACTAGAGGCAGGCTGCTCTTACCGTGAGAAATAGATTTGCAAAATAATATGATGCACTCTTAGTCTTAGAATAAATTGGTATTTTTGTGAGAGAAAACGACTTGATGATCTATCTCATGCCATTGAAAAAGTGTGATGTACACAATAGTTGAGAATCACAAAGTTTTTCACCAATTTTCCTGCACCAACTTTGTTCAATCTCTGGAGAGCTTAGGTTATAGTGATGTGATCTATGATGCAGCATCAATTTGGTAACTTTTAAATATTCACACAAATTCAAAAGTGTTCGATGTTTGTCGGGAAATAAAGAGGTCAAGATTTGCAGACCTTAAAAAAAATAAGATAATAGTTAGATTTTTTTTCCGAAAGGGAAGATTCCAGTATGAATTTTTATTCAAATTCGATATTGTAACGTGTAAAAATGGTTTTAACAGTGGTTGGATGGAGGAAAAAGATGGGATATTAACGGAAATTTTATGCTTCCATTCGGTTTTGTGATTGTTGAAGATGATGATGATGGTGTTGCTGATGATGATAACGATGACGACGACGACGATGATGATGATGATGTTGGTGTTGCTGATGATGATAACGATGACGATGATGATGATGATGATGGTGTTGCTGATGATGATAACGATGACGACGACGATGATGATGATGATGGTGTTGCTGATGATGATAACGATGACGACGACGATGATGATGATGATGATGATGATGATGATGATGATGATAACGATGACGACGACGATGATGATGATGATGGTGTTGCTGATGATGATAACGATGACGACGACGATGATGATGATGATGATGATGGTGTTGCTGATGATGATAACGATGACGACGACGATGATGATGATGATGATGATGGTGTTGCTGATGATCATAACGATGACGACGACGTCGATGATGATGATGATAACGATGACGACGACGATGATGTTGATGATGATGATAACGATGACGAGGACGATGATGTTGATGATGATGATAATGATAAAAACGACGATGATGTTGATGATGATCATAACGATGACGACGACGATGATAATGATGATGATAACGATGACGACGACGATGATGTTGATGATGATGATGATCATGATGATGATGATGATGATGATGATAGTACTTATAGTCGTGGTGGTGATGATGTCATAACTATACTTTCGGTATTAAAAATGGATAGAATAAAAGAAATACTACACTAACAAGTGCTGTAAAGTGCACTTCACAAATAAGAGTCAAAAAAGAGAATTACAGAGAACACAATTACTGGAAGAGCTGACAAGTGTTAGAGCTACGGGCTGGGGCTGGCGAGTTGTAAATATTACAATAGTTTGGGTGTTTGCTCTAAAACTACTCGTGTTTTGGTGACGAGTTTTCCCCAGCCGTGCCAATTAGATTAGAGCACCAAAAAACTGGTCTTATGACGTCTGCGATGTTGGACAGCTGAAGACAAAGCTGGGAAAGCAGAAGATGTTGGAGTTAGAAAGAAGAATACCACTATGGACAGTTACAGAGAAAAAGAAAGAGAGAGAGAGAGAGAGAGAGAGAGAGAGAGAGAGAGAGAGAGAGAGAGCGATAATGTCAATGTTAGAACAAACCTGGGGTGTTCTTTATTGTTCGTCTTACGATTTCCCGCAAATATTATTATCTTCAAAATTTCGGTCAGAATTTATCATGCTCGCTAGTAGCATTAAGTATGTCATTTCTTTTCATATATATATATATATATATATATATATATATATATATATATATATATACAAAGAGAGAGAGGGAGAGGGTGGGGGGATATACATTTTTTCCCAAACATCCTATTCTTTAAGATATTATCATTAATACCGACACCGTGTTATTCTATATGTTTCCCTGCCCAGCTGTATACCTGTCTCCATCAATACTGTGTCAGTGTATCGGGATATCGACCTCGCTTCTATATGTTTGCCTGCCCAGCTGTATACCTGCCTCCATCAATACTGTTTGCCTGCCCAGCTGTATACCTGTCTCCATCAATACTGTTTGCCTGCCCAGCTGTATACCTGTCTCCATCAATACTGTTTGCCTGCCCAGCTGTATACCTGTCTCCATCAATACTGTTTGCCTGCCCAGCTGTATACCTGTCTCCATCAATACTGTGTCAGTGTATCGGGATATCGACCTCGCTTCTATATGTTTGCCTGCCCAGCTGTATACCTGTCTCCATCAATACTGTGTCAGTGTATCGGGATATCGACCTCGCTTCTATATGTTTGCCTGCCCAGCTGTATACCTGTCTCCACCAATACTGTGTCAGTGTATCGGGATATCGACCTCGCTTCTATATGTTTGCCTGCCCAGCTGTATACCTGTCTCCACCAATACTGTGTCAGTGTATCGGGATATCGACCTCGCTTCTATATGTTTGCCTGCCCAGCTGTATACCTGTCTCCATCAATACTGTTTGCCTGCCCAGCTGTATACCTGTCTCCATCAATACTGTGTCAGTGTATCGGGATATCGACCTCGCTTCTATATGTTTGCCTGCCCAGCTGTATACCTGTCTCCATCAATACTGTGTCAGTGTATCGGGATATCGACCTCGCTTCTATATGTTTGCCTGCCCAGCTGTATACCTGTCTCCATCAATACTGTGTCAGTGTATCGGGATATCGACCTCGCTTCTATATGTTTGCCTGCCCAGCTGTATACCTGTCTCCATCAATACTGTGTCAGTGTATCGGGATATCGACCTCGCTTCTATATGTTTGCCTGCCCAGCTGTATACCTGTCTCCATCAATACTGTGTCAGTGTATCGGGATATCGACCTCGCTTCTATATGTTTGCCTGCCCAGCTGTATACCTGTCTCCATCAATACTGTTTGCCTGCCCAGCTGTATACCTGTCTCCATCAATACTGTGTCAGTGTATCGGGATATCTACCTCGCTTGTATATTTTTGCCTGCCCAGCGGTATCAATACTGTTTGCCCGCCCATCAGGATCTTCCATATTGCCAGTGTATACTGCCTCCATCAATACTGTTTGCCTGCCCAGCTGTATACCTGTCTCCATCAATACTGCCCCACCTCGCTTCTATATTTTTGCCTGCCCAGCTGTATACCTGCCTCCATCAATACTGTTTGCCTGCCCAGCTGTATACCTGTCTCCATCAATACTGTTTGCCTGCCCAGCTGTATACCTGTCTCCATCAATACTGTTTGCCTGCCCAGCTGTATACCTGTCTCCATCAATACTGTGTCAGTGTATCGGGATATCGACCTCGCTTCTATTTGTTTGCTTGCCCAGCTGTATACCTGTCTCCATCAATACTGTATCAGTGTATCGGGATATCGACCTCGCTTCTATATGTTTGCCTGCCCAGCTGTATACCTGTCTCCATCAATACTGTGTCAGTGTATCAGGATATCGACGTCGCTTCTATATGTTTGCCTGCCCAGCTGTATACCTGTCTCCACCAATACTGTGTCAGTGTATCGGGATATCGACCTCGCTTCTATATGTTTGCCTGCCCAGCTGTATACCTGTCTCCATCAATACTGTGTCAGTGTATCGGGATATCGACCTCGCTTCTATATGTTTGCCAGCCCAGCTGTATACCTGTCTCCATCAATACTGTTTGCCTGTCCAGCTGTATACCTGTCTCCATCAATACTGTGTCAGTGTATCGGGATATCGACCTCGCTTCTATATGTTTGTCTGCCCAGCTGTATACCTGTCTCCATCAATACTGTTTGCCTGTCCAGCTGTATACCTGTCTCCATCAATACTGTGTCAGTGTGTCGGAATTTCGACCTCGCTTCTATATGTTTGCCAGCCCAGCTGTATACCTGTCTCCATCAATACTGTTTGCCTGTCCAGCTGTATACCTGTCTCCATCAATACTCTGTCAGTGTATCGGGATATCGACCTCGCTTCTATATGTTTGTCTGCCCAGCTGTATACCTGTCTCCATCAATACTGTTTGCCTGTCCAGCTGTATACCTGTCTCCATCAATACTGTGTCAGTGTATCGGGATATCGACCTCGCTTCTATATGTTTGTCTGCCCAGCTGTATACCTGTCTCCATCAATACTGTTTGCCTGTCCAGCTGTATACCTGTCTCCATCAATACTGTGTCAGTGTATCGGGATTTCGACCTCGCTTCTATATGTTTGCCTGCCCAGCTGTATACTTGGCTCCATCAATACTGTATCAGTGTATCGGGATATCGACCTCGACTTTTTTTTGAACTTATCGCGTTTCCTGTGTTTATTGGAAAGTATTATTCTTTGGAACATTTTTTGATGCTTAAATGAAAAAAAAAATCGGAATTTAAAAAAAATTATCTTGATAGTATGAAAAATAGAAATAAACAACTGAAGACAGATAACTACTTTGGTTAAGTGGATAAATAACATTTAAACTTTTTCACGATGTTTGGAACATCATATTAAACTCTATCATAGGTTTGTGAAGTGAAGCTGTGTCAGACTAGGAGCCTATCATCAAACAAACACCTCACTCCGAAAATATCTGGTCTGATTTTACTTTGGATGAGCATTTATGGTGTGATATTGTTATTAAGAATATAAAGATTAAACAATAGAACAAGAAGATTATTGTTGTGATTCAGCAAGAGTTTTTTGTTACGTACTTCGCATGCCAAGCTATATTTCTTCGATAATTTTAGTCAATATTTTTTGTCCATTTCATTGTTATCGTCTTCTCAGCCTTGGTATGAGCAAGCATTTTTCGTATTGCCCTCCAGGTACCATCATGACCTCCTTAGAAGAGAGGAAAAAATCAAAAATGATATTCTAAATTCAGCTGGTTAATAAAGCAATGCCACATTAATGATTATCGTAACATTAGACTTCTTCGTTCTTTGTCATAGAACAGAAATATGCTCGAACTTTCAAGATTTTGGCCCGAACCTACTGCAGACTGTTGCTACTACCAGCAGGGCAAGCGTTCGACCAAAGGACCATCTTAGCTTAACTCTCCAGTAATGAGCAACCTGAGCGGCCACAGGTTTTGAAAAAAACCGTTTCAATGATTTCGGCCTTCATGTCGGCCCAGCCCAGGCGTGTTAGTTGCGTGACTTGAGCTCCTCACGATCTCTGGAGATGTAGCAGGAGATAAACCAGGGTGGTAAGGACGCTCTTTCTCTCTCTCTGTTCTCTGTGGCCATGAATAATGCTGACTGTAACACCCGGCAGCAGCAGGGCCCAACACACCCGGCGTCCTAACCAGCACTACTTAAGGAAATTCTGGTTCCATTACCACTTACCAGACCCTTGAAGGCGTTTGCCCTTCGGACGTCACCTGAAGATGAATTATTGATGGCATGGAAATACTCGATTTTTGGGGTACCTCCCGACAATAACCTCCCCACACGCGCACGTCTGAGGCGACTGGGAGAAATGAGGAATTTGTTTCGGCAGCTACATTCATATCGTTGCAGTTTTTTTACTAAATCAATTTGTCACTTTTTTTTGTTCAAGTATTTACTTTGATGCAAGGTGTCATTCTTTGTCTTTCTTAGTTGGGGTCTTATAAAGAAATCCTGTTTAATCATTTGTTATTGATGTAAAAGGAACATAGTTCTCTCTTTTTTTTCTTCCTCTATATTCATTTTTATTTTACAAGAATTCTTCAGCATCATTAACATAAGTTGTTTATTGGTTTGAGTTGTTCCTTTTTTTTTAATCATTTTTTTTTTAATTTTCAGAAAATTTACGTGTTTTTTTTTTGTTTGCTTTTGTTGGTTTATTTTGTTGTTGTTGTTGTTGTTTTTGTTTTACTATCTAATAAGAATAGTTATTTAATTTTGCATTATCTCAATTTTTTTTATAGTTTATTATTAAACGATTATTGCGATTAAGGTAGGAATTCATTTATTTGACGTGCGGCTATGAATTCCCACACATCAGCGCACCTGTGGACTTTGAGCTTGTATCTGCATAGCTTTATAACAAACGTTTAGAGGAATCTTGAAATCCCTACTGATATAAAAAAATTTAGTGCTCATTGTGTGCTCCCCTCCTCGAATTTTTGCCTCTCCACAGACCTATTCAGACACTTGAAAATTACAAAAATAGTTTTTTTTTTTTTATGAAATACTATACATCAAATTAGGGACATGACCCCCATTTTTTAAAAAGAAATGTTTTGTTGTCATTAAATAAAAATTAGACCTTTGATATTATTTGTTCTTCAATGTACGCCTCTCGCAATCGCCATCAACTTCATGAGATAGCGGTAATTCTAAAAAGTTTGATCATTGCCCATCACCAAAGACTTACACAGTCACTTAAAAATAATAAAACATTAGAGACATGACCCCGACTTTTTAAAAAGCAATGTTTTGTGTCAATAGATCAAAATTAGACCTTTGACATTACTTTTTCTTCAATTTAGATCTAGATCTACCTCTCCCGCATAGCCTAGGCCAACCAGCGATAAGACCACCTCAGTCTGAGTGATATAATTAACTGTGGAAGATAGATCGATATTACGATGGCAGCTGAGAAAAAGAGACGTTTGAGACGATCCAGATACGTAGAAACACTCAATCAAAATCAAATCTCCCCAACCACACCACCACAAACAACACTTGATCAACCATTCATATCTATTGATACTGATCGAAATGTAGATGTAGATCTACGACAAACTGGGTTGATCTATAGATCAACCAAGATCTGATCCAGATAGTGAAAACAGACGTAGCTCTAGATCTACACAACGTAGACCCAGCTTTAGATACACTCACTAGGAGACAGTGTCCAATAAAACCGTCCTGTGCCATTACTATAAACAAGTCACAGGGTCAAACTTTGACAAAAGTTGGAATTTATCTTCCACAGTCAGTTTTCACTCATGGTCAGTTGTATGTAGCTATGTCAAGAGTTAAAAGCTATTATGGTTTACAATTTGCATTGGCACCGCCATCAGAGAACTCTTTGACTATAACAAGCTACACCAATAATGTTGTCTTCAAATCAGCATTAATATTATAATGGTGAGTACAATAATTTTCTGTTAAATTTATTAATACATGGGTATTGATTTAAACTTTCAATCCTGCGAATTCGCCGGCTTTCAACTATTAGATTTAGAAAAATGTACCGTTTTTCAATATTATTCCCTCACCCATTTATTTTACAGCTGCAGTATGCAGATGTTGAGATCAAACTAACGACAACGAGGGTTAGGTCTGGGTCGCCAGTCTGTTAGCTCCGTTCATTGGTGACTAGAATCTAATGATGCCACACATTGTCAAGGAGGATGTAAATAACCACTGGTTGACCACATTGCTCTTTATGGTTTCTCTCGCATGACCCTCCTCTTGGTAAAACACATTTTAATGTCATTGTTTATGTTCAAGGTAAAAGATTTGTTTTATTTCACTTGTTTTCAGTGTAAGTGTCCATTTTTGTAAGTATTCTTTAATTTATGAATATCTCAAGATAGAGCATTCTATAGAATTGTATTTGACCTCTTAACTATGAAAAATACCCCCACTGAATTCACATTATTATCACGATATTCATTTTATTCGTCTTATGTCTTTAATAAAAGTTAGATGGCAGTGTATTTTCTTTCATAGGAATGTGATTTTTTTAAATAACAGCATTGTATTGTTTATTATTGAGGGTGAAATAGGTGAGCCTTGAGGTTGTTCTCACATCAAAGGGTATGTGCTTTCTGGAGATTTTTTATAAGTATTTCACTTTTTGAAACCGCTACCCTAAATATAAAAGATGGACTAAGAGAGGTAAGTGGTTGTAAAAAAATTTACAATAGTATTACCTCCCTTGCAGTTTTCAGAATTATCATCATCTTGATTGTCATTACTACCACAATCATCACCATTCGCACTTATCAACTCCCACCACCACAGTCAAAAGCATCCTCTGACTGACTGACTGTTTGACGCATTCATTAACTCACTTGGTGACTCCATTACTCAATAACTGACTCATTTACTCAACCACTCACATATTGACTAACTCCCTCACTTACTTATTCACTGACTCACTGACTGACTCACTGACTGACTCACTAACTTCCTCACTCAATCACTCACTCACTTCCTTAGTTACTCATTCCCTAAAGTGACCCATCCACTATGTAAATAAATCCCTAAACCACTGATCTACTCACTTCCTACTCACTAACTCACTCACTCCCTAACTCACTCACTCATTCATTGACTCACACGGCAACTCGAATGAGTCACTCACCCTCTAACTTTACATTTACTCACTTGATAACTCCATGACTCAATCACTTTTTCATTCATTAACTCACTTGATAAGTCCATGACTCACGCACACATTGACTTTATCATTGGCTCACATGGTAACTCCAAAACTCACACACTCACTTACTTACTCATTGACTCACCTGGTAACTTCATGACTCACTCCCTCACTTATTACGCACTCAATGACTCACTTCATAACACCATGAATTACTCGCTCAATGACTTGATAACTCATGACTCACTATCTCATGGACTTATCAATCACTTACTGACTCATTCATTGACTCACTTGGTAACTACATGATTCATTCACTCACTGACTTACTCATTCATAAGGCCTTTGGTAAATTATTGATTTACTCACTCAATGACCTACTTATTCATTGGCTCAATTGGTAACTCCATGTCTCACTCACTACTCATTTATTGACTCAGTTCGAGACTCCATAAATCACTGACTCACTGAATTACTTATTTTTAGGCCCCTTTAGTAACTTCATGACTCACACAATGACTGACTTATTTGATGACTCATATAGTAACTCATTAATTCACTCAATTACTGACTTATTTATTGGTTCAATTGATAACTTTATGACTCACTTACTAATTCGTTGATTCACTTGATTACTCCATGACTCACACACTCACTGATTTGTTCATTGTTTGGCTCAATTGGGAACTCCATGACTCACTTCCTCACTGACTTATTCATTCATTGATTCACTTGATTTCTCATTGTTGTTGAAACAATAAGAGAGTGACCTCCACCCTTTATGATTTAGGGATGGCGGAGCATTCAAGAGCCCAAGAGGCTATGGAAATCACTCTAGAGGATCTAGACAATCAAGAGTTTGACACAAATGAAATTATGATGACTGTTATAGGAAAGAGAGCTCCCCAGTATAGTTGGGATGATATTCAAGTAACTCTGAACAGAACGACTCGACCAGCCGGGGCAGAGGAGGATAGTTTTTACCAAGTTTATAGACTTGAGGATCCTACACGCTGGTTCCTTATAACAAATAAAGCTGAAGCTGACTTACTAAACAATACAACAAAAACAGTCAACAATCAACCATTCTCTCTGCACTTTAAAAGAAGAGAAGAAGAAAACTTAATTATAAGAATATTATAGGCTCCACCCAAACTAAAATTAGAAGTTATAAAATGTAAAGAGAAGTCTAGGGCAAGAGGCAACGGTGAGCAGACCCGAAGACGCTAAAGACAGCAGTCGAATAGACCCAAAAACGTACCCCATTGTGTAAAGGTAGATTTTAGAGACAGTAAAACTGTAAAATAAATGTTGTGGTTTGTTGTAATAAGAAATCGAAGACAACAGTGTTGCTGGTTGCAATATTACTGAACACTGGCCCTACAAATGTTTGAAAAGAGGGGGAGAGAAGGACAAAGTAGAAAGTGTGTTGGAAAGACGAGTAGTGCAAAACAAAGGTCACCGAGAAGTTATGTGAGCGCAATCTCAGGCTGAGAGAGTATCGGAGGAGACGAGGTATAACTGAAAA
The DNA here is from genome assembly GCA_033675545.1 of Elysia crispata. Taxonomy (NCBI): domain Eukaryota; kingdom Metazoa; phylum Mollusca; class Gastropoda; family Plakobranchidae; genus Elysia; species Elysia crispata. Next base: position 24,717 of record JAWDGP010004391.1, on the reverse strand, counting down.
GCTCACAACACAAAGAAGGCATGAAAGATTAACCAAATAAAGTTGAAAAGAAGGAAAAATATGGAGGAGAAATAGAGGAAAGCATAAAGAACACTGTAATCGCCTCGACCATTGGAAAGAAAGAAGACTAAGAAATTGGAAACTAACACAGAAAGCCCTGACCGACAAAATCCAAACAACTCTAATGTAGAGGACACGGACGAGGAGGATAGAACGGAGACTCCTAGGTCTTAACACTGAATTGTAAGTCCTATGGTTTCTATGTTTCATTTTCTTTCCTCAACACTAGATTGTAAGTCCTATGGTTTCTATGTTTCATTTTCTTTCCTCAACACTAGATTGTAAGTCCTATGGTTTCTATGTTTCATTTTCTTTCCTCAACACTGAATTGTAAGTCCTATGGTTCCTATGTTTCATTTTCTTTCCTCAACACTAGATTGTAAGTCCTATGGTTCCTATGTTTCATTTTCTTTCCTCAACACTGGATTGTAAGTCCTATGGTTCCTATGTTTCATTTTCTTTCCTCAACACTAGATTGTAAGTCCTATGGTTCCTATGTTTCATTTTCTTTCCTCAACACTAGATTGTAAGTCCTATGGTTCCTATGTTTCATTTTCTTTCCTCAACACTAGATTGTAAGTCCTATGGTTCCTATGTTTCATTTTCTTTCCTCAACACTAGATTGTAAGTCCTATGGTTCCTATGTTTCATTTTCTTTCCTCAACACTGGATTGTAAGTCCTATGGTTCCTATGTTTCATTTTCTTTCCTCAACACTGGATTGTAAGTCCTATGGTTCCTATGTTTCATTTTCTTTCCTCAACACTGGATTGTAAGTCCTATGGTTCCTATGTTTCATTTTCTTTCCTCAACACTGGATTGTAAGTCCTATGGTTCCTACGTTTCATTTTCTTTCCTCAACACTGGATTGCAGCTCTTATGTTCAAACTTTCTCACCCGCGCATCTCACAGAATGAATGGAAGTTCTGTTTCCACCAAATTTTTTGAGATGATCCTTATTTCATTCAATCTGGCGTGAGTTTTTTTTTACATTACTCACCTGATTTATCTTCAAGATTCTCATTCATGTGGATGTAAAGACAGGAACAGGAGTTTTTACGGGAGATGTCAAGATCAATCGAAGCAATTAATTAGCAAAGCAAAGCCATAGAGAGAAGTCACATCAGAAACCCAAGTCGATGATGGTCCTATTCCAGTTAGGTTTGTTTGTTATTCCTGACATTGTCTCTTTAGCAAAACATTGTCCATATTCCACCCAGCATGTTGTGTGAACAGTGTTGGTGTAATCTTTCTATCTCGGAGATATAATGGTTGGAATATCCCACTGAACTGCTCAATCTGGTTACAACAAAGTTTTGTTTCTTGTTTTGTTGTTTTGTTTTGTTTTGTTTTCTAAAAGACTGTTTCTATCCAAAATACTTTTTAACTGGGCGAGGAGCATTTTTTCAACCAGCTCGACATTCCAGGATTCTGGCAAAGTCCTCACCTGCTTAAAATCAACAGTCGTGATACACTGGAGACTAGTGCAGAAATGGGCGTGAAGAATGGTTCCCAAAGAAGGACGAAAGCCGTGAAGAATGGTTCCCAGAGAAGGACGAAAGTCGTGAAGAATGGTTCCCAAAGAAGGACGAAAGCCCCAGGGTTTACCACTACATGCTTTGAAAGATGTTTAATGTCGATTAGTTGTTTTTTTTTAGCTTGCTCCCTCCTTGTTACAATTATTTATAAAGTATATTTAGTTATACAGTATATTATGTAGTAATACAGTATAGATGTATATAATGCCTCATATCATTATCGTGGATCAAAGTAATCTTTTTTTTTTCCTAAGATTTGTTCATAGTGTGCTTTTTTTTTTGTCTCCATCAAAAGACGTCGACCTTCATACAGGCAGAAACATTAATTTTCACCTCTTAATACTCCCAGTGAGAGAGTTGTGAAATGTTAAATCGGTAGATGTTCATGTCGAATGTGTCTATTTCAGGTAAATTGGGATTCTGTTTTGTTTTGCTGCCGTTCAGATTTCTACTTATAGATCCAAAATCATTTCCGTAGTATCAGAACTCCACGGAAGATACCGATTCAACCCCCCTGAACCAAGCAGCTTGATTTAACTTGTATTTGATCCTGCATTCTTACAGTTGAATCTTATTCTCTGCAGGTATTTTTGTGCTCATTGTTGTAGAACTTGATAATTTATGCGGTTTTTGAAGACGTCAATTTTTATTCATTTAATTTGCATGGGACTTGCCATTGCCTACTGAAGGAAAATTTGGATTATATTTTGATTATTATGTGATGTTTTAACGACAATGTATGAGGTGAAAATTTTCCGAAACAGAATAGTTATATATCTTTATCTTATCTCTTTAAATCTTCAGGCTGGAGCATTGTGGTATTCACGGGGTTAAAATGCAGGATAACTTGAGCTTGGACACACAATGCTCATTTCATGCAAATCTGATCCTAATCCAAGCCACTGTTTCACCTTAAATAATTACATTGCTATTTTAAAGGTGGGTTTTATTACTTCTCCTGCCGTGTTGCTTCGAGGTGAAACAGAATTTGATTAAAAGCTCCAAGTTAAGGCAAAAAGAAAATATTGGATGCACAAAAGAGAGCTGGAACTACTGTATTCAGCGTGTCATGTTAACCTGAAAATTGAGTTATTCTGACACCTTGTGATTGAAAATGTTTTATGACAGTCTGGTGTCAATTCGTAATAATGAAAAAAATTAGCAATCAAAAGAGTGTAGTGGGAAGACACTGCATTTGATAGAAATGTCTCTTGCTTGTTAGTCTTAAATCAAAGAAATGACACAATAAATGTTAATGAAAGAAATTACAGAAATATCTACAGAGTTAGCGTAATCATTTACCGCCAGAGCATTGTGGATTAATCTTGGCTTGTTCAACACCTAGCTAGGAGGACGGTGGGCCTCAATGAAAAGAGCTTTGAGAAACATTCGTTCATAGAAATCCAGAGATTTAACTCTGACCTCTATCATAGTGGGTTCCGACTCCCATGTTTTACTTAAAAGTGGAAATGTGACTGTATGTTGCTCTTGGTTTCTTGTACTGAATGGTTTTGTCACAAGTTTGCTTTTAGAGCAGATTTCTCTCTTCGTTTTCTGTTCGATAAGTACTTTATCAAACTGTTCTACTGTAAACAACGTGTGTTTCCCTACTACTTGTCTTCTATCATGGTTAACATCTCTCTTCCTATTTCTTGGAAAATTCCTAAACTGTGTGAACCTCTCCCTCTATCATCAGTGATTGCACTTGCCTTTTACATATGTGACATTTCTTTATTGTTGGATCAAAACTCAATCAGATACACAAGACATTGTTGCCTGAGATTTCAGTAGTTCTATTATCCATCTACTTCCAGCACCATCTCTCTTTTCTCTCTTGAAGCTCTGAGCTCTCTGCGTATCTCTTCTCTCCATTCTCCGTGGCTTTCATCTGCTATTCCCCCTTTCCATCAGGTTCATATTTTACTGGCCTTCATCTTTTCCCCACTCCTTTCCTCCAATTTATTTGTTTCCATTTCTCTTTCTTTCTCTTTCATTGGTTTCTGCTTTTCCCTTTTCTTTATCCCTTTGCATCAGTTTACTTCGTTCTCGTTACCTCTCCTTCCCTCCGAGGTGCAAGATAGATCAGGCAGTAAGGTGTCGGGTTGACAAAATAGAGGCACGGCCTGAGCGATCTTCCAGTGGAGACCTGGTACAGTCTGTAGAGGTCGCGATCACGTCACACTTTCAGTGCCTTAGAGTTTGCAGCGGATTATCTTGTCAACTCTTCACTCTGGGGCATTTGTCTTAACCCGGTAGCAAAAAATATTCAAGTCCAGGATGATATTACCTTGGACAAAAAATGTTCATCTTTTGCATCTTATCCTATTCAAATTCGCTGCTATACCCGATAAGATTATACTGCAAGCACGGATTTGAAGGAGGGTTGTATTATTTACCTTGCCTTGTTGCTTGAAGGTAACAGATTTAGATATTGGATACACAAAAAGTGCTGGAAATAATTTTTTCAGCGTTTGATGTCAAACAGAAAGGAATGGGCTATTCTGACACCTTATAATTGAAAATGTTCTTATGACAGACTGCATATCATCACATTCAAAGGTCTTAAACGTACTTAAATTCGCATTAATGAAAAAAAAATTAACAATCAAAAGAGATGGTAGTAAGTGTAAACGGCATTGAAAGAAATGTCTCTTGCTTGCTACTCTTGAATCAAAGGAATAACTAGTAAGTGGTTATGAAAGAAATACCACAAACATATACAGAATTAGCTATACATCCACCGCCTCCAACAAAAATTATCTGCCCTCTGTCACAGCATTGTGGATTAACTTAGGTATGTTCAACACCTAGCCTTGAGCTAGAAGGAAGATGGGCATCAATGTGTAGTACTTGGAAACATTGAAAGCTTGTGGTTGAACCCTTGCCTCTATCATAATGGGTCCCAACTCCCATGTTTTACTTAAGAGTGGAAGTATGGCTGTATGTTGCTCTTGGTTCTTGTGCTGAATGGTTTTGTCACTAGATTGCTTTTGCTCGATAAGTATTTAATTAAACTATTCGACTTTGAACTACCTGTGTTTCCCTGCTACTCGAGTTCTACCATGGTTATAACATGTCTGTCATACTCCCATTTCTTGGAAAATTCCTATACCGTGTGAGCTTCTACCTGTATCAGTGATTATACTTTTTTATTATTCTGTAAGAAGTCTAATCTGTTCGATCAAAACTCAGACAAGGCATTGTTGTTTGTAATTTCATTTATTCTATTATCCATCTATTTTTAACAACATTTTTTCGATGGCTTCTAGCACCATTCCTTCTCCTCTCTCTCTCTCTCTCTCTCTCTCTCTCTCTCTCTCTCTCTCTCTCTCTCTCTCTCTCTCTCTCTCTCTCTTCAAGGTCTTAGCTCCCTGCTAATCTTTATTCTCTCTCGTTCTCCGTGGCTTTCATCTCCTCCCTCCTTTCCAATAGCTTCGAGGCCCTCTCTTGACCTCTATTTTTTATACCATTTCCTTTTTTTCGTCTCTATTTTTAAATTTTACTGCCATGTTTTCTTTTCCTTTCTCTATCATTAGTTTCCACTTTTGCTTTTCTCAGCGGCGTTTTCAATCGTTCTCTTTATCTCTTCTTCTATCCGAGGCGCAAGAAAGCTCAGCGGGTAGAGTGTCGGGCTGACAAAGAAGGAGGTAAGGCGTTCTAATCCTTGCCTGAGTGATGTTGCGGTGGTGGCCTTCAGTCAGCAGAGGTTTCAATGACATTGCACTTAGTCATTGCCTCTGGTTACCATGGTATTGCCTCAGGGTCTGGAAACAGAAGGTTTCAATGACATTGCACTTAGTCATTGCCTTTGAGTTTACATCTATTGCGGCCCTAACAGGCTGGTCGCCTGAAGAGGGGGAAAGATCAAAACCACCACCTAGCAGCTTCCATCCATTTTCTTCCTTTCTCTCTATTTTGTAGTTTTCAGCACTTTCTTTTCTCTTCTGTCGTGTATTTTCATCCCTTCTCTTTCTTTCTCCTTCCTTCCTGTTTTTTCCAGCCTTTCTCTTCCTTTTTCTTCCCAATTCTGTGGTTTCCAGCCTGACTTTCTTTCTCCTCTCCCATCCTGTTTGGTGGCTTAGCGCTCATCTCTTCCTTTTCCCTCTCATTCCGTAGCTTCCATTTCTTTACTCTTAGCCTCTCTCCTTTTTCTCCTATCTGATGTCTTCCAGCCCTTCTCTTCCTCACCTCTTCTGTCTAAGCGTCCCACTCTTCTCTTCCTTTGGCCGCATCTTCACTGGCGTCCAGCCCTTCCCATTTTACTTGAATGAGCGGTTTAACCCATCAATGACCAAGGTGTCAAAATGACACAGATTTCACATACAATATAGTTTTAACCATGCATTGAAGGAAAGAAAAACAATTTAAACGATATATTGTATTTTGTTTTTTTTTCTTATTTTTCAAAAAAATTCCTTTTTTAAGGACACTGGTCATAAGCTGAAAACGCAAAAATTTTTTCGTGGGGAAATTGACTTACGTTTTCATGTTAAAAGAATGGATACATGGCTAGAAACTGTCATATACATTGATTTTTATTGATTATCATCATAAAAGAGCAAATTCAACTGAGCTTGAAGGCACAGAAACACAAGAATAGTTAGCGTATGTATGAAAACATCTGAAAATTAGAGGGGAAAAAACATCCGTCAAGCCTGCTCTATACTGATTTACACACTGATGTTTTAGGAAGATTTAGGAATGAAATTCCTCTGCACACTTTTTGTGCAATGGCACATTGCATGCACCACAGAGCATGTTGTCTTTTTTGCCACACAATCTACACCTTCTCTGTTTTGGCATTGACCTCAAATGATGTCCAACTCAAGAATGACGAACCTCTGGGACCACATTTTGACGTTTTGCCTGTTGAGTCCTCACAACAGGTGACAAATGCTCCTGTACTTTCAACAGTTTGAGGTAGGTCTGAGCAACAGATCTTTTGAAAGCCAGTTGATCCATTGCGGGCGACAGCCTATACAGCAACCAAGCATTGTTGATAGCCACATCTGGTAGAAAGGCGAATACAGGCCATCACTACTTTGATCTCATAGAGATTCTATACGTGCCTACATTTTGATCCAAGCGGACATTCCATGTTGGAATTGTAACATTTGATCAGGTTTGGTTGATCAAGCAGAACTTTTTTCTTTTCTTTGTCAAAGGCTCCACGGTATCATTGTTGGATGCAAGGGTGACAACTGAGTTGTCATTCCATGAACATACAATGAGGTCATCCTCCCTATCATGTCGAAAGTCAAAAGAACCACGTTGTCGTTTGTTCAAGGCCTTGATATCGATTGGACATTTGTCTGTCCGGTTTGACCTTATTGTTCCAGTTGCAGCGATACCAAGGTCAGAAAGACCTTTCAGACGCCTTAAACTAGTAAAAAAGTTGTCAAAAAAGACATGATACCGTGGACCCTGTGGCAAATACCCCACCAGTCCTATGGCAACACCATACCCAGGGCCGTACTGTTTATCAAGACCAGTTCCTGCCCCCTGGTAAGGCTTTAAATGACAAGCATATCCCAAAGGTGTGGCAATGACCCATTGCTTGTAGCCAAATCGTATTGATTTTCCTTTGATGTGCTGCTTCAAGGAATTTTTCCCATAATAGGGAATCATCGATTCATGAATTGATAGGTTTTATTCCATTGGGAAATGCTAAATGAAACGTCTGTTCAAAAGATCGAACAGAGGCCTCCCCTTTGAATATTTGTCATTTGGAGCCAAGTGTTCATTGTCAGCCAATCGCAGATAGCGCATGAAGGTCTCAAAGCGTGTTCTGCTCATAGCACTACTGACGGCAAGATTGAGAGCATCATCTTGTTGTTCCCGATACATGCATCATTATATCCTGAAATGAAGAGAATTGCCAGAAAGGCTCTCATCTCTATTGGGTCTATTGTAAAGCTGTGATCGCCTTTGCGCTTTGCATAGCACAATGTCTCTGTGACTATGTGCCCTATTACAATGTCATCGAAAAAGCGTTCGAAACATTTTGTTGGAGTCGTGTCCTCTTGGAGTAGCTCGGGCTGGTTTTCCACCCATTCATTCTCTCGGGGTCGAATGTCCTCTTTCCTCCACACCCTGGACCGAGAAATCCTCTTGCGGGGTCTTGTTGGGGGTCCTGCTTCATCCTCCTCACTGCTGCTTGTTTGATCTGGGTCGTCACTGTCCTGTTTGATCTGGGTCGTCACTGTCCTGTTTGATCTGGGTCGTCACTGTCCTGTTTGATCTGGGTCGTCACTGTCCTGTTTGAAAACAAGTGTAAGACATGTTTAACGTAGTGCTCTTTCATGTAAATGTACATTTTGAGCACACAAGTCAGTTGATAAGCAATTACATATCTAAAATCACACACTTACGCACACGCACTTACTTATTGTGTGTAACACACGTATGCGTAGACACACATGTACATCATATAAACACACAGTTTGCAGCAACCGTGTAGACATACCCAGCACTATGTACAAACAGCTTTTCTACTCTCCCAAGGTTATTTGAGGTCCATCTCTCAGCTTTGCCCGGACTTCAGCCGTACTTCGTAGTTGCCTTCCTGGCAAGAAATTTGCAGACACGACTTCTTGCACATGGTCATTCACGTCATCCTCGTTAGAGTTTTGTCCGTCTCCTGGTGGAGATATGAAAATGTCTGCCGAGGCGAAATCAGTATCTTCCTCATCTTCAAGTTGACATAGAACATTGCCTGCAGTTTGGATCTGTAGGCAATGTAAAACAGTAACACAGATTACCCAAAGTAAAAATTCTAGACCTAGATCTACATTCTCCAGATATAAACAACCAACAGCCATTCTGGGAACAATAGCACAGAACAGTGAACAGCTTTGGCACTGCTGCCACTCAATGCCCAGTGTCCTCACGAAAGGACAGGACACTATCAGAAACACTGGGGTCATTCATGGATTTTAGTGAATTTATAAAGAATAACTAGCTGCGAGGAGTAAAACAAACAAATAGAAAATGGGTTTATATAAAACTGATACAAAGTATACAAGCAATTATTTGGAGATTTTAAGATTATTTGAGAAATTTTGGGCTTACCTTTTTGGTTGATTGCTTGTTTTCCGCCATTTTGGATGAAGAGGAAGTGAGCTGCTCATGGCAACAAAACAAAAAGTAGGCTGGAAAATGTTTTGAGAAATGACAAAAGTTCAACTTCTTTACAGTCCTGGAAAACAATTCAATTATGAGCTGAAGGGATTAAATGACTTTATAGCTCGATTTTAAAATGTGCCCTTAAAAAAGGACACCGGTCATTAATGAGTTAAGCAAACCTTTTCTGTAGGAGTATCAAGGTGTCGTTTTACAAACTTCCTTCGTCATGCACATGAAATGATGAATCGGAAGGTTCTCTCTGGCTCACACTTGAAAACTCACACTCGGAGTGGCAGAGTTGGAGCGGCCAATTATGTCCATTTATCTGCGGAATTGGAAGTCACTCTCACCGTTCCCAAGAAACCCCAACGCTCGGCTGTTAGCAAGAACTATATTATATTATTTCTACGGTTTCTCAGGTTCCCCAGACTCGCGGACAAAAAAAATAAAATCAAGACGCATCAAGATTTTGTTTTCTTCATAAAAAAAATCCGCTTAGTAGATTCCATCTCGTGACCAACTTGATACTCCATATTATTGCACGTGACCAACTTGATACTCCATATTATTGCACGTGACCAACTTGATACTCCATATTATTGCACGTGACCATTCATGGTGTCGGACAAAGAGAAAGAAACCACTGAGGAGATAGCACGGGGTGTAATAAGTTCTCCATTTGTGTCAAGGTTGGTTTTATTTGGAACAAGTTTGTCATGAGAGAAAACAAGGGCTTAGTGTCCATGACACTCGTACAACAGACTTTTCCCCTGAAGGAAAAAACTTAAAGCAGAGTAAGAAATCAAACTGCAACAACTAGCCTTTCAATTGACTACATTCGTTCAGTATTTTGATATTATCAGACTACTGATTTGAGATGTGGTATCATAAATTGTATTTGTCAAATTTTTCGTTACAAAAATTTCTTTCATCTTTATCCAATAGCTTCACATCTCTCAAATTATCAGCTGCAACAAATTGAGTCATCTGCAAACGTCTACATCAACCTCTACATCAACTGTTTCCTTTCAAACAAAAATGTTGGTCTCCAAAGTCTTGGCTGAGGTGTTTACTGATGAGATAGAGTTGTTGAGTTCATCGCTTGAAGAGGGCTAAGTGTTTAAAACGTAACTATACTCATTCATTAAATGAGTCTACGAATAGAAATCTTCACTACCAGTCAGATTTTTGTGGGGCAATCCTTACACATGATGTAGCTTCACTACCAGTCAGATTTATGTGGGGCAATCCTTACACATGATGCAGCTTCACTGCCAATCAGATATATGTGGGGCTATCCTTATACCTTATGCAGCTTCACTACCAATCAGATTTATGTGGGGGAATCCTTGTGCATACACATGATGCAGCTTCACTACCAACCAGATTTATGTGGGGGAATCCTCGTGCATACACATGATGCAGCTTCACTACCAGATAGATTTATGTGGGGCAATCCTTACACATGATGCAGCTTCACTACCAGAAAGATTTATGTGGGGAAATCCTTACACAAGATGTAGCTTCACTACCAATCAGATTTATGTGGAGCAATCCTTACACATGGTGCAGCTTCACTACCAGTCAGATTTATGTAGGGCAAACCTTACAGATGATGTAGCTTCACTACCAATCAGATTTATGTGGGGCAACCATACACATGATGTAGCTTCACTAAAAATCAAATTTATGTGGGGCAATCCTTACACATGATGCAGCTTCACTACCAATCAGATTTATGTGGGGGAATCCTTATACCTTATGCAGCTTCACTAGCAATCAGATTTATGTGGGGCAATCCTTATACCTTATGCAGCTTCACTACCAATCAGATTTATGTGGGGGAATCCTTGTGCATACACATGATGCAGCTTCACTACCAATCAGATTTATGTGGGGGAATCCTCGTACATACACATGATGCAGCTTCACTACCAGATAGGTTTATGTGGGGCAATCCTTACACAAGATATAGCTTCACTACCAATCAGATTTAAATGGGACAATCCTTACACATGGTGCACCTTCACTACCAGTCAGATTTATGTGGGGCAATCCTTACAGATGATGTAGCTTCACTACCAATCAGATTTATGTGGGGCAATCCATACACATGATGTAGCTTCACTACCAATCAGATTTATGTGGGGCAATCCATACACATGGTGCAGCTTCACTACCAATCAGATTTTATCTGGGGCAATCCTAACACATGATGCAGCTTCATTATCAAACAGATTTATGTGGGGCAATCATAACACATGATACAGCTTCACTACCAATCAGATTTATGTGGGGAAACCCTTGTACATACACATCATACAGCTTCACTACAAATCAGATTTATGTGGGGCAATCCTTACTCTTGATGAAGCTTCACTACCACTCAGATTTCTGTGGAGCAATCCTTAAACATGATGTAGCTTCATTACCAGTCTGATTTATATGGAGCAATCCTTACACATGATGTAGCTTCACTACCAATTAGATTTATGTGGGGCAATCCTTACACATGATGCAGCTCCACTACCATACAGATTTATGGGGAGCAATCCTTACACATCATGCAGCTTCACTACCAGTCACATTTATGTGGGGCAATTCTTACACATGATGTAGCTTCACTACCAATCAGGTTTATGTAGCACAATCCTCACTAATGATGCAGCTTTACTACCAATCAGATATATGTGGGACAATCCTTACACGTGATAAAGTTTCACTACCAGTCAGATTTATGTGGAGTAATCCTTACAAATGATGCAGCTTTACTACCAGTCAGATTTATGTGGGGCAATCCTTACACATGATGTAGCTTCACTACCAGTCAGATTTATGTGGGGCAACCCTTACACATGATGTAGCTTCACTACCAATCAGATTTATGTGGTGGAACCCTTACACATGATGTAGCTTCACTACCAGTCAGATTTATGTGGGGGAATCCTTACATATTGTGCAGCTTCACTACCAATCAGATTTATGTGGGGCAATTCTTACACATGATGTAGCTTCACTACCAGTCAGATTTATGTGGGGCATTCGTTACACGTGATGTAGCTTCACTACCAGTCAGATATATGTGGAGCAATCCTTACACATAATATAGCTTCATTACCAGTCAGATTTATATGGGGCAATCCTTAAACATGATGTAGCTGCACTACCAATTAGATTTATGTGGAGCAATCCTTACACAGATGTAGCTTCACTACAAGTCAGATATATGTGGGCTAATCCTTACACATAATGCAGCTTCACTACCAGTCAGATGTATGTGAAGCAATCCTTACACATGATGCAGCTTCACTACCAGTCAGGTGTATGTGAAGCAATCCTTACACATGATGCAGCTTCACTACAAGTCAGATTTATATGGGGCAATCCTTGCACATAATGTAGCTTCACTACTCGTCAGATTTATGTGGAGCAATCCTTGCACATGATGCAGCTTCACTACCAACAAGGTTTATGTGGGGGAATCCTTACACATGATGCAGCTCCACTACCAATCAGATTTCTGTGGAGCAATCCTTACACATGATATAGCTTCATTACCAGTCAGATTTATATGGGGCAATCCTTAAACATGATGTAGCTGCACTACCAATTAGATTTATGTGGAGCAATCCTTACACAGATGTAGCTTCACTACCAATCAGATTTATGTGGCGAAATCCTTACACATGTTGCAGCTTCACTACCAGTCAGATTTATGTGAAGCAATCCTTACACATGATGCACTTTCACTACCAGTCAGATTTATGTGAAGCAATCCTTACACATGATGCAGCTTCACTACAAGACAGATTTATATGGGGCAATCCTTGCACATAATAAACTTTCACTACTCGTCAGATTTATGTGCAGCAATCCTTGCACATGATGCAGCTTCACTACCAACAAGGTTTATGTGGGGGAATCCTTACACATGATGCAGCTCCACTACCAATCAGATTTATGGGGAGCAATCCTTACACATGATGTAGCCTCACTACAAATCAGATTTATGTGGGGCAATTCTTACACATGATGCAGCTTCACTACCAGTCAGATTTAAGTGGGGCAATTCTTACACATGATGCAGCTTCACTACCAGTTAGATTTATGTGGGGGAATCATTACACATTATGCAGCTTCACTACGAATCAGATTTATGTGGGGCAATCCTAACACATGATGCAGCTTCACTACCAATCAGATTTATGTGGGGGAATATCTTGTAATTACAACTCATAGAGCTTCACTACCAATCAGGTTTATGTGGGGCAATCCTTACACTTGGTGCAGCTTCAATACCACTCAGATTTATGTGAAGCAATCCTTACACATGATGTAGCTTCACTACCATTCCGATTTATGTGAAGCAATCCTTACACATGATCCAGCTTCATTACCAATCAGATTAATATGGGGCAATCCTTAAACATATTGCAGCTTCACTACCAATATGATTTATGTGGCGCAATCCTTACACATGATCCAGATTCACTACCAATCAGATTTATGTGGGGCAATTCTTACACATGATGCAGATTCACTACCAATCAGATTTATGTGGGGCAATCCTTACACATTATGCAGCTTTACTACCAGTCAGATTTATGTGGGGCAATCCTTACACGTGATGTAGCTTCACTACCAATCAGATTTATGTGGGGCAATTCTTACACATGATGTAGCTTCACTACCAGTCAGATTTATGTGGGGGAATCCTTACACGTGATGTAGCTTTACTACCAGTCAGATTTATGTGGGGGAATCCTTACATATTGTGCAGCTTCACTACCAATCAGATTTATGTGGGGAAATTCTTACACATGATGTAGCTTCACTACCAGTCAGATTTATGTGGGGCATTCCTTACACGTGATGTAGCTTCACTACCAGTCAGATTTATGTGGGGCAATCCTTACACATGATGTAGCTTCACTACCAATCAGATTTATGTGGTGGAACCCTTACACATGATGTAGCTTCACTACCAATCAGATTTATGTGGGGCAATCCTTACACATGATGTAGCTTCACTACCAGTCAGATTTATGTGGGGCAATCCTTACACATGATGTAGCTTCACTACCAATCAGATTTATGTGGTGGAACCCTTACACATGATGTAGCTTCACTACCAATCAGATTTATGTGGGGCAATTCCTACACATGATGTAGCTTCACTACCAGTGAGATTTATGTGGGGGAATCCTTACACGTGATGTAGCTTTACTACCAGTCAGATTTATGTGGGGGAATCCTTACATATTGTGCAGCTTCACTACCAATCAGATTTATGTGGGGCAATTCTTACACATGATGTAGCTTAAATATCAATAAGACTTATGTAGCGAAATCTTTACACATGATGCAGCTTTACTACCAGTCAGATTTATGTGGGGCAATTGTTACAGATGATGCAGCTTAAGAACTAATAACATTTATGTGGGGCAATCGTTACACATGATGCAGCTTCACTACCAGTCAGATTTATATGGGGCAATCCTTACACATGATGTAGCTTCACTACCGGTCAGATTTATGTGGGGCAATCCTTACACGTTATGTAGCTTTACTACCAGTCAGATTTATGTGGGGGAATCCTTACACATTATGCAGCTTCACTACGAATCGGATTTATGTGGGGGAAATTCTTGTAAATACAACTCATGCAGCTTCACTACCAATAAGGTTTATGTGGGGCAATCCTTACACTTGGTGCAGCTTCAATACCACTCAGATTTATGTGAAGCAATCCTTACACATGATGTAGCTTCACTACCATTCCGATTTATGTGAAGCAATCCTTACACATGATGTAGCTTCACAACCAGTCAGGTTTAATTGGGGCAATCCTTACACATGATGTAGCTTAACTACCAATCTGATTTATGTGGAGCAATCCTTACACATGATGTAGCTTCAATATCAATAAGACTTAACTGGCGAAATCTTTACACATGATGCAGCTTTACTACCAGTCAAATTTATGTGGCGCAAATGTTACAGATGATGTAGCTTAAGAACCAATAACATTTATGTGGGGCAATCGTTACACATGATGCAGCTTCACTACCAGTCAGATTTATGTGGGGCAATCGTTATACATGATGTAGCTTCAGTACCAATAACATTTATGTGGGGCAATCGTTACACATGATGCAGCTTCATTACCAGTCAGATTTCTGTGGGGCAATCGTTATACATGATGTAGCTTCACTACCAATTAGATATATGTGGGGCAATCCTTATACATGATGCAGCTTTACTACCAATCAGATTTATGTGGAGCAATCCTTACACATGATGTAGCCTCACTACAAATCAGATATATGTTGGGCAATCCTTGCAGATGATGCAGCTTCACTACCAGTCAGATTTATATCAAGCAATCCTTACACATGATGTAGCTTCATTACCAATTAGATATATGTGGGGCACTCCTTACACATTATGTAGCTTCACTACCCGTCAGATTCATGTGGGGCAATCCTTACACATGATGCAGCTTCACTTACAGTCAGATGTATGTGGTGCATTTCTTACACATGATGTAGCTTCACTACCAATCAGATATATGTAGAGCAATCTTAACACATAATGCAGCTTCACTACCAATCACTATTTTTGCGGGGAAACCCTTGTACATACACATCATGCAGCTTCACTACCAATCAGATTAATGTGGGGCAATCCTTACACTCTATGCAGCTTCACTACCACACAGATTTCTGTGGAGTAATCCTTACACATGATATAGCTTCATTACCAGTCAGATTTATATGGGGCAATCCTTAAACATGATGTAGCTTCACTACCAATTAGATTTATGTGGAGCAATCCTTACACAGATGTAGCTTCACTACCAATCAGATTTATGTGGCGGAATCCTTACACATGTTGCAGCTTCACTACCAGTCAGATTTATGTGAAGCAATCCTTACACATGATGCACTTTCACTACCAGTCAGAGTTATGTGAAGCAATCTTTACACATGATGCAGCTTCACTACAAGTCAGATATATGTGGGCTAATCCTTACACATAATGCAGCTTCACTACCAGTCAGGTATATGTGAAGCAATCCTTACACATGATGCAGCTTCACTACTAGTCAGATTTATGTGGTGCAATCCTTACACATGATGCAGCTCTACTACCAATCAGATTTATGGGGAGCAATCCTTCCACATGATGTAGCCTCACTATAAATCAGATATACGTGGAGCAATCCTTACACATGATGCAGCTTCACTACCAGTCAAATTTATGTGGGGCAATCCTTACACATGATGTAGCTTCACTACCGGTCAGATTTATGTGGGGGAATCATTACACATTATGCAGCTTCACTACGAATCAGATTTATGTGGGGAAATCCTAACACATGATGCAGCTTCACTACCAATCAGATTTATGTGGGGGAAATTCTTGTAAATACAACTCATGCAGCTTCACTACCAATCAGGTTTATGTGGGGCAATCCTTACACTTGGTGCAGCTTCAATACCACTCAGATTTATGTGAAGCAATCCTTACACATGATGTAGCTTCACTACCATTCAGATTTATGTGAAGCAATCCTTACACATGATGTAGCTTCACAACCAGTCAGGTATAATTGGGGCAATCCTTACACATGATGCAGCTTCATTACCAATCAGATTAATGTGGGGCAATCCTTAAACATATTGCAGCTTCACTACCAATCAGATTTATGTGGGGCAATCCTTATACATGATGCAGCTTTACTACCAATCAGATTTATATGGAGCAATCCTTACACATGATATAGCCTCACTACAAATCAGATATATGTGGGGCAATCCTTGCAGATGATGCAGCTTCACTACCAGTCAGATTTATATCAAGCAATCCTTACACATGATGTAGCTTCATTACCAATTAGATATATGTGGGGCACTCCTTCACTACCCGTCAGATTCATGTGGGGCAATCCTTACACATGATGCAGCTTCACTTACAGTCAGATGTATGTGGGGCATTTCTTACACATGATGTAGCTTCATTACCAGTCAGATTTATGTGGGGCAATCCTTACACGTGATGTAGCTTCACTACCAGTCAGATATATGTGGGGCAATTCTTAGACGTTATGTAGCTTCACTACCAGTCAGATTTATGTGGGGCAATTCTTACACATGATGTAGCTTCACTACCAGTCAGATTTATATGGAGCAATCCTTACACATGATATAGCCTCACTACAAATCAGATATATGTGGGGCAATCCTTGCAGATGATGCAGCTTCACTACCAGTCAGATTTATACACATGATGCAGCTTACTACCAGTCATGATTTAGCTTCATTACCAATTAGATATATCAGATTTATGTGAGGCAATCCTTACACATGATGTAGCTTCACTACCAATCAGATTTATGTGGTGGAACTCTTACACATGATGCAGCTTCACTACCAGTCAGATTTATGTGGTGGAACTCTTACACATGATGTAGCTTCACTACCAGTCAGATTTATGTGGTGGAACCCTTACACATGATGTAGCTTCACTACCAGTCAGATTTATGTGGGGCAATCCTTACACATGATGCAGCTTCACTGCCAATCACATTAATTTTATGTGGAAGAATCCTTACACATACACATGATGCAGCTTCACTACCAGTCAGATTTATGTGGTGGAACTCTTACACATGATGTAGCTTCACTACCAGTCAGATTTATGTGGGGGAATCCTTACACATACACATGATGCAGCTCCACTGCCAATCACATCAATTTTATGTGGAATAATCCTTACATATGAATGCAGCTTTTCGGAAATTTACTTCTTGAGCTCTTTTTTCTGTCTATCTCTCTTTTTTCTTCCTCTTTCTCCCAATTAAATACACTCTCTGCATCTGTCTAAATGTGTCTCGCTGTGTCTGTATATGTCTCAGTATCTATTTGTTTTGTGTGTCTGACTGTCTGCCCCCCCCCCTCTCTCTCTCTCTCTCTCTCTCTCTCTCTCTCTCTCTCTCTCTCTCTCTCTCTCTCTCTCTCTCTCTCTCTCTCTCTCTCTCTCTCTCTCTCTCTCTCTCTCTCTCTCTCTCTCTCTCTCTCTGTCGCTCTCTTTCTCTCTCTCTGTCGCTCTCTTCCCTCTCTCTCTTTCTTGATCTCTCTCTTTCTCTCTCTCTCTCTCTCTCTCTCTT
Source organism: Elysia crispata (assembly GCA_033675545.1). Lineage (NCBI taxonomy): Eukaryota > Metazoa > Mollusca > Gastropoda > Plakobranchidae > Elysia > Elysia crispata. The sequence goes on along the minus strand of JAWDGP010004391.1, from coordinate 6,823 downwards.
TCTCTCTCTCTCTCTCTCTCTCTCTCTCTCTCTCTCTCTCTCTCTCTCTCTCTCTCTCTCTCTCTCTCTCTCTCTGCCCCTTATTGACTTTTTATGACACATTCATTGTTACTTTAGACCAGTTGGGGGCTTTTATTGTAGCTTCTCTAGCATACATACGCACTCCATTTTTTAATTTTTCCACCAAGCTCTCTCTCTCTCTCTCTCTCTCTCTCTCTCTCTCTCTCTCTCTCTCTCTCTCTCTCTCTCTCTCTCTCTCTCTCTCTCTCTCTCTCTCTCTCTCTCTCTCTCTCTCTCTCTCTCTCTCTCTCTCTCTCTCTCTCTCTCTCTTTCTCTCTTGTGTTTCCATCTTATCTCTTTGAATCTCGTCTATAAGTTTTTTTCCCTATTTCTCTGCCTCTTCTCTTTCTCTGTCGTTCTAAGATATACAACAATAAAACTTCGCCCGTAGCCTAATTTGATTTTTTTTTTCTTTTTGTGAAGGTTGCATGTACTTTATTTTGTTGAAGGTACCTAATAGTCTCTTATCTTCTTTATTTCTTTGAACATTTTTTCGTTAACTTTAAGTTCCCAAAGTTACCCGGCAAATGTTGTTCGGATAGAACTTTCCATGAAGCCTAGAAAAACCTCCTGTAGATTGAAGCTGTGAACTTTTTTTCAGTATGATTTATTACAAAAACAAATTTTCAAGATGAGTATAACAAAAATCTCGACATTAGTGCAAAACACCTGAATAAAAGACTGTAAAAAGAGTGACATTGAATAAGTTTAGAAATAACAAGATAGGTTGCAATCAAAGTGAAGCAGTGCTGAAGGTCGTCAGATAATAACAGAGTCGGGTGGTTGTTCGTTGCTCAAACATCATGTATTTAGGGAACTGTAATCATTGTGTGTACTGTAATTCTACAAAAGTTATTCCTTTTTTTCATTACAATTATTAGAGTAAGACTTTCTAGTGTCTAAAACAGTCTTTCAACATTTGAGTTTGACCAGATCAGCTGTGATGGAACAGCTCTGACCAGTAGGAGACAACTCTAGATCAGCCGTCTCTCGCAATCTCTTTACAGGTATATTCGGATAGAGACGTTCTTTTGCAAGCTATATATGTTGACTTCAAGTTTTCTTCCTCAATCTGTTACCCTTGAGATTAGATTTTCTTTGTCCTCGATAGTTCGTCGTTGCCGGAGAGTTCCGTACGGAGACGGCTGGGACCCGGTTAGTCCAAGATGGCGCCGATTAGGTGAGATCCAAACATACACCCAGTTGACGCACGAATAGATCAGTCCCAGGATTGTAAGTTTGATGATTTAGCCACTGAGCTATTGGGCGCCTCTATTTAGGAATTCAGTTCTTAAATCTCATTACCCTTTACGCTGAGCTAGGTTTTTAGAAGAGAATCAACAGGTTCATAATGGGGTGTTTTGTTTTTTGTTTTTTGTTTTTTTTTAATACTGGAAGGGTGAAAATGGCAGCTGCTCTATTAACGCAGCCATTCTGGGATCTACGGAGAATTATTTCGATTTTTTGGTTCATGGTGTCACTTTTCTGATGAATTAGGTCATCTGTGGAATTCATTTTACTTTGGTTGTATGTGTTTGACACCATCAGTATGCTTGAGCAAGTCTGTGAGCTATAACTCAAACTAGTTATATCCAGATCTTTTTGCAGCAGCCTGTTTTAGCAAAGAAAATCCCTGCTGTGCTCTAGCTTATTGCCTTTAGATTTTGAAGTTAAAGGGGTATAACCTATGTTACTTTTTTGTATAGATGGCCCATAGTTTTTTTCCCTTTGAATATAATTATGATTGAAAATCTCCAATGCATTTTTATATTCTTTGGGAGAAAAAGGGATACTTCCCTAACGCCATAGTTTGAGATAACCAAACAGATATGATATTTTGATATGCTTCCTTTACTCTATTCTGATTCGCTTCAACACTTGAGATTCCAGACATTGTTGAACAGAGCCTGAGGAGATACAAACCACTAAGACGATCGTTCACATTCAGTCAATAAACCTGTCGATCCTGGACTCGTTTTATATTGTTTGTCTGAGCTACTTAATCAGATTGGTTACTTTTACACCTGGACAAGATTTTGAAAGAAGGAAATTGATCGTAAGATACGTGGAAACAATTAAATCTTTCAAGTAGTAATTTAAGGGTCCGAGAGCATAGTCATTTTATCAAAAAGATATAAACAAATCCCATCGATAAAATTTTCTCATCGCACAGGCGTCAAGAAGCTCCCAGAGAATGAGGGTTGTGCTAGGTCGACCCCGCTCCCGGACAGACAGGAAGCTTCTGCTGGCGGTGCTGGAGATATAGGCAGTAGAGGATAGCTTGTCTTGACATAATACGATGGACAGATGTGGCTATGATTGATAGAAAATTACCTTTACATTATTCTTCACATAACTTTATTACTTCATTAAATTATCTGCTCAACTCATGGGTACTGAAAAAAGTACAGATTAGATCTTCATGAGAAAGGGCTCATGAGAAGATTGTAATATTTTATTTTTCAAAATTTTACCCATCAATTTAAGAGCTTTGGTAATAACATTAGTTTAAATTATTATATCTACATCTCTTTCTCGTCCAGTATTCTTTATCTCTTCTTCTTTTTTTTTCTTTTCAATTATCTTTTCTTTTTAAGGTGCGTTCCCAATCCTTTACGAGACACTCGATATTTCTGACGCAACGCGCCCTGACCAAGTGGGTCCTCAACAAGCCACAGGAGACATCTGAAGCTCAAGTTCTACGGTGTCCAGATGAAGCTATGCCCGACCACAGATGGAAATGCTCAATGTTCACGTTAAGTTCACCTGTACATAACTAACTAACTAAGTTTATGGCTATGTGAGACTTTTATAATTCTTTAAATTACGAATTTTGAAGCTGCAAAATTTATTTTAAGACAGCTATGTGAAATGTTAATGCTGATTTGAAATGCCTTAGAGATTTTTTTTTTTTAATTTTATATCGAAATGATTATTATAAGCAATAAAATGCACCTATATAAGTAATGCCTCTTGTATTGGGAGCAAATGTTTTGGCACATAAATTACAGGCACCATTCTTTAACCCGCTGTTTGATCAATACTTTTATTTTCTTTCTTCTATCCCTCTTTCCATGGACCTGATATCAAGACATTGATTCTGATCCTATTATGGATCCCAGAGAAGAGATAACCAGCTTCGGGTCATCAGGATGGAAACACACATAGAGTAGAAAGCTGATATAGAGAGAATATATATGGATCGATATAAAATATTATAGAGATAAAAAGAAGAAAAAAGGTTCAGCCAGAAGGCCATACTTTTGTTGATTTTTAGACATCGAGTTCATAGCATGAATGGTTTTTACTTGAATTTTTTTTTAATTTTTCTGTAATTAAAGTGCTTCCATTTTGCAGCAAGTTTAAAAACAACTTAACTTTTTTGTAACTCTTTATTAACTAAGTATTTCTTTTTTTTTATCTAATTCCCTCATCAAGAGTCCACTTGAGTATCTTTGAGCAAATTCCAGTAAATTTCTTGAATCATCGCATTGGACCTCAGCAGAAAAAACAAGAGGCTTTAGCATGGCGACTTTTATAATAGACGCTCCAAATAAAGTAAGTCGTCACTAATATTGGTCTTATTCGCACCCTTTGGTAAGCTCTTTCTCTCTCTCTCTCTCTCTCTCTCTCTCTCTCTCTCTCTCTCTCTCTCTCTCTCTCTCTCTCTCTCTCTCTCTCTCTCTCTCTCTCTCTCTCTCTCTCTTTCTCTCTCTCTCTATCTCTCTCTCTCTCTCTCTCTCTCTCTCTCTCTCTCTCTCTCTCTCTCTCTCTCTCTCTCTCTCTCTCTCTCTCTCTCTCTCTCTCTCTCTCTCTCTCTCTCTCTCTCCGCCCCTCTCTCTCTCTCTCCGTCCCCCCCTCTCTCTCTCTCTCTCTCTCTCTCTCTCTCTCTCTCTCTCTCTCTCTCTAATCTATCTATCTCTTTCTTTCTCCTTCTCTGTGCTTTTCTTTGCATTGCATTTACCTCCCTTATACAGATATTGGACATTTACTGATTCTAGGGGCTTTGAGAAAAACAGTCCTGAACAGCCCAAGAGACGCCTGGAGCTCAAGTTCTAGAGTGATGGGTTGAAGGTTTCCTAGACAGATGGAAACCCTTAATGTCCAAATAAGTTTCACTTGGGTAAGGCTTGGGTGGCTAAGTTTCAGTTGCTTTGACCATATAAAAACAGATCAGTTTCAAAGCCACAATATTCATTTGAAGAAGGTTGTATGAAATGTAAATGCTGGCATTAATTCCTGTTTAAAAATGTGAAAACTTGGCTTGTTGCTGTCGAAATAACAATACTTTGCGATAAGAATGAAGTCTTATAGATTATTCCTCTAACAATCAGGGCTTATCGGGCAACTTGGACATTTTTTGGACAAATGTCAGTATTTTCTCTCGAGTATCGCAGCGCATGTGAGCAGCTAAAACTGTACAGATCATGCAGCGGTCATGATACCTTATGTTGGACATGACAGGATGCTTTGTCAAAGTTTCTATCCTTGTTTCTCTCTCTCTCTCTCTCTCTCTCTCTCTCTCTCTCTCTCTCTCTCTCTCTCTCTCTCTCTCTCTCTCTCTCTCTCTCTCTCTCTCTCTCTCTCTCTCTCTCTCTCTCTCTGTCTCTCTCTCTCTCTCTCTCTCTCTCTCTCTCTCTCTCTCTCTCTCTCTCTCTCTCTTTCTCCTTGTCTCTCTCACTTTATCATTCTCCCTCTCCCCCCCCTCACTCTCTCCCTCTCTCTGTCGCTGTCTTTGCCTTTGATTCTGTCTCTCTTTCTTTCTCTGCCTCTCTGACTGTCTTTCACTTTTTCTCTCACTCTCTCTCACTCTCTCACACACTCTTTCTCTCCCTTTCTCTCTCACTCTCTCTCACCTTCTCTCTCTCTCGAGCTCTTTCTTTCACTCTTAATCTCTCTCATTCTCTCTCAGTCTCTCTCGCTCTCTATTTCTCTCTCTTCCCCTTCATCTCCTTCACCCTCTCTCTCTCTAGATGTTTTTCAGAATCATAATCTGTCATCATATTTGGTTCCACCTATAACAGAGTGCAAGGTCTAACTGGTTTTGTAGCTCAAAATCTCGCCCTGCAATCTGTAAGGATATAGCACTGGCCATTTCGGAGCCCATTCAAGGTTAGCTCTACCCAATATGAAGTCTCATCGTTTGTTTGAAGTTGGCAAGACTAAAAGAACTAATGCATACAATCTACTGAAATCTCAATAGTATGCTTAGGTTTTATCTTGTCTAGATTGGTTATCTTATTATGAAAAGACAGAAGAGAGAAGGAAACATGATATTGATAAAATTATTGAATGGTTTTGGCTCAGCAGACGTGTCAAGAAGAAAAAAACCTTGTCGGTGTCTGTTGTATTTTCCTGGTGTCCAAAATAAACAAACCATAAGGACATTTGTACTCTCTCTCTCTCTCTCTCTCTCTCTCTCTCTCTCTCTCTCTCTCTCTCTCTCTCTCTCTCTCTCTCTCTCTCTCTCTCTCTCTGGGAGTGAAATTTTCTCAATAACGAAGGAAAAGCTGTCAGTCTTTTCTGTTCTAAAAGTCTTACAAACGGTTTCCTTGTTTTCTACAACTTTTAAGGCTAGTCTGTACTTCAGAACTCCTATGTTATTTGTGTTTGCTGAAATGTAAGCTCCCTTTAGTAATTTTATGCTGGTAGATGATATACAGAAAACGTGGAAAAACTTGAACCTATTCCTTTAACTTTCTTCAGGCATACCACGATTTTAAGTTCCAACATAAATCTTTCTTTGGTTTTATGTTGCAGTTCCCGACAACAAGATTACGTCCTGCAAACTCATAAATCTGGGCAGATTCTGTCATGTTTCCACCACACGCCACAGACAGTAACAGTCTGCAGAATGGAACAAACACCGAGTTACAACGAAGCCTATCTAGTGGACAAGTTGTTGGCTAGTAACAGAGATTTGTTGGTCAATTTTCTGTCAATAATGATTGAAACTTATTGATTTGCTTGGGGGGAACTGTGGTTTCCTTTGCAGCTAAAATTTATCTCACAGCACAGTTAATTCTTTTTTCTCCTGATGATTTATCATATTGAGCTACGTAACACTTAGCCAGGATCAACTCAAGGCCGACTTGAAAATGGTTGACGGTAATAGCAGAGTTTCTTTTTTAAGCTATTTCTTGCCTGACGGGGGCACATTTTAGATTGAAACTGAACTAGGCGGGCCAGGACAAACAGACTACATCTGTATGTTGTTTTTTCTTGGGTAAAGCCTACCAGACAGCTTTTAGCGTTGCATTTTGTTTCTAGTGACGTGCGTGTTGGACCAAACTTGCTGAGTAGCTGTCTATATATTGGTCCCATGTTTCAGCGTCAGGCTGGTTCTGAAAACTAAAGTCAATGAGTAATCTCTGCCTTACTCATCTAAGCTAAACTATTAAATCCTGGGTTGCCGAAATGATGTTAGCTGTTTTGCCTCATGGAGGTTCAGACTGTAAATATTGCTGTAAGTGGACTATTTCCAACACTGTTTCGGTTCAACTCCACCACCATCACTACTACTTCATGCGAATAGTCTGTATCTGTAGCTTAATAGTTATATCATTGTGAGTGACTATTGCCCTGTATGATAGTCTGTATCTGTAGCTTAATAGTTATATCATTGTGAGTGACTATTGCCCTGTATGATAGTCTGTATCTTGAGCTTAATAGTTATGTCATGGTGAGTGACTATTGCCCTGTATGATAGTCTGTATCTGTAGCTTAATAGTTATATCATTGTGAGTGACTATTGCCCTGTATG
>JAWDGP010004387.1:0-17029 GCA_033675545.1 Elysia crispata | reverse complement strand
CTGTCTTTTTGACTTAACTTTCTTTTTTATAACTGTTTATATAGAATTACTCACCTTCCGGCTAAAAAATTGTCATCATCATTATACTAACAATTTTTTTTCTTCTTGAACCATTGCTATCAATAATTTTTTTGATGAAGCTTATCATTTAGAAGACACATTAACTAATGTTACAACATTATATTTTCAGAATGACATTAGATGTTTTTGAAGCGCAGGAAAAATCTATCGATGAAGCCGAAAATGAATTTTGTGAGAATGTCAAGAAGTTTACATCTGATGTATGTTTACACAACTTTTTTATGGGTCGTCTGCAGTATTTGCAATTTTCATTCAAATGCATTTTTTGACAATAATCCACAGGGCATAGTTAATTCCGTATCTGCTTCTATTGTTGTCTTGACAGGGGTTTTTTTCTTTTGAAATTTCAATATTGAATAACTTTTTTCCCCAGAAGTACTGCAAACAGTTCTGAATACAATACATCTGGAATTATATAAACTTTAGTTACTGTAGAAAACAGCGTTTTTACAAAAGAAAAAGTAAGAATTAACAAATGGGCTCATAAATAGTGCTATATATATATATATATATAATGCGAGCAAAGTTCATAGACAAGGATAATAGCAAATCATAAAGCAATTAGCTTTTAATAGAAAGGCAGTTAATCATGATAAAGAAATAAGACAATTAAAGAATATAAAATTTGTACCTCTTGGCATTTTTTTTCATTATACATTTTTTAATTATTTCCGCAATAATTAAGAGATAAAGTAAAGTTACCTTTTATCTTTTTTTGTTTCAATAATTTAAAGTTCTAGATTTAAAAAAAACAAAACCCGCATAATTTTGATTGTCGTATGGCAAACTGAGGTGCTTCAGACAGCCATATCAGGCAAAACAATTTGTAGTAGAAATTCATTGTTTTAATTGTCAGTTCTCATATTGATAAAATAGTGGAAACATGTAAACGCAAATTTCATCCGAATGATAGAATATGCATTTTAAAGGGATCTCTTTTGTATTGTATAGTGGACCGTTAAAATATTTATGCAAAATTGTTCTGTTACATACCAGTATTTGTCAAATCGTCAAGATCTTTTCCTACTCCATTTTTCTTCACAAGTCTACTTAGAAAAAGCATCTGTTGTATCGTTAAATTTGCCATTATATGGAAACAGTATTTGGGGCTCAATTGTTACCGCTGTTTTACTAGATCACATTACACCCAAACATAAATATGAATATCGAAAACGATTTTTATTGTATTTTATGTTTTGCATCTTAGAAAAGACATCGATAAAGGTTATTACATGCTATCTTAAAAAGTTCTCTTCATTGTACCAGCCTACACAAAGCACAACTTTATGTTAGTAACGCTAGTTCTTTTAATGGTAAACGCTATACGAGGAAAAAAAATGCACCATCTGTGACCTCTCTTTGTCTAAATCTGCAGATATAAAGATGGAAAATACAATATGTATTGTAACTAGTCGTTTTCAAATACATAGACAATTTAAAACTTATTTCCATTTAATAAATATATATATATATATATATATATATATATATATATATATAAGTTTTAGATGGCTTAAGTTTGCCCATTTTTCAATAAATGCGAATTCGATGGTGACAATTTCTGACATTTTTTCCCGTGGTAGTGCTAGACATAATGAAATTCCCCAGCAACCATGTTATGTTTATACGTCTTTGCTCACTGGCCATTTCCAAAAAATATAATTCAATATAAATGGCAAAGACAATTCTTTGAGATTTTCCTTAGAACTTTAGAAAACTTTGAAGTATTCGCTTTTGAAAATAATGCAAAATGTGTTTATTGTAGTTTCACCAAGCAGTTTGAGTTGTGCATTGGTATAATTTTATAGGCTTTAACAAAAGAACAACATTTAAGAGTGTAGTTCAACCTCACAAAGTTTGTCTGTATTTAAGTTATTTATTTTTATCATTATTTTCGACATACTTTCAAATATTTTAAGTTCCAAAACACATCTCTAGTGACTAATTTGGATTTTTAACATGAGTTTATTTTTTAGAAAATGACACTTATGTTCGTGACATCAATTCCAACAGTGTTATATTTCTTTCAATGAAAGATATTCGAAAATGTGTTTGTCTGGTAGCCTTGCATTTTAACTATACACGTCCTTCTCCTTCACTGAAACTTAGAATTTAAGCAATTATGTACTGTTATATAATTAAATTAATAACTTCATGGTGGTCTTTTCTTGACCCGCAGACAAAAGTTAAAATGCGCACAAGTTCAAGGGAAGATGCGATGAAAGTCTTCGATTTCGCATTCGTCTTTCTGACTCAGGCTATACCGGATCTTTCAAGTAAAAGATTTCCTTGAGATTAAATTATATCAAGTTCTGGTCGTTCTTTAAATACGGTTCTTACAAAACATTATCCCATTTACTTTTTTACAATTGTTACACGAATATAAGACCATGATTTTTAAACATCTAAACTTAGATTTAAAAAAAAACAGTAAAGATTCGTTGGAGAAACCTTATCAAAAAAAAAGTGCAGGTTTGTTTTTTTTTAAGTAGTAAAGTAGATGACCATTCGTTCAATTGCATTTTTAAAAACATTAAATCTATGAATGATATATTAATGGAAGTTTAACGTTACAATTTTTATTCCTATTTTCTATGAGTTATTTTATTAATTAATTTTTTTTTTGTATTTTTCAGACTTAGAATATGCATCAGAATTTAGGAACGAAGAGACAGCAACATTGAGAAAAGATTTTGAAAAGTTTGAGAATAATATGAAATCACTTTCTCAAAAACTTGAAGAGGCTCAACTGTCGATTAAGTCGCTGTCTGAAAAACTTGAAGACGCTCAACTGTCGATTAAGTCGCTGTCTGAAAAACTTGAAGAGGCTCAACTGTCGATTAAGTCGCTGTCTGAAAAACTTGAAGAGGCTCAACTGTCGATTAAGTCGCTGTCTGAAAAACTTGAAGACGCTCAGCAGAACCTCTCTGAAAAAGTTTCTAAAGTTGTAGGAAATGCAAGTTTCTTCCAGGAAAAAGTTGAAAAAAATCTAGATGAGGTGATTCTTTGTTTTAGCAGGACAGTTTTCTAAGACTATCACTATCACTTAAGATAAAGTTTTTACTTCACATCACTTTTTATAAAGCTATTTCATATTAATTTTTAAATGTTGCAATAGCGTCTCAAGTGCTTATTGTAAAAGTATACAAATGTTACTGACAATTTAATTTATTTACTCTCACCAAGCGACATTTTGGAACTTAAGTAACCCATTTTCTTCCCTTTTCCAGCTCAATGAAGCAAAAAGATCTAATACGCTAAAGATCTTAGGACTTAGAATGATGCAGAAAGTGCTCTATGACAGGACTAAGGTAAAAATACTTTAAGTTCATTTAAAAAGCTTATAAGAAACTAGTTTTTGTTGCATGGAACAGGAAAAGTGGCTCATGAACTTGTTAAAAAATGTAATTATGCTATGTCTTAAAAGGAACTTAATCTTCATTGAAAAGTATATTCGCGATTTTTTTTTTAATTTAAATTGGACTGCACATAACATACTGGGTAAGAACCAGTATCAATGTTAAATTAATTATTTTGGTTCTCTACGTCATATCATGCAAATTTGCATACAAATCGTCTCTCTATCTAATCTTCCTATATTCTCCTTCTTTCTCTCTGCGTCTCTCTCTCTCTCTTTCTTCCTCTGTCTGTCAGTCTCTCTCACTCTTTATTTCTCCTAATTTACAACAGTGAAAAATGAAACAAGGAGATAAAATCAAATAAAGCAATACTTTGTTTCAAAAATCCAGCTGCAATGTACTCTACCTCTTTCTTTTGTGTGGACATTAAGTATTTTGGTTGTTTTCCATCATTGAGAAAAAAATTACCCAGGTACTTGAATTATTTTGATTTTATTTTGTTTCTCCTCGGAACTATCTTTCTTTTCCATTATGCTTTAAGGCTTGTTTTTTTTTTCTTTTGAGATACATTAATAGTTTCATTTTTAAAGGTATTTCTCTTCTAGCCACCGTCTATATGTTCTCTTCTTTCTTCACGAACATAACAATAGATGTATGTGTATAACAATAAGTCTATATTTGGTGCTATATTGTATGGCTTGTTTTAGAAATGGCGAAAGTGATGTGGGAGTGAAAGGAGAAAAGAAGTGAGAATAATATTGGAGCGTGATTTTGGAAACGAAATTCCATCAGGATTGAAGCGATGAGAATTTTTTTAAATTTCTTTGCTGGACTGTTTGTTTAATCCTTTCTTCAAGCCACTTGATTTAGTTTAAAACGAATAATTTGTCCGCACATAACGATGAAAAACTATCGTTTTTTATTGAACTTGATTTGTAACAGTTAAAAAATACCTCTAGTTTAAAAGAGGCTGTTATCGATTCTTGCAGCCTTTTATAAATTCTCAATGCATATTAATGGGTCTTTTGAAACATTGTTTTAAATGTACATAAAGATGCAATATTTGTTTTCTGACAATTACGATTTTTAACTCTTCCTACAACTAAATTAAAAAAAATGAGATGTATGTATATAGGAAAAAGCTATAGGACTCACGTTAGTACGATTTCATTTGCAATTGTTTTGCACGCAAAGATATACCCGATTAATTCAACAAGTTTGAGGTAAAAATAACGCCGCTGATTTTTTACCGCTTGACCAAGTCAAGTAAGTCTTCAATATGGTAATGCAGCACAATTTTTCATTGCATTTCATAATTCAGTAAAACTTCAATAGTGTCCTTGAAAATCTAAACGGTATATTTTCAACAAAACAGGTTTAAATTCTTTCTCAACGATTATAAGTGTGGTCTTTTAAAATTTTAAATCATGTACATAAAATAATAAGTGTATTAATAATGTATGGGGTCAATTGACATTTCACAAGCCACTATGTTTACGAAATTGCAAAAAAAAAAAAAAAAACGTTGGCCAATAATTTATTATATGTGCTGCCACCTGTGATCCAGCTGTTTGAAGATAAGGCAGAAACAACCACATCATCAAGCCAGGCCTCTGCTTCTGTTGCAGCAACATCATACGTGTCTACGCAAAGATTGAGGTTAGATAAGATATAATTTCTCATTATATGTAGAAGAGTTCAAGATGAGCACATGAACTTACTTGGCTTTGTATTTAAATAACTCTTTCTGTTGTTTACATTTCCAGCAGTTTAATTGCCTTCAAATTGGTCATAAAAAGATTGAGTTTAGATAAGATATAATGTTCATTATATTTAGAAGAGTTCAAGAAGAGCATATGAACGTTTTTGACTTTATGCTCAAATAACTCTTTCTTTTGTTTACATTTCCAACAGTTTAATTGCCTTCATATTGATCATAAAAATTGAAATGTTGACATTTCATTTTGCAATATGTATTTATGAAGCATAATTTTTTGTTCTCTTTTATTTACTACTTTTAACAGATGGAAAAAAATGTGAATTTACTGTAACAAAAATCGGACATTTTTTGAAAAAAATTCATCTTGAGAAATTCAGACAATCAAATTTAAAAAAATGTAAATATTAACAAAAATAATTGATGTTATACCTGCTTTTTTTCTTTAACAAATCACTGATTGGTTCGGAAAATGATCTATTGACTAATGTGGTACTAAAGATTTAGGGGAATCTTTTTTGGCATCAGTTTCAATTGTCGAAATTTGGTTTCTCAGGAAAATGTAAATCCATGCTAATCAAAAGACAGATGCACGAGTTTTAGTATTGTTAATGCAATGCTCATTGCGTAGTGATGCAACAAACTTAGCAAATTTTATACTGGTTCAAAAAAAAAATAAAGTCTACTTATTGCAAATACTGTTTTAAGATTAAATCTCAATACTTTTGCCTTTTGCAATACCATATGAATTAAAAAAAAAGATCAAAATACATATACAAACCATTCATAGATATATTTTACAATAAAAGAATTATCTACATACGATGTAAATGATTGATAAAGTATTATCTTTCCACAGTCAGAGGTCAACAACTTTCTCAGTCAGAGCTTTAGGAGATGCTGAGGTCCCTAACATTAATGACATGAAGCTGCTCCCCGGTTGTCTAATCGTACTGGCCGATAGCAAAAATAAATATGTAAAACTTTACGACAGACAGGTAAGGTTTTCAGTTTTGAGACCAACCGTTGTAAAAAAATCTAAAAGGAAATGAGTCTATAGGGTTCCGAATCTTAACTTTTAGGAGAGGCTTTTGTCATCTCTAAATAATTTTTTCCAACAATATTAAGTTGTTTTTTGTATAAAGAAAAACGTTGATCATTTTTAGAAATTTTCGCCGTCGACTTTTTCTTTGCATTTTCCAGTTTAGTCTTTGCTTTCTACAAAGTTTTAAAAAAATGGGGTTAAATGTAAAATCTTAATACATAAAACAAGAAAAAACTTAAGCAGCATTTTCATTCTGTGTTGCTCACTTTAATACGTCAGTATTATTAGATTTATTCTTTTACCCTTTCTGGTTTTCAAGTAACAAAAATAAAACATTTTCCACATGTTTTAACTTGACCGTTGGTCTTTTTGCTTGCATTCAAGGTGCAGATTTTTATGTCCAAACGTATTTAACCAAAGTTATGATTAAGAGCGTTTAACTGATAAGCTTTTATAATTTAACGTTCATGGATGAGATACAAAAATATTTTAGAAATCAATCTCATATTTTTTAATTTATTTTTTTTCTTTTTCTTTTTTTTCCTCTAAAATTATGCAGATTGTAAACTTCTTTTTGTAAAGAACACGTGGAAATATAAAGCTTTAAGAATCATTGTTGCCAGTTGCTGAGGCTGCACAGGTCAGACTAAATAAATGTCCTCTCTCTGCAGAGGTCAGAACACACATTTTATCTGACCCATCAAGAAGTAATTTTGAGACTGATTTGAACTGTTTTCCCTCCCCTCTCCATATTCTAAACATCTTGCATGACAATCTTGGAGTAAAATTGTTGTCTGGATAGATACATTGGAGATCCTGGATGTATCTCAAGGAAGGTGCTAAGCAAAACCATCCCAGCCCTCGCATTCATTTGGTCGGCTAGTTTTTTCTTACTTATTAGGTCGACTGTTTTTCTACCATCTTTCACTCATTTGGTAGGCTAGTTATCTAACATCTTTCACTCATTTGGTCGGCTAGTTATCTAACATCTTTCACTCATGTGGTCGGCTAGTTTTCTAACATCTCGCACTCATGTGGTCGGCTAGTTTTCTAACATTTCGCACATATTTGGTCGGCTAGTTTTCTACCATATCACGCAATGACACTTAAGTAAAAGTCACTTGCTCATTTGATAAAAGTATTAAACAAGAGGCCCTTGTTAAGTACACAAATAAATAAATGAAAGAAGTTGAGGACCCAGCATCAGTGTTTATTTAGAACGGTGAGATGTAATATTTATAGGACACATTAACTTGCTGGAAATGCTGGAGGCAGTGGTTGATAGTTATGACAGACGACTGAGGTGGGATAGGGGGGCAATCGGTTTAGCGCCCAGGCGCCAGAATGGATGAAGCTGTTGAAATATGATCGGTGATATATGTAGGATAGTCACATAGGCGCCAGAACGGATGAAGCTGTTTGAATATGATCGGTGATACATGTAGGATAGTCACATAGGCGCCAGGGTGGATGAAGCTGTTTGAATATGATCTGTGATACATGTAGGATAGTCGCATACGCGCCAGAATGGATGAAGCTGTTGAAATATGATCGGTGATACATGTAGGATAGTCACATAGGCGACAGGATGGATGAAGCTGTTTGAATATGATCGGTGATACATATAGGATAGTCACATAGGCGACAGGATGGATGAAACTGTTGAAATATGATCGCTGATACATGTAGGATAGTCACATAGGCGACAGGATGGATGAAACTGTTGAAATATGATCGCTGATACATGTAGGATAGTCACATAGGCGACAGGATGGATGAAACTGTTGAAATATGATCGGTGATACATATAGGATAGTCACATAGGCGACAGGATGGATGAAACTGTTGAAATATGATCGGTGATACATATAGGATAGTCACATAGGCGACAGGATGGGTGAAGCTGTTTGAATATGATCGGTGATACATATAGGATAGGCGACAGGATGGATGAAACTGTTGAAGTATGATCGGTTTTACATGTAGGATGATCGGTGATACATGTAGGAGTCACATAGGCGACAGGATGGATGAAACTGTTTAAATATGATCGGTGATACATGTAGGATAGTCACATAGGCGCCAGAATGGCTGAAGCTGTTTGAATATGATCGGTGATACATGTAGGATAGTCACATAGGCGACAGGATGGATGAAGGTGTTTAAATATGATTGGTGATACATGTAGGATAGTCGCATAGGCGCCAGAATGGATGAAGCTGTTTAAATATGATCGGTGATACATGTAGGATAGTCGCATAGGCGCCAGAATGGATGAAGCTGTTTAAATATGATCGGTGATACATGTAGGATAGTCACATAGGCGACATGACGCATTCGGACTCCGTTCCCCTTTTGACATGTTGGCCAAGAGTAGTATGTGGTTCACGCGCATGCGAAAAACCTACACGGCATCGCCTCTGGTGAAATGATATGCTTCAGAAAGTTTTTGAAAAAATTCTGGGACTAATCATGTCAAGCCTCATTGCCTGGAAGTTGTTTGTTCATTTCATACGATATTTTGCACTATAAAATAGATCGCTTCATTCACTGCTCATTCATATAAAATATTTTTAATGCAAGTTGGCTCACATAAAGTTTGGTTCTTAATTAATCAATATTATTTTTTATGATTTCAAAACAATTTTTCTTTAAAAAAAAATTAGCAAAACTATGAGTAACGACCAAATGAAAGAGCAATAAAAAATCCAAGCATATTTAGAATATTTCATAATTAAGTTGTTTACCAATAACAGACACATTTATCCCCCCCCTTTTCCTTATTTTCTTTACGCATAATCTTCTTCCTTTTTTTCCTCGATCTCTCTCCTTCAATCACACTCATTCACGTTCAAATACATACATACTCTCTCTCTCTCTCTCTCTCTCTCTCTCTCTCTCTCTCTCCTTTTTTAAGTAGGGCTTTTTCTATCCATTTCAATGTATGCACATGATAGATATATGGCATCCAGATTTCAGCTACACATTTACGTAATTTGACATTAAATTGGATGACGATAAAAGATAGAAAGGAGTGGACAAGATTCACTAGGAAATCAAACAGATCAGCAGAAATCTTTAGCAAAAAAAGATAGGACGAATATAGAACTTTTTGAATAAAATTATACACAAAACTACTTCTAAAATGACAAAAGGCAAGGAGTAACAAAGACTAGCAAATCTTTCAAAAGGTAGACTGACTGATAAAGAGAAATATGAGAGAGAGTGATAGAAGAAACTAGAATGTACATACAATGATGTCTTGGTATAAATTTTTGCATTGTGTGAGTCTATTTCAAGAAGAAAGAAAAAAGTAGAAAAGTGAAAAAAATGAGAAGGCGCAGAATTGAGAAACACTTGAACAATTAAATTAGATAAACACAAAAGTCTTTGATCACCCATTTACCATTCCCCTGTCCTCCTGTTTTCCTATTTGCCATTATTTCAAAAGTTTATTATATATTTTTTTAACTTTTGTTTTCTTTAATCATTTGTTTTTTTTATTTTATATCTAGTGCTGTAATATCATTTAATTTTTTAATTTTTTAAAGATTTTTAACTCTCTTTTTTTTCTTCTTTTAGGGAAGACAAATCCACAATAGGGCTTTTAAATCAAGCCCTGTTTGCTTGACGATAATGGACATCACCTGTCCAACTACCTGGGAAGTGGGGGTCACACAGCCTTTAGAGCGTGAAATATCTATTCTAACAGTCACACAAAACAGTGTGCAATTGAAGGTAAGTAGAGAGATAGGAGCACAGGCTCTTATAAAAACATTGAATATATGTTCCTAATATTGGGTAGGGTTTTTACTTTCTTGTTTCTTTCTTTGTTTGTTTGTTTCTTGTTTGATATAGTCATTCCATAAAAATGACATGTCTCTTTTGCTTATTAAACTTTAATTTCCCTTGAACAATACAGAAATGAAAATAAAAATGAGGCCCTAAATTAATCAAGGTTTTAAACCCTCGGAGAAGATTTCTTCGGATATCACACAGAATGCGCTTAACTTACAAACTTAAACGCTGATGTACGATACAGTAGGCGACATTTGTCCTAGATAACTATACAAATGGAAACTATCGCATTATTTTCACACCAGTTTATAGGATTCTAGAATTTTTGTTTCAAAAGTTTACATGATTCTTTATATTGAAATAAAAACCAGTTATATAGCTTGTGGATTCTAAATTTAATATTCCTGAGGTTTCAGTTTTAAGCACCTCCAAATAAATATACTGCAGAAATCATGCAAATTGTAAAAGAAAGGATCGGAAGCCTGTTTGTAATCTAAACTTTATGAAGTAAATAGCCTTGTAATATGAACATTCCCTTGGGACATGCTTTTTATTTCAAATGTTTTAATTTCCTTGCTTGACAAGAATGAAGAGAACTTTAACTGAGTAGTAATAAGTGAATTCATGAAAAGACCAACAATTTTTTTATAACTTCATTGGTTTTCTTTTGTTTGTTTTTTTGCTTTTTGTTTTGTTTTTTTTCATGTAAACTTGATTATAGAATGAAAGACATCATTTTTATAGGATTCTCTCCACAAAATCAAGTTTGTATTGTTTCTGTTTGTCGATGATTGTGAGTAAATTTTGAAATTTAAGTAAGAGTTACAACCAAAAAATTTGTATCACCTAAGTTTTCTTGATGTGACAGGCTTCCATAAAGACCGAGAGACAATACTGGGCGATTGCCGCAGTCACGACCAAAACCTTGGCTGTGAGTGACTTGTATGGTGCTGGTGTCGACCTCATTGATCTGTCAGGGATGTTGCTGTACAAGCTGAGTAAGACTTTGCACCTCTAGATTTGATAATTTTGCTGTTTCCTCATTCCTATACCTCTTTATCTTACTCGGTCTTTTATTATTCCGTGTGGTTCAAAATATCTTATCATTATCCTTACGTTTTTGTTTCATTCAGTGGTGAAAAAAATTAGCCCCTTTTTTAAAGAAATTCCTTGTTTCTCGTGTGGAAAATTGTAAGGAAAAGAACAATTGCCAAATGTGTATTTAGCATTTAATGGTATGTCTTCATTTGGCAAAATCGCTTTACTATCTTCTCTTATAACTTAACAACAAGAGTTACGTATTACATACAACATGCATGTAGTAGAAATAAGGGTAAGGCACGAAATGGTTTAAGAGAAAGATGAAGTCAGCTAGGCAATGTATAAACGAAAATATATTTGGATATTCCTTAGAGAAAACGCAGTAGATCAGAATACAAAATCTTCAGCCAAATAACAATTTTTTTATTTTTTTTTTTGCCCCGTATGTGTTATTTGATTTTGACAGCATGTCTAAGGAAAAATGAAGAAGAAATGAGGGGATAACCTTAAAAATAAAACTTACATTTGAATGTGTTTCTACATCTATTTCTAGGTTATATCAAAATGTATATATTGAAAGCCAAGGAATAGACGATTATTAAAAAAGTCTAGTTATTGCTGATGAATGTACAGCCTTCTTTATTTACATTGATGATGTTACTGTTTTATAAGTTACCTTGCTATCTCTCTCTCTATCTTTCTCTCTCTCTCTCTCTCTCTCTCTCTCTCTCTTTCTATATATATATATATATATAAATATATATAACCTATATATATTAATAACCAAATTGCCCGAGATAAAGTCCCAAGAAAAACATTTAAAATTAGGTACGTCATAAAAATCGTTGGTATTAATTTTTTGAATGGTCTAAAATGACATTTATTTGCCATGGCTTTTTCTGAATACAGGTACTACATTTAACCCATGGCACTTGGTGACATCACCAGATGAGTGTCTAGTAATGTCCCACTATCCAGATGACTCCTTAGCTAAAATGAAGCTGGAGGACAACACAACAATATTTCATCACAAAGGTTTGTTATCACTCAAAATCAAAGTTTGAATTCAGTGCCTTCGTTCCTAAATATGAAGATGTGCATATATACATACACATAGATTATGCAAGAAGGAGAACCAAGATTTAAAGATTTTGTCAAAATAATCTACAAAATGACGTTTTAGTTTTTATTTAAAACTTTCTTAAATTATTTAAAAAAAATTGGTCAAAAGAAAACAAACTTTACCACTGAAATTCTATGGAACATATTTCTAGTTCATAATTATTTAAAAAAAATGACTGATGACTGATTTTAGTACAATTAAAGTTTCCTTACATAATTATGTCAGTGTATGTAACTATATATATTTAAATATATCAACACTATGTTCATATTTTTTTCTGACGGTATTAATCTCCTGTTATTATGATTAGTTAAATATCCAGCCCACCTGCAAACTTTTCGTACCCTAATTAGCTTGAAAAATTATTGGATTATCTTTGTCACTTTTAGTGTTGCAGATAGATTCATGCCATTCAAATCACAAACGACCACGTGACATTTGAAATTCTTGTACCCCCATTTGTCTTTACCTCCTCTTAAATTTGACCTTTCAAGCATTTATTTCATTCACTTTTGGATTTTTGTGAAACCTATCTGGTTATTTTAGTATATCTATGATTCTTTCAAGTATTTTATATATTTTATTTGTATACCTGGATCAATTTCTAACCTCTCGCTTTTTTTTTGCATGTTATTCTTATATTGTCTCCAAGACTTTAGAGAAATATAATTTCACTTTTTTCCTTAATGTTTTTAAAAGATTGCATAACTTTGTATTGTTTTCCTAGTATGGTAGATGTAATTGCATAATAATTATTGAAGTACAAAAATGAAATGTCTTTGTTTAAAAAACATTTGCTGAACTATTTAGTGGGCAAAAATAATTAAAAATCATTGTTAAAGCTGTTTTACCATCTATCACTTCTATTATATATTCTAATTCAATATATGTCATTTTTTTCAATTGGTGTATGTTACGTTTCTTGAGAATACTTTAGAAACACAATTTGGTGAATATGATAAATGATTCATATTATTTTTTTGTTTGCACTGCACAATTACACATAATATATTTATTGTAACACCAAAACAGCAGTGTTACACTTCTGATGGTGACTTCAGTTCATGTTTTTCTTTACAGTTCCGCAGGTGAAATATCTTAGAGGCATTACATACAACCAAGACAGTTCATACATTGTGTCAGACCTATTCTCGCGCACACTCCATCTCATCAGCCCAGACGGCGTCTGGGTCAAGAAACTGTGGACCCATCCTGGTGGTGAGGACACAAATGATTGGCTGGAATCAGTGTCGTTGATGGAGCAGACATGTATCTGCGTCACTCGTATGGGATCTGTCTTCGTCATGGATGTTTCTTATTAAGTGAAAACTCTCACATTTTTTAAACAAGTGTTAAGAATTATAGCATATACTTATTTAATTTGTTATTACTTTGCGCATACTTTTTAAAGATAAATCTAAATGAATTTATTGTAGTTAGTATCGCATTAAAGTTTCTTTTTTATTTTAAATTCATCATTTTCATACGGATTATGAAAAGGTTCGTTCGTACATTTAAATGCTATTCATACAATATAATAAGGATCAAGATACATATCTAATTTTTTTTGGTAAATGAATCCTACTTCTTAGAGATTTAGAGATTTGACAGATGTTAGAGTGGGGACTTATCTTTCTTCTGTGTCAATTTTAATTTCTGCCTCTCTAGCTTTGCAATTGTTAAGGCAATATTCCTAAAAATTCAAGAATTAGCAAAAAAATGACGTTTATAAAAGGTTTTTAGAACTGACTTTAACATTTTGTTGTCAAAAAAGGGATGTCGAAAAACCATAGGTGTGGCCTAAATGGATTACATCACATTGTATAATAGGGTTTATTTGTTATTTATTTTGATCAGATGACGAGATGATGAAAACAATGAGAGTATTTTATGAAGACTCACTCCATGAGATAGAATAGTATTTTCTTTAACTACCTTTTGATTTGTATCAAATATATAGTAAAAAATTATGTGTTTTCTTTCACTTGTTCCTTTCAAACCTATATTGTTCAATGACATGTTCATACATAAAAATAAAAGACACACATTCACTGAAACTATTTGTCCTAGTGTTAAATGGAATTAATTACAATAAACCAAAATGTAAGAAATTAAGTCGACAGGCATTAAGCCGCAGATAAAGTAGCCGAAACGAATCAATCGATAACAGAGTAAAGCGAACATAAGAACATTTTCTGCTTGCTTGAAGCTTGATCAAAAAGTTTATTTAGCAACTGAAGCCATAGGTTGGTGGCTCTACCTGTATGATTTGCTGTTTCTAGAACGCTAATCCAAAAAGATACACTTTTAGGCTTTTCATATATACTAGCAATTCTCGAAAGTGCTAATTATAGTGTTAATACGGAGTAAAGGTGTGGGCAGGGCTTAGCTCCTTGGAAGCACTGCAGACTGTTCAGTTCTGTCAATAAAATCAGTTTAAGAATCCTTAGGCATTTATATTTTACTTAGCAATAATACGAAAGCTAAGATTCTATGGTTCCGATGACAGATCAAACGGTTTAGCTGGTGACTCTTCTC
Source organism: Elysia crispata (assembly GCA_033675545.1). NCBI lineage: Eukaryota > Metazoa > Mollusca > Gastropoda > Plakobranchidae > Elysia > Elysia crispata. The sequence goes on along the minus strand of JAWDGP010004387.1, from coordinate 2,327 downwards.
GTATCGTTAGTTTACAATGGGAAAACTAACTTTATTGGGTGATTCGTGAAATTGAGCCTAAAATGGAAATATGTAATTGCTAATCACAACGGTGTAATAGTCGATGTAGACAATTTTAATGTGGTTCGTTTTTAATCTCTGTGTTCAAAAATGACTTTCATTACATTGATGTTTGCAATGCGTGCTTCTCAACAGGACTGCATTCTTAAAATGAAACACGACCTAATTGTGTAAAAATGTCTTGTTTCATTGATGGTGCATAGAATCAGAGGCTTTTTCAATCTTTTTGCTAGAGCCCCGATTTTCTGAAATCATTTTTTTTAATCAATAATAACCAAAAAACACAAGTCTCAAGTTAACCTCTTTACAAACTTTGACTCGATTAGATAGAACTTATAATGCTGTTGCTTTTTTTTAATTTCTAGTCAAATTTTCTCTCTGCCTACAGACCTTTTATATTAGCTTCTCTTTATCTTTCTCTCTCTACCAGCTTTGGCATTGATTGTGTATCTGTCTTACAGTCCACAATATTCTATTAATTTTCTCCTCCGTTTTTGCTAGACTTTAAATTTGTTCCGTTTTCTGTCTATTTACTCTATGTATGTATGTATGTATGTATGTATGTATGTATGTATGTATGTATGTATGTATGTATGTATGTATGTATGTATGTATGTATGTATGTATGTATGTATGTATGTATGTATCTATCTATCTATCTATCTATCTATCTATCTATCTATCTATCTATCTATCTATCTATCTATCTATCTATCTCTTACCTCATATCTCTTCTCCCATCTTTTCTACCTCTGTCTCTGTCTTTGAGTGTCCGTGTCTGGTTCTCTTGCCTTCACCTTATCTCACTTCTTTTTCACTTCTTTCTCCTTTCCTTGTATGAGGTAAAATCGTGAGTACTTCATCTATTAGTAACCATGTTAAGTGATGCCCCTCTCGGACAGTCTTTTACATAAATATTTAACTAGCGCCCTACACGTTAGTCAGTTATATAAAATTTAGTATTCAATTAAAAGCAATCATGTAGGGCATATTCACTGCTAAGTATTTAAAGTTCTTGTCTTTCGGTTTTCTCAAACCATAATTCTAGCTACATAGAGGTTAATGTTTAGCAAAATTTCTTTTCTTATAAGAAAGCAAAGCGTATATCTTAGGTTTGTTTCTGTTATTGTGAGCACCAGAATCACTGTGGACTTATTTGAAAATAAAAAATGGGGTCCAAAATATCTTAACATTACTATAATTTTAAGGACATAAAATGTGAAATACGTACACATACAAATATCGGGTTAAAGGTATGACTACTCATTAGTGTTAACTATGTGAAGTGTACCATTTGCTGTCTCCTTGCTTTTACATATTTATGTGCACATTTTATGGGTACATCTGTAAGTAACAAGAAAAGCTATATTTTCCGAAATATCATTCCTTGCATTTATCGCCATATAGAATCGAACGTAGTACAGATCTGTATCTGCTGTTGTAGTTGTAGTATACGAAGATGTTGATCGATGCGTTCAGATAAGCGCATGTGTTGTTTAACAGGCCAAAAATGCTGAACAAAAAATGCAGACCCTTGAACTCGTCAATCTCTTGGTTTAAGAGACGAGCAGATGAGAGAATCACGAACGATAACTGTGACATGATAAAGATAGAGCATACTAGGACTACAGACTTGACCACCTGCAGGTCTTTTACAGACATAGTCTGGACAGCTCCTTTATTTGCTGCACTGCCGGAAGATCGTTGAAAGGTGACGGCGCAGTTTTCTCGTATCTTTGATGCCTGGAAGAGCTTATAACTAAGGACAATAACACAAGATATCATTGTCAGGTAGTTGAACCAGATCAAGAAGCCACGGTTTAGAATATCGTTGATACGCGACATGGATTCTCTGTTTACTGTGGCCAAATATGAAGATGAAACATTTGTCACGGGATCTGTTCTCGAGGTAACTCTGAAGATTGTCAACACTGGCAAACGCAGAGAAACAGCCAGGCAAACCAAGAAGAGCACCCATTTGATTGTTCTGGACTTCGTAAATACGAGCTTGAATTTAAGGGGCATGGCTACGCATGCGCACCGCATGACTCCTAATGAGACAGATATAAAACTGGAGAGATCATAGGCCGTGTATGCTGGCCAATAAAGTAACCACATTACCAAATATTTGTGCAACGGCCATTCATAGGAGCTCACGTGAGCTTCAATGATATATCCACATGCAAACGGTGTAATAAGTGCGAGAAACGCAAGGTCAGATAATGAAAGAGATATCAGCAAAATTGTCACATTATCTTTGGCGCCAG
>JAWDGP010004383.1:2500-34700 GCA_033675545.1 Elysia crispata | reverse complement strand
TTGACCGATATAGATAATTACAGAAGCTGTAATAAAATTTTGTTCAGCTCAAACGTTTTTGTCGTTTTAAAGCTGGAGAAAAATTCCATACGAATATCTTATTTAATTAAAAAATTACTATTTACTTACTTAGTAATTTCCATAAAAATGTTCCTTTAATTTGTAGTCATGAAAACTTTTAAAGGAAACGAAACGTGGAAGGAGTTCATATTACCTAAATACTGTTTATGGCGGCGTAATTTTAAAGACCCCACTTGTTTAATTACGATTCAAAACAGGAACGATTCCCTGTTTTTGTACTTTAGAACTTTAAAATAACTAAAGTTTTAGAAGTAAAGCGACACTTTTTAGTCTCTGCGGTCCATTATATTCTCTAGATCTCACGATTTTGCCCAAACTCTTTTTTTTCTGATCTGCTTGTAATTATCATTAGGCTGTTAGAGATAGCCTGGAGTACTCTCTCTTTCTTGCACCCCCCCCGATAGAGCACCTAATCAAGAACTACTTCTCTCTCTCTCTCTCTCTCTCTCTCTCTCTCTCTCTCTCTCTCTCTCTTTTTTTCCGTTCAAGTTAACACGGAGTTCCTATAGTATAGATAATTTGAAATGTGAAAAAGATCAACACAATCTTTTTTAAAACATCAAGATAATTTGTTGAATGAAAATAAATTTTTAATCAATAGAATATTTATTTATAAATGCTTAATTTATATGCATTTTTTTCTTTAAAAAATGTTTGTTCTATTTTTTGTTGATCTCTGTAGATTCTTCTTACAAGTGCTCAATTTTGATAATCTTTACGATCAGTCGGTAGAATGTCGTCCTACAATAAGGAGCTCGCGGGTTCGATTTCTGCCCTGAGAGCGTATCTAGTCTAGGGCTCGCATATAGTTTACGCAGCTTTTTTGCTAAGGGGCCCAAGGTGAGACTAATTAAACCTATTTGCTGCTTTTTATACTGATTATATAGCTCCGTTTCAAGAACGTCTTTTGATCTTCACTAGGTGATTGATGGTGAATTTTTTTTCAGTGATTTCATCAAACTACTAAAAAATCTCGAAAGCAGACCAGTGTCCTTTTAGCGTATCTCAATTGGTGTAGCGAACTCCGTCCTCAAAAATCTGGGGAAATAAAGTCACTTCAGCTACTACTACAAATATTACTACTACTGCTTCTACTCGTACTGCTATACCGCACTGCTGCTGCTGCTGCTGCTGCTGCTGCTGCTGCTGCTGCTGCTGCTGCTGCTGCTGCTGCTGCTGCTGCTGCTACTGCTGCTGCTACTGCCACTACCGCTGCTGCTGCCCCTGCTGCGCGCTGCTGCTACTGCTGCTACCACTGCTACTGCTACTGCTGCTGCTACTGCAGAAGTTCTGAAAAACGTCTCTGAAAGTTTCGACAGAACTCTAAACAACACGGTTTAGTCTCTTGTCTTCCATGGAAAGCGATTTGGACTTATTCAAGATGTACGGTCAAATGAGCTTGGTGACCCTGGAGGAACGAGTCAGAGGCTATCCGGGAGATGTTGACGTCACGAGAAGTGTCAGCGCCATGTCTGCGAAACGAGTACAGAATGACCAAAACCAAAAATGTATCGGTGAGTTACAAAACAGCTTCAACTTTATGGTTTATGCTGCGATAAAAATTCTCTAAGTGGAGATTGCAGACTTTTTTTTTAATTAGAAAATACCAATCACACTACCGTGTGCTACTTTTATTTTCTTCTTCAAAATGAATACTTTGAGCAAAATCATCGGTAAGCATAGTCAATGGGAATGAGAGGTATTCTTGTTATTTCTGTCTTCAACGAAGATGAATAAGAGGACTAAATTTTTTTCTTTACCCATGTGGGAAATAATTTGGAACGTAACTTTTTGTTTAATGTATTGCTATCTGCCTTGTCACGTCTTTTGGATCTCGGCGCCCAATGGAGCCAGCTGGTTTACAATCGATCACGGTTTTTGAAAAATGCCCTAAAAAGCTGCGTTCCCAGGGAATTGTAACACTTATATAGGGTGTATCGAAGGAATAATAGGCCCAGAGACTGCGCGATGGGAAAAAGTGAAATATTTTTTATCCTTTTTTTCTTTCTTTAATCTTTTTGAAACTCAAAACCCGCCAGAGGCCGGGAATTAATGAACAGGTACGAACGTGACGGTGAATCTCAACTCAGGCCCGAAATAAAAACTTCAGCTGGTTGAGGAGCATCTTTTTTACTTTTAAAATAACGGTTTTATGAGGCAAAGAATAATTAGATTATCCGACGATCTGAACGTGATTTCTCATTTCTCATATTACAACATTCACATGGAAACTCGTCTCACTCAACTGAATGATTTTTTTCCGTGGTCAGAACCCGATTCCATCTTTTTCGGCGTGTATCTTGCAGGGCAAGAGGAATGAACATCGAGGTGAATGGGAAATATCCCGAGTACATCATTACCACCCAGTTCACCATACAGCGAGAGATCCTGTGTGACGTACTCAAACAGATGGTGGGGGCTGGACAGTCATACAGGTAAAAATAAAATGATACTACCACCACCACCACTACTGCTACTGATAGAGCTACAGCTACTACTACTACTACAACAACAACAACAACAACTACTACTACTACTACTACTACTACTACTACTACTACTACTACTACAACTACTACTACTACTATTACTACTACTACTACTACTACTACTACTGCTGCTGCTTCTACTACTACAATATGACTACTACTACTACTACTACTACTACTACTACTACTACTACTACTACTACTACTACTACTACTACTACTACTACTACTACTATAATTATATACATAGATATATATGTATGTGTGTGTATATATATATATATATATATATATATATATATATATCTTTTCTATGTGTATTTCCATAGTATTTTTTGGTCGATTTTTCTATATGTAACCTTTTTTCTGATATATATATAAATATAAATATAAATAAATAAATATATATATATATATATGTATATATTTTTTTTTTCCATAGTTTGTATCTATATATCCATCTATTATTCAGATTACATTATGACTGTATCTTATTTATTTCACTGTTTTCATTTTGTGTCTGTTAACTTTTTCTTTATTTTTACCTCTTTACCAACTTTCTCTCTCTCTCTCTCTCTCTCTATATATATATATATATATATTTATATATATATATATATATATATATATATATATATATACATACACACAGGCATTGCCGTCTGTTCAAATTAACAAGTGGGAAATTCAACGACCTTTGGAGAAATGGTAACTTTACAAAAAAAGAATCGATTCCTATATTCTTTAGAAGCACATACCACTGCCCTGAAGAAAAGTAAACTTTACAAAAAAATGAAGAGGTAGGGAAGACTACTTCCAATGAAGAAAAGCAAATTTACCACGTTATTAGATATACTTTCGTCAAAGTCATAAAACTTCTTTCAAAGAAAAACAAGGTTTACAGCAATAACAGATTCTATCTGCTCCAGAGCCATATAACTACATTAAAGAAAAACAAGGTTTACAGCAATAACAGATTCTATCTGCTCCAGAGCCATATAACTACATTAAAGAAAAACAAGGTTTACAGCAATAACAGATTCTATCTGCTCCAGATCCACGCATAGTACAATTTTTAAAACTAAGAATTTCCGGAGATATGGAAATTTCTCTAACATAGTCATGCAGACGTTCTTTAAAAATGAAGGAGAGATTTCGAGCAAAAAAAGTAAAACTAAGTTTGTCTGCACTCATTTCAGCAGCCCTCTCCGCAGTTTATCTTTCCACCGAGACCAAAATGTGGTGCTGCTGATGACCCACTATAAATACAATTTAGTGCCCGACCTGATGTGAAAAGTGTTTTCCCATACAAAAGTAAAACCGTGGAACTACTCAGACAATAACAGAGTCAGAAAATTTCAACGCCCCGGATTAAAAAAAAAATATATGTTTGGTTACCATGGATTGCTGAAGCTTATAATTATTCTAGATCTAGTCATGACCTGTAGAACTCATGCAAGACAAATAAAGAGTGGCAAATTAATAAACTGGTTTTTGTCGACACTTAATAGACCTGGTCGATATCTTAGATGAAAAAACAACAACAACAACAACAACAACAACAACAGTATATAAGTACAACGCGTGCAAAAGAAACAGAAGTGTTGGAATTGTTGTTTACATTCGCAACCGCCGCTCCGGAAGATAAGGCGACGATGAAAATATAAAGGGCTTGTTCTTAAAATATTGACCAATAAAATCACTGCTACTAGTCTTTCCCTTGCTCCAGAATGGTTGTATTCAATGACACTTTTGTCTTTAGTTGGAGCAAATCAAATTTCATTTTGATTTTTCAATCTGTCCAATTTTTCACTCTATTTAATTAAATAACATGGTTTTTTTTTTAAAACATAAGCTAATTTACAAAATCAAATTTATTTATTTTAAAATATGTCACCTGTTTTAAAAAATGGTAAACCGCTGAGAATAGCAAATTATACCACAATGCAAATATAGAAAAGCAAATTTTTCAACAACATCAGATAAATCTCCTCCAGAGCCGTACAACTACATCAAAGAAAAGCAAACATTACACACTCACACACACACACACACATATATATATATATATATATATATATATTTCAATTATTGATTTTTTTTTTCACATTATAAGAAGATCTGGGACTTAACTAGGTAATTGACCACGGTCGTGTTCACCTTAAAGCCTGGATTATGTGTATGTCTTCCAACAGAGACGTTTAAAAGGTGATGTCTTCTTTTTTCGCGACTGGGAGTCTTACAAGAACGGATTTGGTAAACCTGACTCTGGCGGGGACTTCTGGCTCGGGAATGAGGCAGTCCATATCCTGACTAACATGGTAATAATGATGGGAATAGACTAGTATCAAACGATGACCATTCTAGATTATGTTCTATACTTCTGACATTTGTGTTCACCCTTTCTTCCTAAGAGTTCATTTTCTTACTTTTGATTGGATTATTTTCTCTTCAGTTTCGAATTTCATGTATAAAGATTTTCTTTTTTTTTTTCCTTTGCATAAAACTCTTTTCGTTACACGATAGCTCTTATTAATGCTAAAGATCCCTTAAAACTATAAGTAAAACAATTTAGCTCTTGTCTCATAAAAACTTTAGTTTTCTATTTATTTTCTCTCTAACCGTATTGATAAAAGTCCAAAGATATCATGTTTTTATAAATTTTCCCTTTCTGCTTTACAGAAACTACACGCATGAGCTGCGGGTTCGGAAATTCAGGAAGGGACATGAAGGAAGGGACTATTTTTGCTCAGTACAAGACCTTCAACCTGGAGAGCGAGGCTAACAAGTATGTTCTACATCGTTGGTTACTTTTGGTTATTTTTGTCGTTTGATCGATTGTTTGATATAGACCATTCACATCAAGATGATCTGAGACCGTCTCTACAAATCAAACAAGAAAGTTAAAAGTGAAGACATAAAAACTGCGAACCATTTCACAATTCTAGTATCAACTGGGAGTCAGTGCAAATTCGAAAGCATAAGAGTGATTTTGTCGATGTGGACTTTTCCCTTAATCAAAATTATTCAAAGTGTGTTGCTCTGAATGCGCTGAAGTTTTTAAATTGCTATTCACCTTACACTAGATCTATATATATATATATATATATATATATATATATATATATATATAAGTACAGGCCCAAGACAATATTCGCCACCAAGTTCATTGAAATATCAGCAATCTCCTCTTGTTATTTTATATCAATATCCCTTGAAATACTTCTCCTTATGGCCTTAGTTCTCGTCGAAATATTAACCAATCTTCCTTTTTTTATTTAACCACAATATTCTATGAACTACTTTGACTTTCCTTTCTCTCATTGTGTTTCTCAGGTACCGTATCCGACTCGGTGATGTCTCAGGCTCTCTAGACGATGGCTCCGATAGTTCTGGTCTCTCTTTCAGTAACGGCATGTACTTCAGTACTTTTGACCGCGATAATGATTCGCACAAGACAACAAACTGTGCCATGCATTATAAAGCCGGCTGGTGGTACAAGAGTTGTTATGGGTCCCTGCTTAACGCTCCGGCACCGCTGTCAAACGGGAAGAACGAGTGGTATAATGGTAAAAAATATATGAAGCCAACCTTGACTGCGATGAAAATTCGACCATTGCAAGTCGACTAAAAAGTTACTGTGGAAAAAAGAAAAACAAAAATCCGAATTGACAAGCCCATATATGAAATCTTTGATTAGATCTAGGCATCTGCATATAAACCTGAGACCCAAACGACTTATCTAACTTCATGTAGTCACTTGTATTGAATTATTGTTTCGATGTTTGCTGAAAGTTTGCACAGGTAAAAAACTTCATTATTCGTTTTTCCATATAACTATAATTTTAGTACAAAATGATGATTAGGTTTATTATTTCTTTGCGGAAGATGCACTAAAATTATCAACGATTGCAATAATGAAAAGGTACACTTCAATATGTTTACAAACGTATTCTAGCATGATGAAATTAAATGTTGTCTGTTCCGTGCTCTTAACTAAAGATTCAATCTTCTTAATTTGTTGGTATGAGGTACGCTTTTCCTGTTATTTCTTCTCAACTGATCAATACCTTTTACATTGGAACACTTTTGTGCAACACATTTTCTCTACGCTTTGAACAATAAAGACCTGTGGCTTTTGAAATATTGTTTTACTTGTTCATCTAGGGAATCAAATGTTAGCACTCCAACTTATAGAGATATCTCGATTTGTTTCTTTTAGCACAGGTAATTCAAAATCCAGGATAAATAATTTTCAAATCAACTTTAAGATACTTTTACACACCTATTAAAATGGCTATCCATTTTGTTTAGCCAACATGATAATAAATATTTTAAATAGATTTAGATTTTTTTGAAAAAACATAGGAAATTAGTTGCTAACTCTCCCTATACAGAAAAAACTGGTCTGGTACCGTTATAATCAAAATCCCTATAGGTGTACATTGAAATTTATATTTTTAAGAAAAATTATAACGATTCCTGTTTAAAAAAATGTAAATTTTCTCTACGGTTTGTGCTGCCTTTTTGTAACTTATGAGCTCTATCCATAATAAAATGTTCTGAAGAAATGTTTTTCTGTTTTCCATAAATTGTGACGTGTTGTAAAATACTTTTTTTTACTTAAATTTCCCGCACCTTTAAACATTGATATCAAGTTTCAAAAGTTTGTCTAAAGCACTGGTGTTGTTATTTGATATGTTAGCAAGACGATGGCCAATCCGACCTCTCAACTTCATCCAATGATATTTTGCTATCTCATTCTCTGCACACTAGCCGGTAACCAGACGCGTCGCCAAAATCAAAGCTTCTAGATCTAGATCTAGATTTGGGATCTTGTCGTAAAATAAAATAAGTTTTAAAGGTTGAACTTATCAGTGGTGCTCCTTACAAAATTCCCCAGAATACTGTCATGTTTTCCGGTTGAAACTGGATTAGATTTCGTTATCTTTTGTTGAAATTCATTGTGAAATGCGATTTCATGCGGAAGTGCAAGTTTATACTGCTAGACTGCGCTATCTTTTCCTTTCACGTGTTATTTGTCATCTAGTGGTGAGGTTGGACCTCATCTAACCAGTCCCATCCCTGTGTTGAGATCTCCGTATAAGAATCTTCTCACATAGAACTTTGAAAAAAAGCAACTTCTCATTTATCTCAAAGACTGGTTTTTGTTGCTCTCGTTTTCATCTCAGCGGCTGTGTGGACTTAACTCAGGAATAACCAATTTTAAAATATAAACATGTATTCTCTATAGCACACGCTTCTACAGAAACAGGGAATCAATGCATTGATTGTTATGTGGCCATAATCAGATAAAAAATAATACTCATCCCGTTGTATTCTTCTTTCCTCTCTCTCTACATGTCTTCCCGACTTTATCCGTATCTCTGACGGGACCTTTATCTCTCTGCCCATCTATCTGTCTGTCTGTCTGTCTCTCTGTCTGTCTGTGTGTTTGTTTGTCTGTCTATCTGTCTGTCTGTCTGTCTGCCTGACTATCCCTCACTCTCCATTTCTCTGTCTCTGTCCGCATCTTTGTCGAAATGGAACTGTATAACTGTCCTAGTCTACTCCTTTCTCTCTGTCTCTCGCTCTCTCTCTCTCTTTCTCTCTCTCTCTCTCTCTCTCTCTCTCTCTCTCTCTCTCTGGTTCTCATTGCTTTTCTTATCTCTCCCTACCTCAAACCATATCTCTGACGAGGCAAGACTGTCCGTCTCTGTCTGTCTCTTTATCTCAATGTCTGGTACAGCTTTTCGTATAACAGAAATCGACTAAACGACTCCCCGAACAATCAGGACGCTCATAATTAGCCACTAAGACAAGGGAGAACAACTCAGAGAATAGAAGATCCATTTCTAGGAAACATTTGATCAGGAGATACTACTTTTATAAGGTGGATACTAACGACAACGATAAGGAGGAGGAACGTTTCGATGCTGATGGTGGTGACAGTAATAAAAATGATAATGATTATCATGATATTGGCCACGACGACAACGATGATAACGATGATGATGATGATGATGATGATGATGATGGTAATGATGATGATGATGATGATGATGATGATAATGATGATGATGAGGATGATGATGATGATGATAACGACATCAGGAGGAGTATTGTGATGGTGATGGTGATGACATTAATAATTAGGACGATGATGATGATAATAATAATAATTATTATAATAATAATAATAACGATAATAATAATAATAATAATAATAATAATAATAATAATAATAATAATAATATAAATAATAATGATGACGATGATGACAACAATGATACATGATGAGGATGACAACGACGACGATGAGGATGATGATGACGATAATACTGATAATGAAAATGAAATAATCGAAGATAAGGAATTGAACGAATATGACCTAATTTTCTGGTATTTATAAAATACAGTTTGATTCATCACCTTGCTTAGACAAATAGGCGGTAATCATCATAAGTCAAAGATTATTAACTTGAGAAAGCTCATTGACCCTCTACATTGTCCTTCTCTGTCATGAATTTCACATTCTTGAACACATTATGAAAACTTAAAATTCTCTCCTCTTAACGAAAAACTGTCTTAGATTCAAATATAGTTTAAACCTGACTTTTATTCTGTCCTGATTCTTTGTAAAAGTATGTTGACGATAAGCATCTTGCAGCAAACAACACCATTCAACAAAATATTCTGATGTCAACACCATTTTATCTTCCTTGCTGCTTGTAGTAAAGAGTAAAAAAATGAAAGATTTACCACTTTCCATAATTCGCAAACAATTCGAATGGCAGCCTTGGAGGTCAGAACATTTTGTAGGATGACGTTATTAGTTGCTTCCTGAAAACATTTCTGAAAATTCACAACTAGGTTCTTGTCAGGTGAATCGATTATTGCCGTGTCTTGGCTAAAGTAAATAGACTATCAGTAAAATTACAAGTTATTATAGAAACGATTTTTGTATCGATAATTCTTTAACATTGCGAAAACATCACACTTCTCTCACTTGAAACGCTGCAAAACGTACTTGTTCTGCACAAAAAGTAGATCTAAATCTAGATCTAAAATCTCTTTGGTGAATTTATGAAGCTATTGTAAAGACATCCCTACAGCAAACTCCTTAGTTGACTTTGGCATCAGTTAAACAGATAAAGATCCAAGTGGGAAATGCCAAAATGTGATCTTTAGAATAGACACTTCTCATTTTGTTACAAGTCCATGGGTGCAAGATCGCCGACATAGGCTGACATGCCGGAAAATTAATGATACCCGGATGCCTTTGCTGGCTGATTTGTTACATGCATTTTGTTGGAATATTTTTTAAATGGCATTCACGAGATGCGACGAATAGTTTTACTTTCTGTCGGTGCAGCAGCCAGTAATGTCTAAAACTGATTTATGCACACACACAAAAAACACTTTTGTGGATCAAGAATCTAACCTGTTGATTCCCTAATGGCCGATAAATACTCTTAGCTCCATCCAATGATATTTTACTGTTTCATTCTCTATACTTTGGCAGTAACTAGACGCTTCGCAATGATGAAAATAAGAGTCGTACAAAGCTACGGATAGAGTAACTGCATGTTTTCGCCATTTAAGGTGACTGCGTTAAACATGAATATTCGAAGAAAACCACCATCTTACATTTTGCAGCCTAACTTGTTAAAACAGATAAACAAGAGCTAGTTTAAACTTTTTCTGGCTGACGATAATAATTTTCAGCGAGAGTTACCTTCCTTGAAAGCTTGACAAACACAGCCTAGGCCTAAGCTTGCAAGTTAGATTTTGATATCGAGACTACAAGATTTATATCTTGACTTTGAGTAATATCTGAACATAATGAAAGCCTGAGCAGGTAAAAATTAAAAAAAGTATTTGAAGAACAAGGGATTTGTCCCACTTCACATTCCATTTCTATGTAAACACGTACCTACAAAATTCTCGTCTGTTACGCTCTTTGACAACGTTGCTGTTGAGGGAAAATCATCTGTCAGCTGAAATTTCTGTCTCCTCTCTCTCCCCTCTCTTTCTCCATCTCACTTTTCCCCTGTCTCCTTTCTTTCTCTGTCTCCTCTCTCTTCCCTTCCTCTCTTTCTTCTCTCTTCTCCCTCTCTCTAATCCATCTCTTTCTGCGTGTGTCTCCCACAAATGAAATTGAACTTGGCTTATCCAATGTATACAAGTGATACCGTGCACTTTTTTAAAAATTTCGTCAGTACCTCGAGGCTTTTGAAAAAGAATACTACATGAGGACAAGAAAATGGAGAGATAGAAAGATAGATAGATAGATAGATAGAGAGAGAGAGAGAGAGAGAGAGAGAGAGAGAGAGAGAGTCAGACAGACAGAAAAACGTAGGCAAGATATCATAAACAAGGGTGATGTTGTGGCCAGACTAAGGCTAAAGGGGGAATTTTCAGTCTTTTTCTTTCTATGTCTCCGGTACTTATAGATTATTTTACAGTGCAGTCTACTGTGTAACCAACTTAGAACATGACTTGGAAAGATTTATCTCTTTCGTTTTCGTGCCAGATCGTTTTATATTGGAGAGCCTCGTCAAGAAGTGTATAGAAACTTAGATCTAGACAGGGTTTTGAGTGTAATATTTATTTAGTACGCTCATTTGACTTTGCAAATACAAAATACAGGTGAAATGCTGCTTCCTTTGTCCATTTTTGGTATAGAACGAGGTATATCAATTCATGATCTATGAAGTGAACCTTAGCATCCCTTTAAATCTTCGGACTAAGCGTGTCAGCAAATAAAAACGTGTGACTCCCGCAGACTTTTTTTTAAGGAACATCATCTAGTAGACCAAACTAGTATGCCATTACAATTTATTGTATATTTTCTTTCCAATTTTAATGAATAAATGTGTTCTTAAAGATCTTCAGGAAACAAACTCTATAGAAATATATAGCCTAAAGAATACAGATAAAATATTTTGAGAGAACTGACAGAATCATGTCTCACCATTGAAATGGCTCTACAACAATCGATTCAACAGGTTTGCATTAAACAGAACTAAGACTGTATTCTTCTTACATTAATCCACGAAAACTAAAGAAGGCGTAAATCTTATAAGAAGGCCATGTTGGTTTGATTTGTTTTTGACTTTGTTTTCCATAAATTCCTGCAAGATGGTGCGGATCAAATAACGTCATCTCATAAATGTAACGGCTGCATACCAACGTTCTAAACATAAATGCTTCATACAGGATTATGACTGCTTTATTCATGTACATATATACGAAATATCGAAGCAGATATAGACCAGTCAGAGGACAAGGTTGGTTTGACTTTTATGGTGTTGTTTTCTACCAATTCCTATGACATGGTCCAGTAAAAAATTTTTGAGGACTGACAGGTTTAGATTATACGTGTGTATCTCAAATGTTAAAGGTTAAGGAGATATAAATCCAATCAGAAGTCAAGTTTATTTGGCTTTAATATTGTCGTTTTCCACCGAAAAGACTGTAAAAATCAATTGCGTGAGGATTGGCATAATTATATCTATATAAATTTACAAAGTAGTTAATTTAATTGGGAATTGAATATAAACGAAGTCAATCCCAACAAAATCTTTACAGTGGAAAGAAAATAGATTTTCAGGGTCAATTGTTGAGGCTGATTGAGAAATTTGAATGCTAAAGTGCTACTGTGAGGGTAACCCTTTCTTTCATCATTGATGGATAGTAACAGTATTATTGGATCATTGAATACTATCCCACAAGGCATTTATTTTTTCCTGAGCTGTACACACATAAGGTGGTGACTAAATAAAGATCACCGCAACATAGAACCTACCACTATATTTTGACGTGTGAAGATAAAACGGTCATGACATAATTATGGAGAGAGTTTTTACATGCCTTAGGTGATGATCAAGCTATGGCCGCACATTTTTAAAGTTAAAGTTTCCTTCGACAATATAACCTTACTATATTTTAAGATACTAGCAACGAAATACACTTAATTTCAGAGGAAGTGCTTCTAATTTTTATTGTCCATTTCATATTTAATCCAGAAGGTATTTGTAAAACCTTGCCCCCGTTTAGTCAAGAGCCATTTAAGACATAAGGGTTCTAGCTTTCACAATATTTCTTTCAGTATTTTAAGTTGCCCGAGGTAGCTCTTACTTTTTCCGCACCCCTTTATTGGAGTAAAGCGGTTTTTCCAATAATCAAACAGCCCCTTATCCCTATTCATGTTTCATAACTTTTATCACTTAATTTCAAATAGAGGCAAATAAAGGGAGATGTTACCTTTATTCGAGACTGGCAAAGTTACAAGGAAGGTTTTGGAACCCTGGAAGCTGACGGTGATTTCTGGTTTAGTAACGAGGCAGTTCACATTCTTACCAGCTTGGTAATTAATATGGTAGGAGTAGAAGATAATGTTGCCGGTGAACTAGTAACAGCAACAGCGGCAGCAGCACTGGAAGTAATAATAAGAGTAGTAGTAGTAGTAGTAGTAGTAGTAGTAGTAGTAGTAGTAGTAGTAGTAGTAGTAGTAATAATAGTAGAAGTAGTAGTAGTAGTAGTAGTAGTAGTAGTAGTAGTAGTAGTAGTAGTAGTAGTAGTAGTAGTAGTAGTAGTAGTAGTAGTAGTAGTACTGCTCATCTGATTTTTGTTCAGTTCTACCTACTCGAAAAAAATTAAGTTTATTAAGCTGCAAAGGCCCTGAGATTACCGTGCCTTGAAACAAACAAATCTGATTTATGCGAATAATATCCGAATATAGGATTGATCGGGGGACTTCTATATTGTCAGTTCCATTTTCTAACCATTAAAGAGACGGGTAAGATGAAATTCTCGATTACCAAAAGTTTAGTGTTTAAATGCGCTAAGACAAAAGTCTGCGCAAGATAGTCTATGATAGTTTAAGATAGTTTAAGATAATTTGAGATAGTCTACGATAGTTTGATATATTTAATTTGGTCCAAGATAGTCTAAAAAGTTTTAGATAGACTAAGATGATATAAGATAGTTTAAGATAGTCAAAGATAGTTTAAGATAGTTTAAGATAGTTTAAGATAGTCTAAAATAGGTTAGACAGTATAAGATAATCTAAGATAGTTTAGGAATGATAAGTTTAAGATAGAACCAACATCGAGTACGATTTTGACGATACCCAGCTGACTTAATGTGGAAGCGGGAGACATGCCACGGGTCAAGGTCCTCTATTTCGATGTTACACCTAAATCAAGTGGTTACATCCCTCTTTCCCTTCCTCTCCACACACTCAGAGGCGCTGGTTCTGATTATGGTGCACAAGGTGGCAAGGCAAAAACCGTTGTTTTCAAAGTTCTAATCGGACCTTATGAAAAAAATGTAGGAGTGGTTAACTATTTTATAGTAGTCTTGAAAACAAAATGCATATAATTTATTCCTCTAATTAAGGTCGCATTGTGCAAAGTTATTTCCCATGTTCGAAACATACATTGTACTCCTATGCGCCAGTTTCTCATAAAGCAGAGTTAACGTTTTAGAGAATTAAAGTTTGGTAAAAAAAAACGTTGGACTTCATTATTTTAGTTTTAGCAAATATCATGTCTCGGAGAGAAGACTATAACGTTTATAGGTTTAATAGAATATCTTACTACGTTGCCGTCATCACTTTTAAATTAAATTGTTTCCAGACTTTGTTTTTATGGTTTTATCTCTAGATTTGATCACTATCCTGATATATATATATATTATATATATATATATATATATATATTTTTTATATTTATATTTTTTTAAAACGCTCCTTTTTTTCAATATCATTCTCGTTATTTTTCTGTCCTTTCATATATTTATACTTCTTTCTTCTTCCCTCCCCTAGTTGTGTCTGCCTGTTTCTAGTTGCGTCTGCCTGTTTCTAGTTGTGTCTGCCTGTTTCTAGTTGTGTCTGCCTGTTTCTAGTTTTCAGATTTTTTATCTACTATTTACCTTTAATCTTCTTCTATCAAATCATCTTCTTCTCCTGCCTGTCTTTCTGTCTCCTTTTTTCATTTTCTTTTCACTCTCTTTCTTAGTCACTCTCTCTCTCTTTTCATGTGTTCTCTCTCTCTCTCTCTCTCTCTCTCTCTTTTGCTTGCCCACTTATCTTATTTCTTGAAACGGTTCTCCCGATAGAATTATGCTGAGTGCAACATAATTTACATGACGTAATGATTTAGCTTACAACCTTTCTTGTAGCAATACCGGCGCTCACCTGGTCGCTGAATCTCAATTTGTTAAAGTCGATTCGTTCCAGAAATATTTCCACCTCTTTCATCAGAAACTGTTGTTAGGGCAGGATGAAAATTCTGAACCAACCCAATTTTTACGCGGTCTGATACTGGCAAAGAGTGTTCCGCTTTCTCAGTGTTCAGCACAGCTGATAAGAATCATAGGTTGGTCATTTGGCGCTTTAAGGAGTCTTTAAGTTTCTTGTACTTCAGTAACTCGTAAACCTGCAACTGATGGAAAGCCCGTTGTAATCTCCGAGGTGTTTTGGTCGGATAATTCAGCCGGAGGTGAGGGTGTGGGACGACAAAGGGAATAGGAGAATAAAACAGATTATGAGAGAGAGAGAGATAGAGATAGACAGAGAGATAGAGAGATAGATAGAGAGAAAGGGAGAGATAGATAGTAGATAGAGAGAAAGAGAGAGAGCGAGAGAGAAAGAGAGAGAGAGAGAAAAAAAAAAGAAAGAGAGAGAGAGAGAGCGAGAGAAAAAGAGAGAGAGAGCGAGAGAGAAAGAGAGAGAAAGAGAGAGAGAAAAAAAAGAAAGAGAGAGAGAGAGTGAGAGAGAGATAGAGAGAGAGAAAGAGATAGACAGAGAGATAGATAGAGAGAAAGGGAGAGACAGATAGTAGATAGAGAGAAAGAGAGAGAGAGAGAGAGAGAGACAGAGAGAGAGAGAGAGAGAGAGAGAGAGAGAGAGAGTACCTTCCGACAATTTTTTTCGGGAATTCGCAATCATCATACAAGCGTTTAGAAGGATGTAGAAATAGATTCGGAAAGTACAGAATAAGCTGGAGTCCCCACATTGACAAGTAACAGAAGAAGTGGTTAAAACAAGAAACAGTTAGATCTAAATTACTTATCGGCCCTCTACTTGTTCCTCAATGCGACGGGAAAGATTAAAAAAAAAAAAGAAAAAGAAAAATGCAGACGAAGGAAAGACATAGAAAGATTAAAAAGTAGATCAATTATATTTCTTATTGGGACCTTGTAAAGTGAAATAATAAAAGATTGTTTCTTTAAGAATAATTCGAAACTATTTGGTATGGAATAGGTTCTTAAACTATACAAAAAAAGACACTACTTTAGAACTGTTGACAATTATAATAGAATCTATCATGAATAGAGCTTGCACACGACACCTCTCAGTAATAAAGATATGATAGCTTTACTTAATTTTAATAACAACTATCCCCTTGAGCGCACCGAAACACTTCACTGCCTCCTTGGTTTGAACAAGATGTCACTATCAGACAAGTGTCCCGGAGAGGCCGCCCACAAGCTCAGTGTTATACGAGGAGAAGTGAAAATGATTTATATTTCAGCGGATAAAACATGGCTGTAAAAAACTCCATTCAAGTTGGCTAGATAACTTTATAATGAATTAAAACAAGGAGGTTTAATCCATGCGTATATCTATTTTAAAAAAAAAATTACTTATTTTTGAAACTACGCTATTCTTTCCTTTACTGCATTAAACAGCGATATTTCCATGAGAATCTTGCTTTTACTGGTCGTATAGAGTGAATTGATTTTAAAATGCTGCAGCATTATTTTTGGCCCTTACCTATCCAACGGTAGCATGACATTGAAAAAATGCCTGTTTAGATATAAGATTCTTGTGGGTAACAAGGTCGTCGAGAAAATGAATTGATTTCGCAACGTGTTAAAAGCTGAATTACCGTGTCATGGTACGGTGATCTAAGTTTTCACACTGTATTTCTCAGCTATAAAGCCCGACAGCTGGTCGTGTTGACTTGAAGAAATTTGATTCACGTTACTGAAAGTTTTTTTTTTCTTTTCACCAACGGATTTTCACTCGACGGTAAAGTATGTGATACAAATAAGAGAACATTTGTTTCGTTTGTAGTAGTAGTAGTAGTCGTCGTCGTCGTCGTAGTAGTAGTAGTAGTAGTATTAGTAGTAGTAGTAGTAGTAGTAGTAGTAGTAGTAGTAGTAGTAGTAGTAGCAGCAGTAGTAGTAGTAGTAGTGGTGGTAGTAGTAGTAGTAGTAGTAGTAGTAGTAGTAGTAGTAGTAGCAGTAGTAGCGGTAGTAGTAGTAGTAGCAAAGTAGCAGTAGTAGTAGTAGCAGTAGTAGCAGTAGTAGTAGTAGTAGTAGTAGTAGTAGTAGTAGTAGTAGTAGTAGTAGTAGTAGTAGTAGCAGAATTAGTAGTAGTAGTAGTAGTAGCAGTAGGAGTACTAGTAACAGTAGGAGTAGTAGTAGCAGCAGCAGCAGCAGTAGTAGTAGTAGTAGAGTAGTAGTAGTAGTAGTAGTAGTAGTAGTAGTAGTAGTAGTAGTAGTAGTAGTAGTAGTAGTAGTAGTAGTAGTAGTAGTAGTAGTAGTAGAAGTAGTAGGAGTAGTAGGAGTAGTAGGAGTAGTAGTAGTAGTAGTAGCAGTAGCGGTAGTAGTAGCAGTAGGGGTAGTAGTAGCAGTGGTGCTAGTAGTAGTAGTAGTAGTAGTAGTAGTAGTAGTAGTAGTAGTAGTAAGTAGTAGTAGTATTAGTGGCAGTGGCAGTGGCAGTGGCAGTGGCAGTGGCAGTAGCAGTAGCAGTAGCAGTAGGAGTAGTAGTAGTAGTAGTAGTAGTAGTAGTAGTAGTAGTAGTAGTTAGTAGTAGTAGCAGTAGTAATAAGTAGTAGTAGTAGTAGTAGCGGTAGTAGTAGCAGTAGCGGTAGTAGTAGCAGTGGTGATAGTAGTAGCAGTAGTAGTAGTAGTAGTAGTAGTAGTAGTAGTAGTAGTAGTAGTAGTAGTATTAGTAGAAGTGGTTGTGGTAGTAGTAATCGGAGTAGGAGTAGGAGTACTAGTAACAGTAGTAGTAGTAGTAGCAGTAGCAGCAGCAGCAGCAGCAGCAGCAGTAGTAGTAGTAGTAGTAGTAGTAGTAGTAGTAGTAGTAGTAGTAGTAGTAGTAGTAGCCGCAGAAGCAACAATAACAGTAGTAAAAAGAATAGTAGTGTGACTAGCCTTAGAGCAGTTTAAATTGAAGTCAAAGTGACAAAGATATATTCATGTATTTAGACATATATTTTTTCCACTTAGAATGATTAAAATAATTAGATGTAGGAAACTAGCGTTGCATTCAATATTTACCTGAGATATGAGTGAGAATATTTAGAGACTTAAATCTAGCTGCACAAAAAGGACATAGTTGTTAAAAATAAAAAGTAAAAGATAAGGGGAACACATAATAATAATGATTAGATATTTTAAACAATAAACAAATTATATATTAATCTATTTCCCTCGGGTAACAGGCGAAGAGAAATTTCTAAATTAAAACAAAAATCTTCAATACACAGTTAATTTATCAGCCTGCGTTACAAAACATAAGACACATATAAATTTTCCATAGCAATAATCTGGACCCACTCTTTAACTGTTTTTATGATGCAAGGATTCTTATTTCACGTAGCCTGTTCGTGTTGGTAAATGCTTTAATCCGATTTACCGGTTAATCCGAACTGTTTTTATACATAACTCTTGAAAGAATGATATTTAAAGGGGTATGACTACAAGAAAGTAATTACTAATTCTGAATTTGTTAACTGATGAGTTGAACAGAAAAGATAAAATATGTTAAGATAGAACTGTTGTAATCATACCATCGTTTCGTGGAGAACTTCTTTTTTTTTATTTTTTGAGAAATATGGGGCTGTTTGTGACTTTTTTTTCAGTACGTACCAGTAGCAAAGAACTGAGTCACCCGTTCTTTGAAAGTAGTCGTTATTTTTTTTCAGAAATCGTGTTTCTTAATAGAGCGTATCAATTTTATCCTTTTAAAAAAGGCAAGGCTTCATAATTATGTGGTGCTTCCTAAGATCTATGCACTAATTGAGTCTGATTGAGGCAATGCATGAAAAGATCGCAGTGAAAATAATTAGAAAGTGAACATTTTATAAGCCTGAAATAGAAATGTAGAATAAGAATAGTTAGTTAATTTTGAAAAATCCTAATCGAACTACAGAATCCTTGCATCATAAAAACAGTTAAAGTGAATTTCCAGATTATTGCTATGGAAAAATTTATATGTGTCTTATGTTTTGTAACGCAGGCTGATAAATTAACTGTGTATTGAAGATTTTGTTTTAATTTAGAAATTTCTCTTCGCCTGTTACCCGAGGGAAATAGATTAATATATAATTTGTTTATTGTTTAAAATATCTAATCATTATTACTTATGTGTTCCCCTTATCTTTTACTTTTTTATTTTTTAACAACTATGTCCTTTTTATTGCAGCTAGATTTAAGTCTCTAAATATTCTCACTCATATCTCGGAGTAAATATTGAATGCAACGCTAGTTTCCTACATCTAATTATTTTTAATCATTCTAAATTGGAAAAAATATCTGTCTAAATACATGAATATATATCTTTGTCACTTTGACTTCAATTTAAACTGCACTAAGGCTAGTCACACTACTATTCTTTTTACTACTGTTATTGTTTTTGCTTCAGCGGCTACTACTACTACTACTACTACTACTACTACTACTACTACTACTACTACTGCTGCTGCTGCTGCTGCTGCTGCTGCTAGCAGCTGCTGCTGCTCCTGCCGTTTGCTAGTTGCTCCTGCTCCTGCTCCCGTTGCTGCTGCCACGGCCATTTCTGCTGCTGCTGCTGCTGCTGCTGCTGCTGCTGCTGCTGCTGCTGCTGCTGCTGCTGCTGCTTGGCTGCTGTCGCCGCTTGGCTGCTGCTGCCCCTGCTGGCTGCTGCTGCCGGCTGCTGCTGCTGCTGCTGCTGTTTGCTGCTTGGCTGCTGCTGCTGCTGCTGCTGCTGCTGCTGCTGCTGCTGCTGCTGCTGCTGCTGCTGCTGCTGCTGCTGCTGCTGCTGCTGCTGCTGGCCACTTAGCCGCCGCTTGGCCGCCTTCGCCGCCGCTCCCGCTGCTGCTACTGCTGCTGCTGCTGCTGCTGCTGCTGCTGCTGCTGCTGCTGCTGCTGCTGCTGCTACAATCACTTAAAGCACCCAGCTGCACTGCTGCCCCTACTTGCTGCACTGCTACTTCGCTGCATGGCTGCTGCTGCTGCTGCTGCTCCTGCTTTCCTCGCCTGCTGCTGCTGCTGCTGCTGCTGCTGCTGCTGCTGCTGCTGCTGCTGCTTTGCTGCTGCTGCTGCTGCTCCTGCTGCTGCTGCTGCTGCTTGCGCAGCGGCTTGGCTGCTGCTATCACACTGCTGTTGCCCCTGGTTGCTCCTGCTTGGCTGCTGCTGCTGTTGCTGCTGAGTTCTTGCTGCTGCTGCTGCTGCTGCTGCTGCTGCTGCTGCTGCTGCTGCTGCTGCTGCTGCTGCTGCTGCTGCTGCTGCTTGGCTGCTGCTGCTGCTGGCTGCTGCTGCTACTACTACTACTGCTACTACTACTACTACTACTACTACTACTACTACTACTACTACTACTACTACCACTACTACTACTACTACTACTACTACTACTACTACTACTACTACTACTACTACTACTACTACTACTACTACTACTACTACTACTACTACTACTACGACGACGACGACGACTACTACTACTACTACAAACGAAACAAATGTTCTCTTATTTGTATCACATACTTTACCGTCGAGTGAAAATCCGTTGGTGAAAAGAAAAAAAAAAACTTTCAGTAACGTGAATCAAATTTCTTCAAATTCTCAATTCAACACGACCAGCTGTCGGGCTTTATAGCTGAAAATACAGTGTGAAAACTTAGATCACGCAATACCATGACACGGTAATTCAGCTTTTAACACGTTGCGAAATCAATTCATTTTTCTCCACGACCTTGTTACCCACAAGAATCTTATATCTAAACAGGCATTTTTTCAATGTCATGCTACCGTTGGATGAGTAAGGGCCAAAAATAATGCTGCAGCATTTTAAAAAAATCAATTCACTCTATACGACCAGTAAAAGCAAGATTCTCATGGAAATATCGCTGTTTAATGCAGTAAGAGGAAAGAATAGCGTAGTTTCAAAAAATAAGTAAAAATTTTTTTTTAAAATAGATATACGCATGGATTAAACCTCCTTGTTTTTAATTCATTATAAAGGATTATCTAGCCAACTTGAATGGAGTTTTTTACAGCCATGTTTTTATCCGCTGGAAATATAAAATCATTTTCACTTCTCCTCGTTATAACACTGAGCTTTGTGGGCGGCCTCTCCGGGACACTTGTCTGATAGTGACAGCTTGTTCAAACCAAGGAGGCAGTGAAGTGTTTCCGGGTGCTTGCGCTCAAGGGGATAGTTGTTATTAAAATTAAGTAAAGCTATCATATCTTTATTACTGAGAGGTGTCGTGTGCAAGCTCTATTCATGATAGATTCTATTATAATTGTCAAGAAGTTCTCCCCAACAGTGGTGTCTTTTTGTATATAGTTAAGAACTTATTCCATACCAAATAGTTTCGAATTATTCTTAAAGAAACAATCTTTTATTATTTCACTTTACAAGGTCCCAATAAGAAATATAATTGATCTACTTTTTAATCTTTCTATGTCTTTCCTTCGTCTGCATTTTTCTTTTTCTTTTTTTTTTTTTAATCTTTCCCGTCGCATTGAGGAGACAAGTAGAGGGACCCCGATAATGCGTAATTTAAGATCTAACTTCTTTCTTGTTTTAACCACTTCTTCCATGTTACTTGTCAATGTGGGGACTTCCAGCTTATTCTGTAATTTTCCCTTCCTGCCCCCCCCCCACAGAATCTATTTCTACATCCTTTCTAAAACGCTTTGTATGATGATTGAGAATTCCCGAAAAAAATTGTCTGATGTTACTCTCTCTCTCTCTCTCTCTCTCTCTCTCTGTCTCTCTCTCTCTCTCTCTCTCTCTTTCTCTCTATCTACTATCTGTCTCTCCCTTTCTCTCTATCTATCTCTCTGTCTATCTCTTTCTCTCTCTATCTCTCTCACTCTCTCTCTTTCTTTTTTTTCTCTCTCGCTTTCTCTCTCTCTCTCTTTCTCTCTCTCTCTTTCTTTTTTTTTCTCTCTCTCTTTCTCTCTCGCTCTCTCTCTTTTTCTCTATCTACTATCTATCTCTCCCTTTCTCTCTATCTATCTCTACTTTCTGGCCCATCTGTCTATCTCTATCTCTCTCTCTCTCTCATAATCTGTTTTTATTCTCCTATCTCCTTTGTCGTTCCCCACACCCTCACCTCCGGCTGAATTATCCGACCAAAACACCTCGGAGATTACAACGGGCTTTCCATCAAGGTGCAGGTTTACGAGTTACTGAAGTACAAGCTTAAACGGAAGACTCCTTAAAGCGCCAAATGACCGGCTTATATGATTCTGATCAGCTGTGCTGGAACACTGAGCGAGCGGAACACTCTTTTTGCCAGTATCAGACCGCGTAAAAATTGGGTTGGTTCAGAATTCTCATCCTGCTTTAACAGCTGAAGCCTTCTGATTTGCAAAAGGGTGGAAATATTTTACTGAACGAATCGACTTTAACAAATTGAGATTCAGCGACCAGGTGGAGCGCCGGTATTGCTTTAAGAAAAGGTTGTGCTGTGTATCGTTACGTCATGTATAAAATTATGTTGCACTCAGCATAATTCTATCGGGAGAACCGTTTCAAGAAATAAGATAAGTGGGCAAGCAAAAAGAGAGAGAGAGAGAGAGAGAGAGAGAGAGAGAGAGAGAGAGAGAGAGAACGCAAGAAGAGAGAGAGAGAGAGAGTGACTAAGAAAGAGAGTGAAAAGAAAATGAAAAAGTAGACAGAAAGAGCAGGTATAGCGAAGATGATTTGATAGAAGAAGATTAAAAAGGTAAATAGTAGAGAAAAAGCCATCACCAGTTATGAATAAACTAGGAAACAGGCAGACACAACTGAAGAAACAACCCAGGCAGGCCACAACTAAAAACAGGCAGACACAACTAGAAACAGGCAGACACAACTAGGGGAGTGAACAACAAAGAACTATAAATATATAAACGCCCTGAAAAATAACGAGAATGATATAGAAAAAAGGAGCGGTTAAAAAAAAAAAAAAAGAATATATATATATATATATATATATATCAGGATAGTGATCAAATCTAGAGATGAAACCGCTAAAAACAAAGCGATGGAAACAATTCTAATTTAAAAGTGATGATGATGACGGCAACGTAGTAAGATATTCTATTAAACCTATAAACGGCATAGTCTTCTCTCCGAGACATGATTTTTAAGCTTTAAAATTAAAATAATGAAGTCCAACGTTTTTTTTTACCAAACTTTTTACACCTCTCTAAAACGTTGACTCTGCTTAAGGAGAAACTGGCGCATAGGAGTACAATGTATGTTTCGAACATGCGGGGAAATAACTTTGCACAATGCGACCTTAATTAGAGGAATAAATTATATGCATTTTGTTTTCAAGACTACTATAAAATAGTTAACCACTCCTACATTTTTTTTCATAAGGTCCGATTAGAACTTTGAAAACAACGGTTTTTGCCTTGCCACCTTGTGCACCATAATCAGAACCAGCGCCTCTGAGTGTGTGGAGAGGAAGGGAAAGAGGGATGTAACCACTTGATTTAGGTGTAACATCGAAATAGAGGACCTTGACCCGTGGCATGTGTCCCGCTTCCACATAAAGTCAGCTGGGTATCGTCAAAATCGTACTCGATGTTGGTTCTATCTTAAACTATCTTAAACTATCTTAGATTATCTTATACTGTCTAACCTATTTTAGACTATCTTAAACTATCTTAAACTATCTTAAACTATCTTTGACTATCTTAAACTATCTTATATCATCTTAGTCTATCTAAAACTTTTTAGACTATCTTGGACCAAATTAAGTATATATATAACTATCGTAGACTATCTCAAATTATCTTAAACTATCTTAAACTATCATAGACTATCTTGCGCAGACTTTTGTCTTAGCGCATTTAAACACTAAACTTTTGAAAAATCGAGAATTTCCATCTTACCCGTCTTTAATGGTTAGAAAATGGAACTGACAATATAGAAGTCCCCCGATCAATCCTAGATTCGGATATTATTATTCGCATAAATCAGATTTGTTTGTTTCAAGGCACGGTAATCTCAGGGCCTTTGCAGCTTAATAAACTTAATTTTTTTCAGTAGGAGTAGAACTGAAAAAAAAATCAGATGAGCAGTACTACTACTACTACTACTACTACTACTACTACTACTACTACTACTACTACTACTTACTACTACTACTACTTACTACTACTACTACTACTACTTCTACTATTATTACTACTACTACTACTACTACTACAACTACTACTACTACTACTACTACTACTACTACTACTCTTATTATTACTTCCAGTGCTGCTGCCGCTGTTGCTGTTACTAGTTCACCGGCAACATTATCTTCTACTCCTACCATATTAATTACCAAGCTGGTAAGAATGTGAACTGCCTCGTTACGAAGCCAGAAATCACCATCAACTTCCAGGGTTCCAAAACCTTCCTTGTAACTTTGCCAGTCTCGAATAAAGGTAACATCTCCCTTTATTTGCCTCTATTTGAAATTAAGTGAAAAAAGTTATGAAACATGAATAGGATAAGGGGCTGTTTGATTATTGGAAAAACCGCTTTACTCCAATAAAGGGGTGCGGAAAAGTAGGCTACCTCGGGCAACTTAAAATATTGAAAGAAATATTGTGAAAGCTAGAACCCTTATGTCTTAAATGGCTCTTGACTAAACGGGGTCAAGGTTTTACAATACCTTCTGATTAAATATGAAATGGACAATAAAAATTAGAAGCACTTCCTCTGAAATTAAGTGTATTTCGTTTAGTATCTTAAAATATAGTAAGGTTATATTGTCGAAGGAAACTTTAACATTAAAAATGTGCGGCCATAGCTTAATCATCACCTAAAGCATGTAAAAACTCTCTCCATAATTATGTCATGACTGTTTTATCTTCACACGTCAAAATATATTGGTAGATTCTATGTTGCGGTGATCTTTATTTAGTCACCGCCTTATGTGTGTACAGCTCAGGAAAAAATAAATGCCTTGTGGGATAGTATTCAATGATCCAATAATACTGTTACTATGCATCAATGATGAAAGAAAGGGTTACCCTCACAGTAGCACTTTAGCATTCACATTTCTCAATCAGCTTCAACAAGTGACACTTAAAATCTATTTTCTTTCCACTGTAAAGATTTTGTTGGGATTGACTTCGTTTATATTCAATTCCCAATTAAATTAACTACTTTGTAAATTTATATAGATATAATTATGCCAATCCTCACGCAATTGATTTTTACAGTCTTTTAGGTGAAAAACAACAATATTAAAGCCAAATAAACTTGACTTCTGATTGGATTTATATTTCCTTAATCTTTAACATTTGAGATACACACGTATAATATAAACCTGTCAATCCTCAAAAAATTTTTACTGGACCATGTCATAGGAATTGGTAGAAAACAACACCATTAAAGTCAAACCAACCTTGTCCTCTGACTGGTCTATATCTCTTTCGATATTTCGTATATTTGTACATGAATGAAGCAGTCATTATCCTGAATGAAGCTTATAATATGTTTATTCCATTGGTGTGCAGCCGTTACATTTATGAGATGACGTTATTTGATCCGCACCATCTTGCAGGAATTTATGGAAAACAAAGTCAAAAAAAAATCAAACCAACATGGCCTTCTTATAAGATTTACGCCTTCTTTAGTTTTCGTGGATTAATGTAAGAAGAATACAGTCTTAGTTCTGTTTAATGCACACCTGTTGAATCGATTGTTGTAGAGCCATTTCAATGGTGAGACATGATTCTGTCAGTTCTCTCAAAATATTTGATCTGTATTCTTTAGGCTATATATCTTTACACAGTTTGTTTCCTGAAGATCTTTAAGAACACACTTATTGACTAGAATTTGAAAAAAAAGATATACAATAAATTGTAATGGCATACTAGTTCGATCTAATAGATGGAGATCCTAAAAAAAAGTCAGTGGGAGTCACACGTTTTTATTTTCTGACCGCTTAGTCCGAAGATTAAAGGGATGCAAAGGTTCACTTCATAGATCATGAATTGATATACCTCGTTCTTTACCAGAACTGGACAAAGGAAGCAGCATTTCACCTGTATTTTGTATTTGCAAAGTCAAATGTGCGTACTAAATAAATATTACACTCAAAACCCTGTCTAGATCTTAATTTCTATACACTTCTTGACGAAATCTCAAACGATCTGGCACGAAAACGCAAGAGATAAATCTTTCCAAGTCATGTTCTAAGTTGGTTACACAGTAGACTGCACTGTAAAATAATCTATAAGTACCGGAGACATAGAAAGAAAAAAGACTGAAAATTCCCCCTTTAGCCTTGAGTCACACAGGCCACAACATCCCGCCCTTGTTTGCTGATATCTTGCCTACGTTTTTCTGTCTGTCTGACTCTTTCTCTCTCTCTCTCTCTCTCTCTCTCTCTCTCTCTCTCTCTCTCTCTATCTTTCTATCTCTCCATTTTCTTGTCCTCATGCTTAGTATTCTTTTTCAAAAGCCTCGGTACTGACGAAATTTTAAGGAAAGTGCACGGTATCACACCTGTATACATTGGATTAGCCAAGTTCAATTTCATTTGTGGGAGACACACGCAGAAAGAGATGGATGAGAGAGAGGGGAGAAGAGAGAGAGAGAGAAAGAGGAAGAGGGAAGAGGAGACAGAGAAAGAAAGGATACAGGGGAAAAGTGAGATGGAGAAGAGAGGGGAGAGAGAGGGCAGAAATTTCAGCTGACAGATGATTTTTCCCTAAACAGCAACGTTGTCAAAGAGCGTAACAATCGAGAATTTTGTAGGTACGTGTTTACATGGAAATGTAATGTGAAGTGGGACAAATCCCTTGTTCTTCAAATACTTTTTTTAATTTTTACCTGCTCAGGCTTTTTTATTATGTTCAGATATTACTCAAAGTCAAGATATAAATCTTAGTAGTCTCTGATATCTGGGGGGGGGGGGGGGGGGGGGGGGGGGAAATCTAACTTGCAAGCTTAGGCCTAGGCTGTGTTTGTCGGCTTTCAAGGAAGGTAACGCTCTCGCTGAAAATTATTATCGTCAGCCAGAAAAAAGTTTAAACTAGCTCTTGTTTATCTGTTTTAACAAGTTAGGCTTACCAAAATGTAAGATGGTGGTTTTTCTTCGAATATTCATGTTTACAACGCAGTCACCTTAAATGGCGAAAACATGCAGTTACTCTATCCGTAGCTTTGTACATCTCTTATTTTCATCATTGAGAAGCGTCCTAGTTACTGCCAAAGTATAGAGAATGAAACAGTAAAATATCATTGGATGGAGCTAAGAGTTATTTATCGGCCATTAAGAAGGGAATCAACAGGTTAGATTCTTGATCCACAAAAGTGTTTTTTTTGTGTGTGTGCATAATCGGTTTTAGACATTACTGGCTGCTGCACCAATTGAAAGTAAAACTATTCGTCGCATCTCGTGAATGCCATTTAAAAAATATTCCAACAAAATGCATGTAACAAATCCAGCCAGCAAAGGCATCCGGGCACATCATTAATTTTCCGGCATGTCAGCCTATGTCTGCTGATCACTTGCACACCCATGGACTTGTAACAAAATGAGAAGTGTCTATTCTAAAGATCACATTTTGGCATTTCCCACTTGGATCTTTATCTGTTTAACTGATGCCAAAGTCAACTAAGGAGTTTGCTGTAGGGATGTCTTTACAATCGCTTCATAAATTGAACAAACAGATTTTAGATCTAGATTTAGATCTACTTTTTGTACAGAACATGATGCGTTTTCCAATGTTTCAAGTGAGAGAACTGTTATGTTTTCGCAGTGGTAAGAATTATCGAGACACAAATCGTTTCTATAATAACTTGTAATTTTGCTGATAGTCCATTTACTTTAGCCAAGATACGGCAATCATCGATTCACCTGCCAAGAACCTAGTTGTGAATTTTCAGAAATGTTTTCAGGAAGCAACTAATAACGTCATCCCACTAACATGCTCTTACCTCCAACGCTGCCATTCGATTTGCTAGCGAATTGTGGAAAGTGGTAAAACTTTGAGTTTTTTTACTCTTTACTACAAAACAGCAAGGAAGATAAAATGGTGTTGACATCAGAATATTTTGTGGAATGGTGCAAGATGCTTATCGTCAACATACCTATACAGAGAATCAGGACTGAATAAAAATCAGATTTAAACTGTATTTGAATCCAAGATAGTTTTTTGTTAGGAGGAGCAAATTGTGAGCATTCATCATGTGTTCAACAATGTGAAACTCATGAGAGAGAAGGGCAATCAGCATTCTCAGGTTAATAATCTTTGACATAAGATTATTCCCGCCAATTTGTCTAAGCATGGTGATGGATACCAGAAAAGTAGGTCAAAATCGTTGAATTCTTCATCTTCGACATTCTCATTTTCATTATCATTATTATCGTCATTATCATTATTATCATCATCGTCGTCGTCGTCGTTGTATCGTTGTCATCATCCTCATCATTATCGTTTTTGTCACATCATCAGTATTATCATAACAATTATTATCATCATCATCATCATCATCATCATTGTCCTTATTATTAATGTCATCACCATCACCATCACAATGCTCCACCTGATCAATGTCATCGTCATCATCATCATCATCATTATTATTATCATCGTTGTCGTCGCCGTGGTCAATATCATGATAATCATTATCATTTTTTATTACTGTCACCACCATCAGCATCGAAACATTCCTCCTCCTTATCGTTGTCGTTAGTATCCACCTTATAAAAGTAGTATCTTCTGATCAAATAGTATTTTCCTAGAAATGGATCTTCTATTCTCACGGGATTGTTCTCCCTTGTCTCAGTGGCTAATTATGAGCGTCCCTGATTGTTCGGGGAGTCGTTTAGTCGATTTCTGTTATACGAAAAGCAGTACCAGACATTGAGATAAAGAGACAGGCAGAGACGGGCAGTCTTGCCTCGTCAGAGACATGGTTTGAGGTAGGGAGAGATAAGAAAAGCAATGAGAACGAGAGAGAGAGAGAGAGAGAGAGAGAGAGAGAGAGAGAGAGAGAGAGAGAGAGAGAGAGAGAGAGAGAGAGAGACAGAGAGAAAGGAGTAGACTAGGACAGTTATACAGTCCCATTTCGACAAAGATGCGGACAGAGACAGAGAAATGGAGAGTGAGGGATAGTCAGGCAGACAGAAAGACAGACAGATAGACAGACAAACACACACACAGACAGACAGACAGACAGATAGATGGGCAGAGAGATAAAGGTCCCGTCAGAGATATGGATAAAGACAGGAAGAGAGAAAGAAATGTAGTGAGAGAGGAAAGAAGAATACGACAGGGTGAGTATTATTTTTTATCTGATTATGGCCACATAACAATCAATGCATTGATTCCCTGTTTCTGTAGAAGCGTGTGCTATAGGGAATACATGTTTATATATTTTTAAAATTGGTTATTCCTGAGTTAAGTCCACACAGCCGCTGAAGGATAGAAAACGAGGAAGTAACAAAAACCAGTCTTTGAAGATAAATGAGAAGTTGCTTTTTTCAAAGAAGAGTTCTATGTGAGAAGATTCTTATGCACGGAGATCTCAACACAGGGATGGGACTGGTTAGATGAGAGTCAACCTCACCACAAGATGACAAATAACACGTGAGAGAAGGAAAAGATAGCGCAGTCTAGCAGTATAAACTTGCACTTACGCATGAAATCGCATTTCACAATAAATTTCAACAAAAGATAACGAAATCTAATCCAGTTTCAATCGGAAAACATGACAGTATTCTGAGAAATTTTGTAAGGAGCACCACTGATAAGTTCAACCTTTAAAACTTATTTTATTATACGACAAGATCCAAAATCTAGATTTAGATCTAGAAGCTTTGATTATGGCGACGCGTCTGGTTACCGGCAGGTGTGCAGAGAATGAGATAGCAAAATATCATTGGATGAAGTTGAGAGGTCGGATTGGCCATCGTCTTGCTAACATATCAAATAACAACACCAGTGCTTTAGAAACTAAACCTTTTGAAACTTGATATCAATGTTTAAAGGTGCGGGAAATTTAAGTGAAAAAAGATATTTCACAATACGTCACAATTTATGGAGAACAGAAAAACATTTCTTCAGAACATTTCATTACGGATGTTTATTCATCTTTGATAGAGCTCATGAGTTCCAAAAAGGCAGCACAAACCGTAAAAAAATTTACATTTTTAGACAGGAATTGTCATAATTTTTCTTAAAAATATAAAGTTCAATGCATATGTATAGGGATTTTTATTATAACGTACCTGTTTCCTGATAGGGAGAATAAGCTAATTTTGTTTTTCAAAAAATCTAAATCTATTTAAAATATTTATTACCATGTTGGCAAAACCAAATGGATAGCCATGACTTTCTGCAGGGCAGCAAACCTGTACTCTGGAGGAATTCATATAATTTTAATAGGTGTGTAAAAGTATCTTAAAGTGGATTTGAAAATTATTTATCCTGGATTTTGAATTACTTGTGCTAAAAGAAACAAATCCAGATATCTCTATAAGTTGGAGTGATAATATTTGATTTCCTAGATGAACCCGTAAAACAATATTTTAAAAGTCACAGGTCTTTTTTGTTCAAAGTGTAGAGAAAATGTGTGGCACAAAAATGTTCAAAAGCAAAAGGTATTGATCAGTTGAGAAGAAATAACAGGAAAAGCGTACCTCATATTAACAAATTAAGAAGAATGAATCTTTAGTTAAAAGCATGGAATAGCTTACATTTATTTTCATCATGCCAGAAAGAGTTTGTAAGTATATTGAAGTGTGCCTTTTCATTATTTCAATCGTTGATAATTTTAGTGCAGTTTCCGCAAAGAAATAATAAACCTAATCATCATTTTGTACTAAAAATATAATTATATTCAAAAGCAAATAATTAAATTTTTTTACCTGTGCAAAGTTTCAGCAAACATCAAAACAATAATTTAATGCAACGGAGTACATAAAGTTAGATCAGTCGTTTGGATCTCAGGTTTATATACAGGTGCCTAGATCTAATCAAAGATTTAATATATGGGCTAGTCAATTTGGCTTTTTGTTTTTCTTTTTTCCACAGTAACTTTTTAGTCGACTTGCAATGGTCGAATTTTCATCGCAGTCAACGTTGCCGCCATCCATTTTTTACCAGTATACCACTTGTTCTTCCCGTCTGGCAGCGGAGCCGGAGCGATAAGAAGTCTTGTACCACCAGCCGGCTTTAAAATTCAAGGCACAGTTTGTTTTCTTGGTCAGATCATTATCGCGGTCAAAAGTACTGAAGTACATGCCGTTACTGTAAGAGAGACCAGCATTACCGGAGCCATCGTCGATAGAGCCTGACACATCACCCACTCGGATACGGTACCTGAGAAACACAATGAGAGAAAGAAAGGTCAATAGTTCATAGAATATTGCGGTTAGATTAAAAAAAAAAAAGGAAGATTGGTTAATATTTCGACGAGAACTAAGAATATAAGAAGAAGTATTTCAAGGGATATTGATATAAAATAACAAGATGAAGATTGTTCATATTTCAACGAATTTGGTGAATATTGCTTGGGCCTGTACTTATGTATGTATATATATATATATATATATATATATATATATATATATATATATATATATATATATATATATATATATAGATCTAGTGTAAGGTGAATAGCAATTTAAAAACTTCAGCGCATTCAGAGCAACACACTTTGAATAATTTTTTTGATTAAAGAGGGGAAAAGTCCACATCCGACAAAATCACTCCTATGCTTTCGAACTTGCACTGACTCCCAGTTGATACTAGAATTGTGAAATGGTTCGCAGCTTTTATGTCTTCACTTTTAACTTTCTTGTTTGATTTGTAGAGACGGTTTTAGATCAATTTGATGTGAATGGGCTATATCAAACAATCGATCAAACGACAAAAATAACCAAAAGTAACCAACGATGTAGAACATACTTGTTAGCCTCGCTCTCCAGGTTGAAGGTCTTGTACTGAGCAAAATAGTCCCTTCCTTCATGTCGAATTTCCACTCGCAGCTCATGCGGTTTCTGTAAAACAGAAAGAAAAATTCACAAGAATATGATATCTTGAACTTTTGTCAATTCGGTTGGAGAGAAAATAAATAGAAAACTCAAGTTTTTATGAGACAAGAGCTTAATTGTTACTTATAGTTTTAAGGGATCATAGCATTAATAAGAGCTTTCTGGAAAAAAAATATATGCAAATGAAAAAAAAAAGAAAATCTTTATACGTGAAGCTGTAGAGAAAATAATCCAATGAAAAGTAAGAAAATGAACTCTTAGGAAGAAAGGGTGAACACAAATGTCAGGAGTATAGAACATAATCTAGAATGGTCATCGCTTGATACTAGTCTATTCTCATCGTTATTACTACGTAAGTCAGGATATGGACTGCCTCATTCCCGA
>JAWDGP010004382.1:0-21863 GCA_033675545.1 Elysia crispata | reverse complement strand
CGGGTCACTTTCTTTCAATTCCGTTTTTTTTTTAATTATGACAAATCTGAAATGAGACTCGAATCTTCCCTGTTAGAATTTGATAGGTTTGATAATAAGCACTTGGTATTTGATAAAACAGAAAAAACAAGATGTATTTTTTTTTGGCTTTTTTTTTTCTAATTCTATAAATCCAAGTGAACTGTTAGGATGCAATGTTTTATCTACTAGATCTACATCTTTTGCAAATTTGTCACTGATTGTAGCCGCTCGCCACCAAACCTTTCTGATCTGCTTTCTCGTGGTCTCCATGCAGTTAATAATGTGGTCCTGCTCATTCCTACAATTTAGTTCTGTAAAGTAAAACCGATAGATGCGGCAGGAGGTCTTAGTGGGTTTAGCACAGGCTAAACGGCCCATCAGGAAAACCAACCTGTTTGAAAAGTTCATTGATCTAGTCTTTATCTTTTCTACTCTCCCTTCTCCTAGGAGGTCGTGATCGTCTAAGAGTTTGAGTCGTTATCTAATTGGAAGGGATTAAACTGAGGAATCCTTTTGTGTTTTAGACCAGTTTCAATCCGTGTACTAAGTCAAGTCTGGGTGATGATGACCTCTCCAAGGTCTACCTTTAAGTGCCACTGGCGATTTTAAGTTAAAAAATATCATAAAGGAAATAATTTTGTTCATGACTAAACAGTTGATTTATTACGTTCTTTGTCTGGTTTGTTTTTCGTAATCTCCACTATAACACTTTTTTTTCCCCTTAAGAAGAAAAAAAGAAAAAAAAAAGAAAGAAAAATTTGGAACAGAGAGATTTTAAGATTCCTCGAGGCTTCGATTAACTGTCATCGCCTGAGATTTTGCTCTCGAAACAAGATATGACAAACGGACTACCGAGATTAAGGCTGTGTACATGTATGAAAAAAGAAAAGTCCACGAATTGAGAGCTGCCACTCAGCTTTACGCCTTCACGAATTCTTTCAAAACTGCCTCTCACTCTGTTTAGCCACCCCCCCCCCCTTTTTTTTTTCCTCCCCCTCTCCCTCCTCACGGGTCCAAAAGATTGAGGTTGACGCAGAGGGAGTCTGCGAGCTCTTTGTCAATCTAAACGTTTCTCTGTGATAACGCTGACAATTCAGAGACGTTTTACTCACAGCTTGTACGTCAGTAGAAGGCTCAGGTGGCTGAGCAGATGTCCTTGACGTTGTAAATAAAAAAAAAAAAAACAACACCAAAAAAAACGGGGTCGACTTATGTAATGAAAGAACAAAGAAACAATCAGAATACAACAACACAAAATTTTCCTAAAAGAATTACATCACAGACTTGTGCTTCGATATACTAGGAGGAAAAAAAGAAGAAGGAAAAATACAAACTACGATCGATGCTAGTGATTACAAGAACAACTCAAACAAAGCTTGCCAAGCTCCGCGGTTCCTGGCGATGTTTGATATTATGTGCATGGAAAACGCTGTATTTAGAGATAAAACTGATCAAAAACTTTTGGTAATTTGAGAACCGGACATCCCAATTTTGCAAGACGCTTTCGCTGGCATGTCGACTGAGCTCAAAATAGAACAAAATAAATGTATCGGTGAAGACTTAGTTGTTATCATTCAAAGGGATTGAGAGTGGAGGCCTTGGTGAAAAAGAGGGCAGAGGTGAGGGGGGTGGGGGGGTGGGGGGGGGGAGAACTTGAGGGGATGAGTGGATTTAGAGCAGAAGTGATGGTTTCATGGGTATTTCATACGAAAATGGGATATTTTTTGTACCAACCTATTATAACCTTAGCTTCAAAAACTAAGCAAACTCATTGACCACAATCATGTGGCTTGAGAGAACTGAATGAATGAAGACAGCTGTTAGAGCCACAGGCTGGGCGAATATAATTATGATTACATTGGTTCCTCTACTAGCAATGCCAGTGTGCATCCACAAACGTACCGGACTTTTAAAGTTTACATATGAACTCTGTCTTAGGGGAGCACTATGCATCGTAACACAGGAATTATTAAAGTTCCTAATGGTAAATGGTATTAATAATAATTATAAGCGGCATAAGGCTCATTTTATACATAACACAGAACGCCTTGGGGAAGCACTATGCATTGTAAAACAGGAATAATTGAAGTTCATGATGATAAATAGTTTTACTAATATGAGCGGCATATAGGTTCATTTTTTACATAACACAAAACGCCAAACACAACTTTGAGGCAGGCAAAAATTTACAACACTGTCAGAGCGACCAAGGAGACAAATACTTATTTTCTGAACACCACTGTCACTACTGTTTCTTTTTTTTTTTTTTTTTCTGTATTTCAGAGATAGACATATTATGAATTATAAATATTCTTTCTTTTTTGTATTGAAAATAATCTGAAGTGTGGACTCGAAAGTTTTCTCAGGGTTGTCTATGTATCCTTTTCACATGTTCAGATGTGCCGTGGCCTGTTTTATAATCTTTGGTTCGAGGACTGTGTAAGTCTGTTCCACATCGATAAAAGGCTTAAATATACCACCAACACTTTACTTCATTAAGTTTCTTAAGCTAAGTTTACTTTACTTTACTTAAGTTATACTTCATTATGGCATCACAAAGATATTTTGCAACGTATCTTTAGTTACTACATATACTATTTTACTTCTCCTGCGAGTTTTAATTTGCCCTTGTTTACTTGTCAGCTCAACTTCTGGCCTTTAGAAAATTTGTCGTGTTAAGTATAAAAAATCTCAAATCATAACTTTAGACAACCTTGGGTCGTTTTACACATTGTTCTACTCTTATACTTCGCATTGTTGCTTAGAAGTGGACTCATTCGTCACTTTCTGTTGTGATTCCAATAAAACTTGCTTTGATATTTTGTCCATTGTTTCATATAAAGCAGAAAGATCACAATGTTATTGGATTCTTCAAATTATCTTAAAATATATTGTCAATTTTTAACAAAGGAATGAATCAAAGTTTGTTTGGTATGTTGTTGTTTTTTTTTTGACTACTTGTAATACATCAATAGTAAAATCTTATTTTCAAGTTTGGAACATGAATGGAGGCCTAATTTTTTAAAACCTGCAGTTTTGAAGAAGATTTACTGGATATACCAGACCCAGACTAAAAGTCCTTGAAGGGGACTAGAGAATTCAAACAATAAAAGGAAAATTCCACAGAGGCATCTCTGGAGGAGAGAATGGTTTTGAATAGATCCGTTTTTACCCTTCTGTTTGTCTTTCTTGTACTCACTTTCTTTGTGCTGGTAAACATAACTTAATTTCTATACATATTCTCTAATTTTCTCTTTTCTTCTTTCATGTCTCTATATCTCTCCTCCCCTGTCATATTATCTATCAAGCTCTCCTTCTATTTTCAGTTTTCTCTCTCTCTCTCCCTCTCTCTCTCTCTCTCTCTCTCTCTCTCTCTCTCTCTCTCTCTCTCTCTCTCTCTCTCTCTCTCTCTCTCTCTCTCTCTCTCTCTCTCTCTCTCTCTCTCTCTCTCTCTCTCTCTCTCTAGTTTCCTGTTTCAACTTATTCCTTTTCATTTCTGCAAATTCTCGGAAAATCTTTCTTTTTTCTCCTTTTTCCTTAGCCACTACCAACTTCCTTTCTTTCACACAATCGCAAAAAAATCGGTTGATTTAATCCATTATCAATTCCTACAAACCCTCCCTCCCCCACATTTAACCCAACATTTTGTGTCTATTTTCTCAGTGATCAGATAACAGCTAATTGGCATATAGAGCTCCATCTCTTCTATCTGTTGGTCTTTCTTCTTCCTTCACTATTTCTCAATCTGCCATACAAACCAGATCCCTCAGCCAACCTTTTTATTTATATTTTTTTCTTCCCCGTATAGACATCAATCCTAACCTTTCCCTACACCTAATCGCTACAAAGTTTTGATTGATTTCCCATGGTACTCTTCCCCTATGGACTAAGTCTCAGGGCATGCTAGTCGCTCCACGTCGCTATAATATAATAACAATATAAAGCACAACAGCTAGAAAAACCAATCGAGAAAAATAAAACGAAAAGCATAAAGCCTAAGAGAAGGTTAAGGTAGTCTTTGTTAGGTGATTAATCCCTAAGAAGATATCGTAGTTTATTCCCTCCACACTTGTTGACTCGCTGATAGACTAATTTTGCCCAACGCAAATGTATAGAAAATTCCTTGGGATTGATATTGGCTTTTAAAACGTAATGCTGTATTGACAACAAAATTTATTGATCACGCTTGGCTTGTTAGGAATTTAGCTGAATGTCAGACTTTCAAATTTTCTAACATGACTCACTAGGACTGATGGCAAGTCGTTTATTGCCTTGGAGAATTATGATGATTTCATTCAATTTTTCTCACATGAAGATGTTAAGGAGGAAAAAATTTGTTTGGATATAAACATCTTTGGTTTTGAAGCTGCCGTGATTGACAAGTGAGACTGTTCTTCAAGTGGATGATTAAACTATTTCTTTCATGAATTCTTTCCCAGTAAAAAACAAGGATGGCACCAATCTTTGTTTAATCTCATCCAGCTTGCATCATTATAAACGCTTTCCAAAATCCAAAGAGCATGCAAAAAAAAATTATATAGCTCCAATTTCTGAGATCCACACTTCCAGGCATTGCTTTGAAAAATACCACCAACAGCTCTTATTTGAAATGGAGAGTAAAAATGCAAAAACACCCACAAAACGATATTTTATGCAAACCACATCAGCTAGTCGGTCATTTTTTATACCCGCCGAGACTTTTATTCTTGTTTCCGCAACTCATAAAACTCACCAAGCTTCATCCTGTAAAGACATTATCTCAATGCGATCTGTCCAATTTTCTGCTATGAAAGAATGAATTGAAATATAAATTTAACCTGGACGAAAGATGGAATACATTCCATGGTCAAGTCAAAATCATGTAGTAAATTCATATCTTGCTTTGCCCTTCCTTTCTCTTTTTCTAAAGCTTTAGTGCTCTTACTCATGGGAACATAATAAGTTTTTTACATCATAAGACTCAATATATATATATATATTTTTTTTTTCAATAAGCAGCAGCAGCAGCAGCAGCAGCAGCAGTAGTAGTAGTAGTAGTAGTAGTAGTAGTAGTAGTAGTAGTAGTAGTAGTAGTAGTAGTAGTAGTAGTAGTAGTAGTAGTAGTAGTAGTAGTAGCAGTAGGGGTAGTAGTAGTAGTAGTAGTAGTAGTAGTAGTAGTAGTAGTAGTAGTAGTAGTAGTAGTAGTAGTAGTAGTAGTAGTAGTAGTAGTAGTAGTAGTAATAGTAGTAGTAGTAGCAGTAGAACTACTTCTACTAATACTCAAAGGATTACTACTAATACTAGTAGCAGTACTTCTTCATCTTTTTGGAGTTTCACACTTTTACAATGTCATTTTTTTTAACTTTAATAAATCGCGGTCATAAATGCAGTAGCGTTACTGCTGTAAATACTCTGCAACATTACATTAAATGACTTGTATTAAGTCCCGTTTACTGAATCTCCTATGGAACCCATTGAGCTAGTCTGCCACTGGAATTCAAACACTCTAGATTTGCAATAATCGTGAGTTGCTTTCCAAACCAGGCAGTCTGGTCATTCACGGCTTGACCTCCGATTAACCTGGAGAGGACGACAGCATGGGTATATGGGTGGGTCATGACCTGTTCAATTATGATTGTAGGATGATAACCTTACTGACCAGGTTGTATGGTCTTAGTCTGGGGCAGCGATCTGTTCGAGTGGAAATTGCTTTTACAGGTCTCTAGTGCATCGATTCCTGAAGCCAGTTACATGTTATTTATTTACGTTTTTTTTTTTCATTTCGATAAAGAGTGAAACCAATACTGAATTCCGCAAATTGATTTAGCATCATCTCAGAAAATAGTACAAAGTCAAACGTGAAAATAAAAATACAAAAAAAAAATTGCAAAATAAGTTCTTCATCCTTTTCCAGAAAATAACATAAGACGTTTAAAAATATAACTTGGTTTATTCGATTAATGAATTTAGTTTAAAGAATGGTTAAGATTTTATAAAAAAATATTTTTAATAAACGTATAGAAACAAAGGCGTAATGGAGAAATATGGTAAATTTATGTCACGAAAAAGTGAATCAATGACCCAAGAAGAAAAAGCACATTGGAGTCGCTTTTGACTCTCTTGCATAATTATAATGTCTTAATAAATTTCACCTCAGTTAAAATATTGTTTGTTAACTGTAGCAGAGCCATAAGAACCCAATAGTACTTGAATTGGTTTTTTAGTTATTATGAATATCTCATACTAATACGTTATAGTGAGCTTAGAATCATATTTTATTAAAAGAAAATCAACTAATTCGGTGCTTTCCCAAATGCTTGTTTGTTTTGCTCTGTTTTTATTCATAAATCCTGTCATGTACAATACTTTTGCATTTTTGAATTTCCTTATCTTGATTTCTCGAACCTAGATATAGACTAGTTCATTTTCACAGGGCAAATGATAAGCATTTCAACTGATAGAGCTTTAGACTTAAAATTATATACAGAAGTTTGATTTTGATTCCTTGTTGGATCATCTGATTATGGTAGAGATGCCATCTAATCAATGCTAATACTGGCTTGAGCCAAGCCACTGCCTCTTCATATTCTTAATAAAAATTAGGAATCCTTGTAAATCCCATTTAATGTTACACCATTTACACGATCATTTCTAAAAAAATTTGAAAAGTATGTTGTCATTGCTTGGGAAACACCACTAATCTTACACTTATGAAACATAACTAGAATCTACAACTAGATAGCTATGCATAATTTTTCAATGGGATCAGTTTGATCAATTTTCTAAAAATAAAAATGCTAGAGCTGAACCTTCTCGGATGAAAATGATTATCAACATTATAACTTTACTTACACCAATCAGATCTAGTTGAAGATAAAATTTGAAGTAAAATGCAAACATGTTTTTGGAAAAATAAAGTGGAATTCTGTATAAAAAATGTGTCTTGATATAATTCTGACTATATTTTTATTCCATAAGGGAAAACCCACGATATTAATTATCATGAATTCTGTTATGATTGTAATTTTGAAGAACTTTATCAATTTCAGAAAGTAAATTTATCCTTAAATGCTTGCATACATGTCAAATTATAAAAAAAAGAGGTGGGAGTTGTAGTATTCCTCAATCCAAGGAAAGGAAAAGATAAAATTTCCAACTCTGTAAGAATAGAGATTTATAACTAACAAATATCGAGAAAGAATTCGAAAGTTCAGTCCATCATTACATTAAAACGTTTACTAGAACGCTGCGAATTTTCGCGATAAGTGCAAAATAGTGCATTGCCTTGCGGAAATTCTTAACCTCGTATTTAATGAAACATGCCTGGAATGAATATTAAAAAAAAAAACAACAGTCTGTCAATAGATTAGGATTTTACAAAACTTAGGTAACTATCTCTTTTTAGTTTCTTTTCATCCAAACTTTTCCTTTTCGACTTCTAAGCACTCAAATTGAAACCTTTGCAAACGTCGTAATGTTTTTTCATTAACCTAAACTAGCAAGATTTTCGACAACTCTTTTTACCGATTGCTTGAAAATATACATTTTCTCACCATTACCATTTACTTCCCGTTTATCTTGCTAGTCTCTCAGGTATGAGTTCCCACTAAATCAAAGAAAAACGCTTTTATAACATAAATTAATTTCGATCAGTTCTACTGCCTACCTTGAGAAACCTGACAAAATACTACGATTTTCTTGCTCACTATTCTTAAAAACGGCCTACACAATATTGCCCCTTTAAAGCAAACAAAATTCGTGGAAATTAACCTCCGAGTGGACCCTGTTTGAGCCTTTCCCCAACAACCTTTCTTTTTTTGTTTATTACTGACTGTCTTCCCATCAAGCAAAATATTGAGGAAAAAATTTGTTAAAAAATATACATTTTGGATTTGAAGTTACCATATATTCATATCACTAAAGGTATTCTCGTGGAGGGTATGTTTTTTTTTTTTGTTAAGAAATTCCTTTTCTTAGTAAACACACAAATTTCACCACTCTTTGTTTTATGAGTTTTATTTTGAATTGATAATGCAATTTCTAGCACAAAATATGGGCCTTCATATTCCTGATCCCAATGCTATCCATTTCATTGCTTTGTTAAAGCACATCCAACAACAGTTACATAAAAAAAAAAAAAAACAAACAAAAAAACAAAAAGGGTAAACCGAAGTATTATGTAATAGCATCTGGCAGCCATTTGCTTTTCTACAAGTGCAGACTAGACAGTTGTTCCTTTTTCCCACAATTGATAAAACTCACCTTGATA
The DNA here is from genome assembly GCA_033675545.1 of Elysia crispata. Classification (NCBI taxonomy): domain Eukaryota; kingdom Metazoa; phylum Mollusca; class Gastropoda; family Plakobranchidae; genus Elysia; species Elysia crispata. The sequence continues at coordinate 13,594 of JAWDGP010004382.1, read as the reverse complement.
TAGAGAAACTAACTCGATGCAATATATTAAATTTTCTCCCATATAGTCATATAGAGTCCATTTTACCGTAATAAATTGATAGAATATGAGCCTGGGCGAATGGATTACGTCCTTCGCAAAAGAAAAATTGGGTAGCGAATGCCTATATTCAAGCAACGTCAAAAGATGTAGTAAATTCATTACTTGTACTGCTACTCTACTACTGCTACTGCTACTGCTACTTCTACTCTACTACCACTACTGCTGCTATTACTACTACTACTACTACTACTACTACTACTACTACTACTACTACTACTACTACTACTACTACTACTACTACCATCACCTCCACCACTACTACTACTACTACTACTACTACTACTACTACTACTACTACTACTACTACTACTACTACTACTACTACTACTACTACTACTACTACTACTACATTTCCTCCTCCTGGTCCTCCTCCTCTTCCTCCTCCTGATCCTCCTCCTCTTCTTCCTCCTCCTCTTCCTACTACTACTACTACTACTACTACTACTACTACTACTACTACTACTACTACTACTACTACTACTACTACTACTACATTTCCTCCTCCTGATCCTCCTCCTCCTCCTCCTCCTCCTCCTCCTACTACTACTACTACTACTACTACTACTACTACTACTACTACTACTACTACTACAACTACTACTACTACTACTACTACTACTACTACTACTACTACTACTACTACTACTACTACTACTACTACTACTACTACTTCTACTACTACTACTACTACTACTACCTCTACTACTATTAGCACTACTACTTCTATTACTCATGCTGCTATTACCGTTCTTTTTCTCATTTTTTTTGTTCTTCTTCATAACATTCCGATATTTTTAAGTGTCATTCGCCGCGTTCTTACTTATCTTTTCATAGTTTGCTAAGATATTCCGCGACTGTACATCCAACAGCGCTATCACTCTAATACACTACAGAATTGGAGGAGGACTAGATCTAATTAGAAGTCTTGTTTTCTGAATCCCCGTTGAGATAGCTTGCCATTGGGTTTCCTACGCACTAGATAGCAATAATCCTGAATTGATTCACAAACCAGGCCGTCTGGTCGAAATGCCCTCCGATTAACCTGGAGAGACGAGGGTGGGCAAATGGGCGGGCCATGACCTGTTCCCTTATGTAGGATGATTGCCTTAATCACCAGGCCTTATGGTGGTTGTCTGAGGAGACGATCAGTGCGAAAGAAAATTTTATTATATTGATTTTATAAATTACAGGTCAGAAGTATTTCCATTGCTTGTGTGTCTTGTATATACGTCATTTATTTGCGTTTATTTTTATTTATTTATTTTTTTTTGCATATACTTCGTTTCAATAAAGAGTGAAACCCAAACTGACATGCGCAATTTTTTTGCCGTATGATTCAGCACAACAACAACAACAACAACAACAACAACAACAACAACAACAACAACAACAACAACAACAACTATTAATACCTATTTCAATATCTGAAATCGCGTCTTTAAGTTCATTGTCTAAAAGGTTTAAAGAAAAAAAAATCGGATCATTTATTTATTGAAATTACTTAAATATCGAAAGAAAGCTTTTGATTTGAATATTAATATTGGTAAGAAACTTAAATAAAGAAAGGCATAAGGAGCTAATAAATTATGAGTTTATTTATGGAAACGTGAGTTATTCAAAGAAAAAAGTCTCATTAGAATCGCATTTTTACTTTTTTAGAAAAAAAAATTTCAAGTTATCATCTTAAAAAACGTTAACTGCAATACAGGTACCTGGACGTATTTGTACACTGGTTAGTTATTTGATTATAAATTTCGACCTGAAAGTCTAAAGTACTTTGTTCCTCATACTGCAACAGAATATTGAGTTCTTAATTATATTTGTTTGTTTCTCGGCCATCATCGTATGATGGTATATACTAAAAATATTTTATCTATAATTTTTTTTCTGAACCTCTGTAACAAGTTTTTTTGAAACTCCCAGATTGAAACAAAAGATTTTTCAATCTTCGAAATTTTCCCTCAAATCTCTTTTACTTGAAATTTGACATGTGTAAAAGAATGAGATTAAAAAAAAAGAGAGATTTTAACTGTGAAATCAAAATCAACTTCAGATTTTGTCGGCTCTCCCATCACGAGAAAACTGAAAAGCCACCTATGTGTACGTCTCTTTAGACGATTGTTCGTTTTGTGATTTTAAGTCTCAAATGTAACCAGCAACAGCTTTCAAGAAAGCTGATATTATAATGACGTCATGAGATATTTTGATCTTTTCACACAATCGCGCACATTTACCGAAGCGGTGAATGTTTGAACCCTCTTGCCATTCACATTTCATATATGCTGCTAGTCTCTCAAGAAGAAGTGCGTCATAAATCGGAGATTAAGAACAAGAGAACGCATCATTATTCTAATCAGTTCTACCGATGCTACAAGAAACCTGACAAAATGCTACAATTTCCTGCTTACTGTTCTTTCAAATGACCATTTTGATCAGTTGTAGAGTTTTCTACAAGAAACCTTACAAAATACTACAATTTTGTAGCTCACTGCCTACACAATATTGCCCCTTTAAGGCGACCAAAATTGATGGACTGAAAACTCGGGATTAGGCCCTATTTGAGTCCTTTTTCACCCTCATGTCATTCTTTCTTTATTACTTACCTTCCTCCAATCGTCTTTCTCACCACTCCTTCCCACGTCCCTTGCTGTCCAAATTCTGAAGCCACAGACGTATGCGCTTTGTTCTCATTGGTTCTCTTGTCCGCCTGCTGTCTAGACTCATATTTTTGCGACAAATCGTTTTCGATTTACCTCGTAAATCATCTTTAAACAAAAAAACAAGAACATTGAAGCAAGCAAAAAGAAGGACCAAATTACCAAATAGACTGGCTAGTTTCTCCTTCGAGGACTTCAGTTAAAATTTAATTATAAGTCTTTGATTGATATGGAGTGGCGTTCTTTGTCCAATATCCATTAAATCTGCTGTGGTTTCTGTCAAATTTTAATTTTATCAGGAATAAAAGATGTTGACGTCATTCGCACAGCTTCCTTGTAAATCTCCTTCACCCAAGTTTCTTTGAGTCTGTCACAAAGCATAAAAGAGGAAGAATTTTTTTTTAACAAAACTTTTCGGGTTTCTCCTATCTATTTTTTTTATTTTCGTATTTATCTTGAATATTTTTTCTTTTTTCTGAAGATTTAATATTTATATCTTACTTAATATTTACAAAACAAAAAGAATTGATAATATTGTTTGGAAGGAAAAATAACATTCAATGCCCTACACCCTGCCTTTGCCCCTCCCCCCACCCACACACATAACTCTTTCCCATACTGCTTTTTCAAAACTATTATGCTTTAATTTTTTAAAAACTTTTCCATAAACGATCTCTATATCAAGATTGAATTTATTCTAAGTCGACGTAAAAACTTCTTTATCCGCCTAGTATGCATTGGTAAAATTTTTTTCCTTTTGGATTCGTATTATGTCCTGCTAAATTTCTTAAGCAATATATCAAAATAGTGCCGATTTCTCACTCGTGTTTAGACAGGTACCGTTTAGTCGTTTGTGTACGACTCGAAGTAATCTGCCGCGCTAAGGAGGGATGAGTTTTATATAAATTTGTAGCCAAGTGACAAATTGATCGACAAGCTTCACTTTTTCCACACTGACGTTATTCAAATACACCTCTAGCTGATTTATATTTGTTTTAACAGCTGTGAACTATGTTTATACACAGATGAAATAAATTCTTACAAGTCAACTGGGTGCAGTGTTGGATGACCTGTACTTTCTCACATCTAAAACATAATTAACATTCATATCTCAACTTAAATGACTTAAAAAAAAATTCTTTAAACCAGTTTAACTCTTTCTCCTCCAGTGACTTGCTTTTTTCACTCAAGGCCTAAAAAAAAATAATGTAGGTGTAAAACGTTGTCTCCGCAGTGCTCACTAAAGTATCTATATACACACACGATCAACCTAATAACATTTCCAAAATCCTTGAATGACATTTTTTACACTGCTATACCTTAAAACAGTTACCTTTTTTGCGCTTAGACATTTTTACCTTGGCAATTTCCTTCGAAAGGTTTACATCTTTACTCTCAGCAAAAATCGGCACGTAGCCCGTACTTTACTATAGATAAAATGCTTCCCCCCCCCCCCTCTCCTGTTTTACATCTTTTATTTCATCTTCTCATTTGCTGCCCTACCTTCTTAATAGTTCACTCTAGCGATATCATTTCCTCGTCCCTATTTCTCCACACAGAGGAGGAAAGTATCAAATTAGCCTGCACTTAGAGTGCTATACACATGTTTTTCTTTCCCTATTTCACTTGGAATATGGGAAAATATTAGTCATAGAGGCATGTTTCATATTAACGACATTAGATGAAATATCCCAAGTTTTTTTTATTAACCTGTGATAGCTTCATAGGTTTTCATCTACATATATTTCTTTTTTTCTCTTACTTATACTTTCTCTCTATCTCTCTCTGTCTCTATCTCTATCACCTTCTATCTCTTCATGGGTGCTATTTCTTTTCTCAATCTCCTCTTACCTTTCTCTTCAGTCTTCTCGTACGTAAAATCTAAAACTAATTATTTCTATTTCACTCAGGGACATCCGACAGGTCCATGGCATACTCAAGAAAATGAGTGCTGTTTTTTTTCTCTCTAAAAGTTGACATAAAATCCTAGCATGAAATTGATGATATTGTAAGGTATACCCTAGGAAAAGATGTCATATTTATCATCTTTACTTCACATTAAGATATCAACGAAAAGAGATGTTGTCTCTGTACCTTTAATTATGATGAATCCCCATCAAAGTATAAGGTAAATCCTGGACACCCATACACAACTCACACAAAAAGGAGAAATATTTTATTCATTTTCGTAAGGAAACAGTACGACTTGTAATGTTCTTGATATAAGCTCGCGGTAAAAGAAAAGTAAGTGTAATCTTGACAAAGCTAAAAATATTTATCTTATCAAAGAATTAAAACTGTACCACAAAAGCGGGAAAACCCTTAATATTCAAAATAATAATGTTTCAAATTTCAGTATTTTTTGTGTACAATTAGGACTTCAAAGTCATTTTACTTAAACATCAAAACACCTACTTAAACGTATGTGTAGTGGTGTAAAGAGTAAGTTAATTTGAAGAGCAAGAATCTCAATCTTGAATCTCATTCTTAGGGCTGTATGGACCATAATTCCAGACATGTCCCAGCCTTGTTCAGATGAACAGTTACACAGAGCAATTAAAACTGTTGATTCTCTCAGAGATTTACACATAATGGTAGGTACTTTGATAATGAAATAGCTTGACACATACGGCACATATATTGAGGATTAATAGTAAACTTCCTAAAAGAAATTAGAGATAGTCTCCTCCACCCCTCTGTCTATAGATCTGTCTTTCTTTCTTTCTCTCACTCTCTCTCTCTCTCTCTCTCTCTCTATATATATATATATATATATATATATATATCCTTCTGTCTTTCTCTGTCTATCTCCCCCCCCCCTCTCTCTCTCTCTCTCTCTCTCTCTCTCTCTCTCTCAGTGCCTCTTTCTCTCTCGAAGCTCCAAAAGCATTAAGGCTAAGTACAAGACATGAAAGTACTAAATCATGGAAACTATGACGAGTAAATAACGCAGCTAACCGTGCTATTTTACGTTACTTTCAGCTTTTTTACGATCTCGCCACCCTCGTCTTTATTCTGAAGCTGCCTTGACTTCCAGACGCCAAAGACAATGATAGATGAAGAGACAAAACGGGAGAGACAAAATATTATTTACCTCAAAGCTCAAACAACAGTACTCTTTAAAGTTTCTGCTTTGCACGAAAGATAAGCCTAAAAAAATAAGCAAAGTAAATAAAAACAAAAAACAAAAAAAAAAAAAAAAAAACCAAAACCCCCCCACAAACCAAAACAACAACAAGAACAACAACAACAACAACAACAAAACAAACAACAAAAAACCAGTAAAAGGTATCACTGAGTAAACGAAACTTAAGAATTAGCTTTGTTGACGTCCTTTTATCCTCTCTATGAGCCCTAATTAATCTATTTAGCTTAGAGTACAAATTAAAAAAAAATTAACCAACAATGATCAATTGGAGAGACAAAAAAGTCGTTCACGTGAAAGAATCACGTGACCGGAAGAAGCTTTAGTAATTGAATCCTTGTATGACCTCACACAGATTGGCATGCCCTATTTGAAAAGACAACTGAAAGGCTAAACGTAAAACGATTCTTTGCTGTCACATTCCATGATTAATGCAGCACTATTCTGGAGAAATAGGTACCTGGATGAACAATATACGTTATGTGGAGCGGGTATTCTAGAATAACGCCCCATCAATATTCGATTGATTTCTTTTTTAGGTTCTTAGTAGTGGCTTTGTTTGGCAATAATTAGTCCATGAGCAAAATAACAATCTTTATAGTAAATAAAAAACAACGAATCCTCAGTAAAACAAAAGAATTACCATTTATTTGATACATACTCCCTGATTTTCTTTTTCTTATTCTTGTTTTTATTTTTATTGTTCTTGTAATTCTTCTTTTCTCCTCCTCCTCCTCCTCTTCCTCCTCCTCCTCCTTCTTCTTCTTCTTCTTCTTCTTCTTCTACTACTACTACTACTACTACTACTACTACTACTACTACTACTACTACTACTACTACTACTGCTTCTACTGCTGCTTCTGCTGCCACTACTACTACTACTACTACTACTACTACTACTACTACTACTACTACTACTACTACTACTACTACTACTACTACTTCTACTACTACTACTACTACTACTACTACTACTACTACTACTACTACTACTACTACTACTACTACTAATACTACTGCTGCTGCTGCTGCTGCTACTATTTCTAATACTAATGCGCTATTTCTATTCTTTTTTTCAGCTTTTTCTTTGTTTTCTGACGTTTTTAAATGCGAGTCACTGTGATCCAACTTATCTTTCAACAACCTGAAAAGATTCTCCACGATCGTTCATTCAACAGCGTTATTACTATAATACTCTACAAAATCTGAAGAAGGACTAGATGTCTTGAGTTCTGAATCCTTTAAGTAACCCGATCCGATGAGGTACTTTTCATTGGCTTTCCTACGCACTAGATAGCAATAATCCTGAATTGATTCACAAATCAGGCCGTCTGGTCGAAATGCCTTACGATTAACCTGGAGAGACGAGGGTGGGCAAATGGGCGGGCCATGACCTGTTCCCTTATGTAGGATGATTGCCTTAGAGCGAAAATTCTATTTCATTATTTTATACATTCAGTAGTACATCCATTGCACATGTATGTTGAACATCATTGATTTGCGTTTTCTTTTTATTATTTTTTTGGTATATACTTCGTTTAAATAAAGAATGAAACCCATACTGAATGACGCATTTTTCCCTTATGATTCAGCATAAAAGCAGCAATTAAAACAAAGCGTAAATATATGAACTCGCGTCTTCGAGTACATTGAGTAATGCGTTTAATCAAAAAACAAAAAAACAAAAACAAAAACAAAACAAAACAAAACAAAAAAAAAAAGATCGTTTGAATTTATTCATTTAAGTTACTTACATATCAAAAGAATGCTTGTTTTTTTGAAGAAAAAGGTTTCGTAAAAAACTCAAATAAAGAAAGGCCCAATGAGAACAAATTATGAGTTAATGTTACGCAAACACGAGTTATTAAACGCAAAAAGTCTGATTAGAATCGCCTTTTTTCATTTAGAAAAAAATAGATTCATGTTATCACCTGAAACAAAATAATTGAAACTGGAATATAGCTACCAGAACTTATTTTACACTTGTAAGTTATTCTATTATAAATTTCGACATTAAAGTCTCAAGTACTTTGTTTCTCATTGTTCTACAGAAAAGTAAGATGTCAATCACAATTGTTACTTGGCCATCATGGGATGTACTAAAAATATTTTACGAAGACTTTTTTCTGAACCTCTGTAACTTAAACGTTTTTTTTCTCTTTTTTGAAACACTCAGATTTAAACGAAAATTTTTTTAATCGTAAAAATTTTCACTTTCACTGCATTATCCCAAAACCTCTTCCACTTGAAATTTGACAAAAAAAAAAAAAAAAAAATAAAATAAAATAAAATAAAATAAAATAAAAAAGAAAGAAAGAAAAATAACGAGATTCTTCTTCTTCTTCTTCTTCTTCTTCTTCTTCTTCTTCTTCTTCTTCTTCTTCTTCTTCTTCTTCTTCTTCTTCTTCTTCTTCTTCTTCTTCTTCTTCTTCTTCTTCTTCTTCTTCTTCTTCTTCTTCTTCTTCTTATCATTATTATTGCTATAATTATTGTTAAACAATGATTGAAGATCTCTCAGCCAGCTATATTTATTAAAAGCAGTGAAGGAGAAGGTTGTATAAGCTGAAAAAGTAGTTATTAAACAAGTTCCTTTCTCCATTCTTATATATATTTCCAACGGCCCTGCTAAAATTCATGAAGTGACTTTTACTACAAATCTTCTAGATATCTTGATTCCATAATGAGCTTGAATTGACATGTCTTGACGCAGAAAAATTCGCGAAAACCTTTCAGGAACACAGAACGGACCCTGGCCACTTCTCATCATTGTCGGTAAGAATGAGAAACCAAGCGATTTCTACCCTAATAAGCGCAATCTTTTAAATGTAAATTGGAATAATTCTCTAATGAAACGGTATTTGGCTCCTTCGTATTATGTTCAAATCCTAATCAACGGCAATCGAATCCTCTCGTGACATGTTTGAGAGGAGCTTGAAGGCTATTGCTGTAAGCTTCTTTAAGAAGCCCTCCTCTCCACACTCACACATAAACTGAAGCCGATTCTGTTTGTTCGTCGTTTATGAGTTTCGATTTTTTGCACGAGTCCAGGTCTTTTATTTTATTTCATAACGGATTTCCTCAAATACAAACAATCGTGATACATAGAAGACATGAATCGCATTAACATGACAAACAAAGACGGCCTTGGAGTAAAATACAAATAAACGTATCAAGTAAAAACAGCCTTGGAGTTTTATTTCCAAATCAGCGAGTTTTATCTTTTTCTCACCAATGCAGTCTTTCAAAAACGCCATTTAAAGCTAGATAAATTCCTCTTTATCTTACTTGTTTTTAAGATCAATAAACGTATTTCTTTTCAGAGATTTATAACTTTATGCAATAATCAGGAAAAAGGGGCATTGAGCAACGTAACAATGTATTGATTAAATATCACTCCCTTTTAATGTGAAAATAAGAGACATATGCAACTCATTTGAAATGATGGGTGCGAGACTTTTATATTTGGAGGAATGTACAAGAGAAATCTATAAGGAAGAAAGCCTTGGTATGCTACTTTTATATTGCCATTTAAGCCCTTGACTCTGATTGATTGATTGAGGAGCGGGAGATCCCTGTATATGGGTATGAGATAGAGTTAAGGGACGTTAATCAATTTAGAAATGTGTTCAGATAAATATTTCTCGTTCAGTACTCTAAAACAATGAATGAAAAATAATTCTCGCTTTGGGAAATATATATGGGCTTGAGACTAATCTTTTAAACAAAATTATATTTGACATTTCTATTATAAAACATGGGTGCATTGGATTATGATTATAAAGCATGTCAAAGCTGTTATTAGTTTATATAAAACGATGGAACATATCGCCGCCAACTTTGTATAAGTCAGGCCCAGTTTACAAGTTGAGAAAAAAAATTTAGTTGTATTTTTTTGCCAGTTAGACCCATTATAAGGGAAAATTGAAAAAGTATTTTTAATTTAGTTTTACATATCGCAATATCTGTCTTTTCATGCAGGCTTATCTTTATTTTTAATAAGATTCTAACAAAATTGCATCGGTTTTTGTCTCGCTAAATTTTATAGAACTTCATATGGAACATTAATAAAATAAAGGAATCAAATTTCCATGACTGTAAAAAAATCGCATTTTGCTTGTTGCATTGGACTTATAAATGAAACTTTCAAGGTATCGATTTTTTTTTAATATAATCACCTACGTTAATGTGATAGCTTTTGAAAGCACAGAATGGTATAAATCTGGCCTCTGTTCGTGTATGTTTGTTGTTTCCTATGATTATATTTTTATGCGCAGACTGGAAATTTCTTGTAAGCGCGTTTCTTCAAATTGATTCATCTATTCTTTTCCAGGTGTACGATCGTAAACGAGTGACTACATTATTATAAAAATAGGTGTCGCATTGATGTTTGTTTTAAAAACGTACATGTCACAATAAATTGATTAAATCGACCTTTCCAAGCTCACGATTTCATTATACTTACCATGATACTTAATATCATAAAAAGTTATGCCACGTTATTAGATCCGTTGAGCTGTTTTCAATAATCAGAACAAATAAGGATTTTTTTTAAGAAAGCAATTTTATTATCGCATATATTTCTGGACGATTGTATAGCTGAAGAACATTAGAATGATTAAGAAATGTCAGAGCTTGTAGTATTGCTTGATGTTCTATTAAAATTAAAATCCTGTTTTGCATTATCGCCCATGTTTTGGTAAGATTTGCCAAGGGGCATTTGCCAAATGCACTTCAGATTCTTTTTAGATGCACACTTCAACTTGCTCACAACAAGCACATTAGTTTTCAAGGATGCTGGAAGTGGTTTGTTGCCATGTGCAAAATATACAGTTCAAAGGGATATTAGATCGCGACATTGGCGTTGGTATCAATGACTTGGTGTGCTAGTTACCCTCAAGCCTGGTCGGTAACTTCTAATCTTAAACTGCAAAGCTACTGTTCTCTACGCACATATTGACTTCAGAGCCTTCTAAAGATTTCAACTCCTTTCATATAAGGTTTTACGAGAAAGTTAAGGAACATAACACGTATCAAAGAATAGTAATACTGTTGCCCGCAAACAAACGCTCTCTGCCAACCCAATTCCTTTAACCAATAATAAACAGAGCGAAATCACTTCCTGCGGGTTCTACAATTCGACCGATGAAAAGAAATTGGTTGAAAATTATAGACATTGTATGTGAAAAATGTTTTTCATTTCTCCTTTTTTTAAGACTTAAAAGTGTCAGAAAACATATGAGTGATGAAGCTTTGTGAAATCCTCGTCTAAGATAGAAATATGCATTGGCAGACAGAAAGTATCTGTGAATCGCATAGCTCTGTTTTTAGAAGTGCTGTATCAAATCTGTTAGGAGACATCCGGATAAGGAATGAAATAACAGATTTACTCTAGTGAGTGTCAGACGACCTTGTGTGGTCGAGTGTTGACTTGTATTCTCCTTGCACTTTCTGTGATAACTATCATTTCTTTGTGTATATTTTATATGGAAGACGAGAAGTGCCCGCAATCCTCGGACGGTTTCTTTTCCAAACGTTACACTGCATGCTTACTGCGCCATAGTATTTTATATCACCAAGATCAGAAGTCAAATATGGCATAATTTGGTTTCTGACGATAGTGATACGATAAAATTACTATTCCCCCCCCCTCTTTTTCGTTAGCTTAATCCTGATGGTTTCCATGTTTTTGTGCACACACAATTCATTACCAAAAGAAGATCAGCGAAATAATAGGATTCAAAATTTATAATAAAAAAGGGAGTTTTACTTATGTACTATCTGTTGGAAATAAGGTGAAAAGCTTCATAGGGGTTGGAGAGAGACACAGAGAGAGAGAGAGAGAGAGAGAGAGAGAGAGAGAGAGAGAGAGAGAGAGAGAGACAGAGACAGAGACAGAGACAGAGACAGAGAGGGGGGGGAGAGAGGGAGAGAGAAATGGAGAGAGAGGGAGAGGGGTGAGAGAGAGAGAGAGGAAGAGAGAGAGGGAGAGGGAGATGAGAGGAGAGAGAGAGGAAGAAAGAGAGATAGAGATTTTATAATAGAGAAGGCAATCAAACAACGATTTAACCTAGCACAGATAAAACTAGACATGAGAGAGAGGGGGAGAGAGAGAAAGAGAGAGAGAGATTTAATAATAGAGAAGGCAATCAAACAACGATTCAAGCTAGTACAGACAAAACTAGACCTGAGAGAGAGGGGGAGAGAGAGAGAGAGAGAAATTTAATAATAGAAAAGACAATCAAACAACGATTTAACCTAGCACAGATAAAACTAGACCTGAGAGAGAGGGGGAGAGAGAGAGAGAGAGAAAGAGAGAGAAATTTAATAATAGAGAAGGCAATCAAACAACGATTTAAGCTAGTACAGACAAAACTAGACCTTAGGATCTGAAGTTACAAATGACTGAAAATGAAGCGAACAGAGAAGGAGAAGCAGTCACAAACTTAGATTTAACCCTAGACCGACCGGTACCTCCCATCGTCTTAACAAGAACAGCCATGCCTGCCGAAGATTGGAGGTGGTTCTGTGGGTAGCGTGTCCTGCTGTTTAATTCTACTTTAACGAAAATATTTATATGTTTACATAAATGATAAATTGTTTTAAAACACGCACCTTACATGTAACATTTTTTTTTTAATAACTTATACAATTTCAATACAAATTGTTTTTATATCAATATTCGTATATTGATTTAAATGAGTCCAATCTAACCTATCAATCGAAGCGTTAGCCTTATGAATTTGAAAGTTAAATAGACTTATGTTAGGTCCATCTGTTTTAACTTGCAAGCTCTCCTTGTTTGAAAACAAACAACCGGCTAAGGACCGCTGAAATAATGACGTGGCAAAGTCAGCACGTAGGAGCAGATTTTCTGAGAGAAAAAAAAAGAAAATAAAACCGTTTCCGAAAGCCGGAGACGACTCCTCTTCTCTACAAGCCAGCTACATCATTAAAATTCAGTGCTTTTGGCGTTTTGAGAACTCAGTCATTCCAGGCTCGTTCGCTTCCGTATTATTTATTTAATCTTTCCCCATATTATTTGGATTTTAAAATAAGTCGGTTCCTTCATTCTGCTCTGCCTTCCGCCCCCACCCCACCTCCAAGCTGTTTACACTTACACACTCACATACGCACAAACTTACGCGTCACACTCCTTCATCTCAGTTGAGATATAAAATAGTTACGATTATAACTTGCTATATATTTTAATTACTTGTTATATACCTGTTGTAATCTCATGTTCTCTTCTATAAAGCGTTGATAACTTTAAAACTAATTTCTATTCACCGGTTCGGAAATTGAAAATGTGTGTGACAAAATAACATCGTATTATGAAAGGAAACCAATGACCAACTTATTAAAAGAAGTTAATAAAGATGAAAAACAATACTTTTCTATTCGATATTCCTCAGACATATTGGTGCTGGTTTATTATTATTAATGAGCGACACGCTGAAAGAAAACCATATTCATAAAAAAAAAACATTGTCCACCCTCTTAGACATTCCCTTTCAAAATTGAGATGCTGCTTAAAAATTGTGAATTATTTAAGGAAAGTAAAAGTCTGGATTTTGTTTAAACAAAAAATAACCTTAAGCCATTTCAGATTTAAGAAGGGGCAGCTTCCGTTAACTTAGAGTCTTGGAGAGCACCCGCCTATCAATCTGCAGACACTGAATGTCAAACAGCTAAGCATGTTTTCCCAAATTTG
>JAWDGP010004381.1:0-15884 GCA_033675545.1 Elysia crispata | reverse complement strand
CTAATGTACTTTATACTGCCAAAGGAGGCTTATCTAATGTGCTTTATACTGCCCAACGGAGGCTTATCTAATGTGCTTTATACTGCCCAACGGAGGCTTATCTAATGCGCTTTATACTGCCCAACGGAGGCTTATCTAATGTGCTTTATACTGCCAAAGGAGGCCTATCTAATGTGCTTTATACTGCCCAACGGAGGCTTATCTAATATGCTTTATACTGCCCAACGGAGGCTTATCTAATGTGCTTTATACTGCCAACGGAGGCTTATCTAATGTGCTTTATACTGCCGAAAGGAGGCTTATCTAATGTGCTTTATACTGCCAAAGGAGGCTTATCTAATGTGCTTTATACTGCCCAACGGAGGCTTATCTAATGTGCTTTATACTGGCAAAGGAGGCTTATCTAATGTGCTTTATACTGCCCAACGGAGGCTTATCTAATGTGCTTTATACTGCCCAACGGAGGCTTATCTAATGTGCTTTATACTGCCCAACGGAGGCTTATCTAATGTGCTTTATACTGCCCAACGGAGGCTTATCTAATGCGCTTTATACTGGCAAAGGAGGCTTATCTAATGTGCTTTATACTGCCCAACGGAGGCTTATCTAATGTGCTTTATACTGCCCAACGGAGGCTTATCTAATGCGCTTTATACTGCCGAAAGGAGGCTTATCTAATGCGCTTTATGTAACCCTACCTAGCTGGTGGATATTCCCTTAACTTACTTAGTCACTACTGTAATAGGACCCACTAGTCTAGTTACCTATAGAAGCTCAGTGCTTCTTCCTACTCTAAGTAATTGCAGGCCCTAACTGGTTATGGTAGCGTGCCTAGCAGCCGTGCAATACTACAGAGTTCACACTCTTGGGTCCTTGAGTATCAGTGGAGTACTAAGGCCACTGTTCCCTAACTAATACGAGTGGGTGTCGAGACTTGACAAGAATAGAATAGCTACACTCCAGACGAAGAAGAACACAAAAGAGAAGAAGTTAAAGTTACCACCTATAATATGTTTATTCCACGAATACTCAATAATCAATGAATGGAAGCAATTCTCAAAGAATAAAATAAAAAAATACAAAGATGATCGACAAGCAATCAGGCAATAAAGGTACTAACAAATGGCCAGAATGATAAGCGCCAAGCAGATACTCGAGATAAAGTGCAGATATTATACTAAGATCAGATACTAATACACAATGGCCAGAATACTAAGTAGAAGATACTAACAAAATGGTCAGAACAGAAGATACTAAGGACTAAACAAAATGCCTAATGAAAATGCCTTATACCGGTAGTCAAAATAGAAAATATCCAAACAAAATGCCTACGGTAATGAAAATGCCTAATAGTCAAAATAGAAAATATCCAAACAAAATGCCTACGGTAATGAAAATGCCTAATAGTCAAAATAGAAAATATCCAAACAAAATGCCTACGGTAATGAAAATGCCTAAGAGTCAAATAGAAAATATCCAAACAAAATGCCTGGGTGGATATTCCCTTAACTTACTTAGTCACTACTGTAATAGGACCCACTAGTCTAGTTACCTATAGAAGCTCAGTGCTTCTTCCTACTCTAAGTAATTGCAGGCCCTAACTGGTTATGGTAGCGTGCCTAGCAGCCGTGCAATACTACAGAGTTCACATTTATACTGCCCAAAGGAGCCTTATCTAATGTGCTTTATACTGCCCAACGGAGGCTTATCTAATGTGCTTTATACTGCCCAACGGAGGCTTATCTAATGTGCTTTATACTGCCCAACGGAGGCGTATCTAATGCGCTTTATACTGCCGAAAGGAGGCTTATCTAATGTGCTTTATACTGCCCAACGGAGGCTTATCTAATGCGCTTTATACTGCCCAACGGAGGCTTATCTAATGTGCTTTATACTGCCCAACGGAGGCTTATCTAATGTGCTTTATACTGCCCAACGGAGGCCTATCTAATGTGCTTTATACTGCCGAAAGGAGGCTTATCTAATGCGCTTTATACTGCCCAACGGAGGCTTATCTAATGTGCTTTATACTGCCCAACGGAGGCTTATCTAATGTGCTTTATACTGCCCAACGGAGGCTTACCTAATGTGCTTTATACTGCCCAACGGAGGCTTATCTAATGTGCTTTATACTGCCCAACGGAGGCTTATCTAATGTGCTTTATACTGCCCAACGGAGGCTTACCTAATGTGCTTTATACTGCCGAAAGGAGGCTTATCTAATGTGCTTTATACTGCCCAACGGAGGCTTATCTAATGCGCTTTATACTGCCCAACGGAGGCCTATCTAATGTGCTTTATACTGCCGAAAGGAGGCTTATCTAATGTGCTTTATACTGCCCAACGGAGGCTTATCTAATGTGCTTTATACTGCCCAACGGAGGCTTATCTAATGTGCTTTATACTGCCCAACGGAGGCTTATCTAATGTGCTTTATACTGCCCAACGGAGGCTTATCTAATGTGCTTTATACTGCCCAACGGAGGCCTATCTAATGTGCTTTATACTGCCCAACGGAGGCTTATCTAATGTGCTTTATACTGCCCAACAGAGGCTTATCTAATGTGCTTTATACTGCCCAACGGAGGCTTATCTAATGTGCTTTATACTGCCCAACGGAGGCTTATCTAATGTGCTTTATACTGCCCAACGGAGGCTTATCTAATGTGCTTTATACTGCCTAAGGAGGCTTATCTAATGTGCTTTATACTGCCGAAAGGAGGCTTATCTAATGTGCTTTATACTGCCCAACGGAGGCTTATCTAATGTGCTTTATACTGCCCAACGGAGGCTTATCTAATGTGCTTTATACTGCCGAAAGGAGGCTTATCTAATGTGCTTTATACTGCCGAAAGGAGGCTTATCTAATGTGCTTTATACTGCCGAAAGGAGGCTTATCTAATGTGCTTTATACTGCCCAACGGAGGCTTATCTAATGTGCTTTATACTGCCCAACGGAGGCTTATCTAATGTGCTTTATACTGCCCGAAGGAGGCTTATCTAATGTGCTTTATGCTGCCCAACGGAGGCCTATCTAATGTGCTTTATACTGCCCAACGGAGGCTTATCTAATGTGCTTTATACTGCCCAACGGAGGCTTATCTAATGTGCTTTATACTGCCCAACGGAGGCTTATCTAATGTGCTTTATACTGCCCAACGGAGGCTTATCTAATGTGCTTTATACTGCCAACGGAGGCTTATCTAATGTGCTTTATACTGCCCAACGGAGGCTTATCTAATGTGCTTTATACTGCCCAACGGAGGCTTATCTAATGTGCTTTACACTGGCAAAGGAGGCTTATCTAATGTGCTTTATACTGCCCAACGGAGGCTTATCTAATGTGCTTTATACTGGCAAAGGAGGCTTATCTAATGTGCTTTATACTGCCCAACGGAGGCTTATCTAATGCGCTTTATACTGCCCAACGGAGGCCTATCTAATGTGCTTTATACTGCCCAACGGAGGCTTATCTAATGTGCTTTATACTGCCCGAAGGAGGCTTATCTAATGTGCTTTATACTGCCCGAAGGAGGCTTATCTAATGCGCTTTATACTGCCCAACGGAGGCTTATCTAATGTGCTTTATACTGCCCAACGGAGGCTTATCTAATGTGCTTTATACTGCCCAACGGAGGCTTATCTAATGTGCTTTATACTGCCCAACGGAGGCTTATCTAATGTGCTTTATACTGCCCGAAGGAGGCTTATCTAATGTGCTTTATACTGCCCAACGGAGGCTTATCTAATGTGCTTTATACTGCCCAATGGAGGCTTATCTAATGTGCTTCATACTGCCCAACGGAGGCTTATCTAATGTGCTTTATACTGCCCAACGGAGGCTTATCTAATGTGCTTCATACTGCCCAACGGAGGCCTATCTAATGTGCTTTATACTGCCCAACGGAGGCTTATCTAATGTGCTTTATACTGCCCAACGGAGGCCTATCTAATGTGCTTTATACTGCCCAACGGAGGCTTATCTAATGTGCTTTATACTGCCCAACGGAGGCTTATCTGATGTGCTTTATACTGCCTAAGGAGGCTTATCTAATGTGCTTTATACTGCCCAACGGAGGCTTATCTAATGTGCTTTATACTGCCCAACGGAGGCTTATCTGATGTACTTTATACTGCCAAAGGAGGCTTATCTAATGCGCTTTATACTGCCCAACGGAGGCCTATCTAATGTGCTTTATACTGCCCAACGGAGGCTTATCTAATGTGCTTTATACTGCCCAACGGAGGCTTATCTGATGTGCTTTATACTGCCCAACAGAGGCCTATCTAATGTGCTTTATACTGCCCAACAGAGGCTTATCTAATGTGCTTTATACTGCCCAACAGAGGCTTATCTAATGTGCTTTATACTGCCAAAGGAGGCTTATCTAATGTGCTTCATACTGCCCAACAGAGGCTTATCTAATGTGCTTTATACTGCCAAAGGAGGCTTATCTAATGTGCTTTATACTGCCCAACGGAGGCTTATCTAATGTGCTTTATACTGGCAAAGGAGGCTTTTCTAATGTGCTTTATACTGCCCAACGGAGGCCTATCTAATGCACTTTATACTGCCAAAGGAGGCTTTTCTAATGTGCTTTATACTGCCCAACGGAGGCTTATCTAATGCACTTTATACTGCCCAACGGAGGCTTACCTTTGGTGCATAGTACTTCTCGACTGAAGGTCACATTGCAATTCCTGAGCACGCTTATGTTTTAGCATTTGTAATGCCCGACGTGGATCAATTTAGTCGCGCTTGACGGAGGCTTATCTCCATACAGTAGTGTTTGAAAACCTACGGCTTGTAGGATACCGGTAACCCTTAAATGTTCAATGGCTGTTTTTGTTTTGTTTATTTTTTTGTGTGTGTAAAAAAGTGTCACCATTGTATTGGCATTGCTTTTTGTTTTTTGTTTTTTCGAATGCTAACAGCGTGTGGCTAACCTGCACGTCATCTTTTGCCGATACAGTAAGGAACCTGGAAAGATGCGCCCGTCAGGAATAAAAAAAAGTTACTTCAATAATCAGATAATCAGTTAAAGGAAATACGTTTCCAGTTCTTCAAATGGTGTATTGGCTGCGCGAATGAGGGGGGGAGGGGGGGGGGGGGGGAGGGAGAGAAGGCAAATAAATTAAACTGACAAAGAAGAGGTGGAAATCATATTTTACATGGATTTATTGTTTACCGGTATGAGCTGATATTTCCTTTAAAAAAAAACAAGGCAGCTCACTTTGTAAAAAATAAGAATGAAGAAAAATAAACAATAAGGCATAGTAAAAATAATATTGCTACTACTACTACTACAACTACTACTACTACTACTACTACTAAGTAGTAGTAGTAGTAGTAGTAGTAGTAGTAATAATGATAATATTATTAAGGCCTTCCGCTCGGAGTGTCGTCCGACCTCGCAGCTTCGGCAGCCCTCTTTATGTCTGCGGTGAAGGTAGTCCATTCTTGTCTTCTTTCTGCAATCTTTCTTATTGTTTCCAGGTCTTTTTGTGATGTGAGAGAGATGCTCCGATTTTGCAGTATCTTGAGATCGTTATTGAGAGTCATTGGGAGTGTGGTGATCGGCCTACCCCTGGCTCGTTTGGCATTGTCGTGGAAATAGAATGCCATAGCTTTGTTGGCAGGGATCGATGGTTCTCGCCTAAGTACATGACCGAACAGCCTCCACCTTGCTTGCAACACTTCCAAAGAAATTGGGGTTTGTTCACATTTTTTGTAGAGGGACTTATTTGAAATTTTTGTTGGGTATCGAATTCCCAGAACCCTGCGCAGCTGCTTTCGATGGAAAGAGTCCAAATTTTCTTCGTCTGTTTTGGTCAGTGCCCATGTGCCGCAATTGTATAACAGAACTGACCTAACTAAGGTGTTATATAACTTAATTCGTGTGCGCTGCTTGGTTTTGTCCGCTCTGTGCCATATCTGTTCCATCTTGTTCAATGCTATGTTTGATAGGTGTTTTCTGTGTTCTATGTCTTCTTTACTGCCAAGCAGTGAACCCACTTTCTTTGATGTTTTCCATTCCTCTGAATGTTTTCTTACTGAGGTGTGCTCCGTTTTGTCTACATTGACTTTGAGTTTGTGAACTTTGAGTGTTTCTTCTATTTTTTTCACATTCACTGGTTGGTTGCCAATAAAGTCTATGTCGTCAGTATATGCTATCTCACTAGGAACATGTGCCTCTGTTGTGTTTGATGGGCTGTCGAGCGTTGATCTCACATCTTTCAGTGCTTGTTCAAGATAGATGATGAAAAGTACTGGACTTAGGCTGTCTCCTTGAGGGGTGCCTATGTTTGTGAGAAAGGGTTCTTCAGTGTTGGCGCCGCTGATTTTGACGTTGAGTGTTGTATTGCTCAGCAGGAATTGTATTATTCGCTTTTCGTCTTCCGTGACAAGATTTGTCAATAGTTGCAGTAGCTGTTTTCTGTCAACTGTGTCAAATGCCGCAGACATATCTATCCCTGTGATGTCTATTTCGATGTCCGCATAATTGAGAACCTTGGCTGAGATATATCTGTGGGCCCATACTACATCAGACGTACTACGGTTAGGCCTGAAGCCACTTTGACTGCAAGAGATATAGTTTTCCACAGCAGGCCTTATTCTAGTTAGAGCGATAGTTGAAAGCACTTTCCTTATAGAGTTCAACAACGTAGCAGGGCGCAGATTTTGTGGTGGTCCTTTTGGTTTTCCTGGCTTGGGTAGCGCTATCAGGATTCCATTGTTGATGTCTAGATCTTCATGATTCTCGAATGTCTTATTTATTATCATTGCGATTTGTTTGTCAAGAATTTCCGGTGCGAACTTAAGGTATTCATTACATATATTATCTTCTCCAGGAGCGCGTCCATTGTTTAGCTGTTTTATGCTTTGTCTAACTTCTTTTTCACTGATTGGGTTGTTAAGTGCACGGGGTTGCCCACTAAAAGGCTGAATGTCTTCTGTACGTTCGTCTCTGAATTTAGATTTAAAATGTTTCGTTATGATGTTTTGGATTTCCGTTGGGCTTGTTACTAATAATAAAAAGAAGAAGAAGAAGAAGAAGAAGAAGAGGAAGAAGAAGAAGAAGAGGAAGAAGAAGAAGAAGAAATGATAGACAGAAAGACTGACATCAACTCCCACATACCGAGGATCCGCGGCTGTGGTCTATTCATCGGTATTGTTTGTTCGTGTGACGTAATGTTAGGTTTCGGACTAGCCACTGCCCAGTCTAGTAATAGCCCATGAGTCCCGGATACTCGAGGCTTCATATGTGAGGCAACCAGGGTGAATCAGGCACAAGTCGATTTTTTGGCATTATAAGTTATGGGTATCATGTGAAAGCTCTGTTTCTTCCCTTTAAGTGGGTGAAAACATTATAGCTCTATCTTATATGTAGCCAGAGATATTCCGATTTAAAGTTGGTGAGGTAGACACATTCTGACTGACACAAATTTTGAGAAAATCGAAGTTAAAGTTTGCCAAATTTCAGAAGCTGTTTTTCCTTAGCAACCAATGTTTTAACTTATTGAAACACACTGAAAGTTATAGGGTAGATATGTCAGATATGATAGATGACAATTTTTTGAGAAAAAAAAATTGTTTGAAGGCAAAAGAATGCAAGAAGACAGAGGTTACATAACAGGCGACAGAAGTATTTAAGAGACAAATAATGAAGACTATAACTGACAAATAAACTTCGAATGCTAAGAACAGATTATTGAATTCATATTGCCACTAATACAGTAAAGTATGAGACACATAGAAAAATAAAGTTGCATAACGGTTGCTATGGTTACGGCGGCCATATTGGATTTTGTTATATAAATAGAAACGGTTCATTATGAGAAGTTAAATGGGGAAAAATACAACGGATGGATCAACAATACTTTTTGAAGGTTAAAAAACATTTTTTACATGAAATCAGACAATTGTTTTAGGTTTTATATTAAACACTTTTATTAGTTTCAATGTAAAATGTCCCAATCAAGTCAAAGAGTCGTACTGGATTTTTCAGAGAGAGAGTAAAAATTCTGTTGCAGTCTTAGTTACACACGTTTACGTAATACAATTATGTTGTAGGAAAAAGTATTCCTGAATTTTTAGGAAATAGAAAAAAAATTATACAATTGAATAGGAAAGTGGTATTAATAAAAAAATAAATAGACTAAAGAAAATGTTGTGGGAAGGACCATAGTGGTGAGAAGAAATTTGTTTTAAATTACAAAGCAAAAGACTAACCTAATAGTAATACACAACTCTTTCACACATTCTAAAAATATTTCAAACTTGAAGCTTAAATTATTAGGTACAGTGAATAAAATATTGTTGAGTAGGCCTGGTCGCTTCAAAAAAAAAAAAAAAGAAGAATACAGTGCTCTCTAGAGAAAGACTTTGTTTTAAAAGCACCACTAAAACAAAACAATATTCTTAAAATTAATTTTCAACTCACCCTAATTCAAATGAAATATCAGGTACTCCAAGAGGAATAAACAGTCTAATTTATTTATTTTAAATGATTTATGGCTTATGACATATGATGTCCTCCAGCCCAGGTTTAACATATTGACGAATATTATGGAACAAACAGTTCCTCCTTTCACGAGACAGGCCTGGTGGAGCAATTTCTGTAGGAAAGAATGCAGATGGGTTCAAAGTCAGGATGACCTTGGTTTCAGCTGGGCCACCTTGCTCAACCCTCCTGACACAAACTCCAGGTTGTTCTGCAGTGAGGCTGAAGTGTTGCAGGTTCTTGATTCCCTGAAGTGGCCGACCGCAACCCTTGAAAAATTGCTGCGAGTCATAAGTTGGCACAAAACATTGCCTTTCTCGTTCCCCATAAGTTGCGGAATCTGCACAAACAAAGCAATCAAATTGTTAGACTTTGTAAATTTGTTACCTTTTGGAATAAGGGTTAAGAAAAACCTTGATTGCTGATTAAATAGCATCAATCAAATACTCTTCAATCTATTGTAATAATCAAGCTTCACAAAATAATTTCCAAATAATCATGTATACATGCCAACCAGTAAGTTGGTTTGTTTTTTAAAAAAATATTTTAACTCAAACTACAGAAAAGCATTTTTTAAGGTCCTAGAATTTTATTTAGAGTATGTTTTGTTTCAATCTTTAAGCCAGTTTTACTCAAAAGAATGAAATGACTATTTGTGTTTATTTTTATTTTTTAAAAATTTATTTGGGGGGGAGGGGATCTGGGTGGTGTCTAAATTTGAGTTTAGTGGAGTCGCAACAAAATCCTGTTTGTTGTAATAAAAAATTGATTATCACCAGTTTAAATTTATTCGAATTGTTAGCCAGATCAAAGTTAAGAGCTGTTTAATGGCACAGGCTTGGTTTTTTTTTTTATTAATCATGACTTGAAGTTATATTTAAAATCTGAACTTAAATCACCTTGTGGCATGGATGACCATTCCAAGCGTATTGATAAGATTTCAGCAACTGTCAGTTGCGTACAGCAGTCCTTCCTGCCTGTACCATTCTCCACATGTTTGAGTTTGCAGCCACAGGAGAAGGCATCAATTCTTTTCTTTTCCTTCGTTGAATCAGGGTCGACATCGTAAGAATGGCAAGTAAGAGCTTCATTCACTTCAACAAGCGGTGTGAATTCATCATCATCTATGAAAAATATAGGAATTTTGATAACTCGTAACATCTGGCAAAATTATTGAATTAGACTAACAGTAACAGCAATCATGTAAATCTAGATATAAATCTACATCTATTTCATGCTGTAACAAAATCTAAATTCTTTGTTTCTGATAAACGGATTTGATTTATTCTGCTGACTTTAAATGTAGCTTTCAATCTAGGTCTATGTAAAACCAAGTAAAAAATTATCCTCTTTTTTAGAGAGAGGCCTAGATCTAGATCTAGCTCACCTTTGCTGGCTTCAACTTCGATAGTTGAAAGCAAGTGATCAATTACCACAGTGTCCTCTTCAGCTTCTGAAGTATTGTCATCATCTTCGTCGCTTTCACAATCAGACTGATCACCAGAATTATGAAGAAAATACTCGTGGATTAGATCCTCAAGTCCTTCGGAGAGCCATGTTGGCTTCATTTGACTGGTTAAGAAGTTTTGCGATGGTATGAGCCAAGTCATGATTACACTTCTCCATCTTGTTAGAAATCTCTATGTAGATCTAGACCTAGATTAGATCTAGTAGCTTGTCTAGATTAAAAGCTCTTGAGTTGATAGAAGCAGGTAAACAAAGGGTTTTGCTGACAAAATTGTCCTTGAAAATATTGCAACGAAGACAAACAAATAAAAGGATTTATTATCTGAAGAAAA
Source organism: Elysia crispata (assembly GCA_033675545.1). Classification (NCBI taxonomy): domain Eukaryota; kingdom Metazoa; phylum Mollusca; class Gastropoda; family Plakobranchidae; genus Elysia; species Elysia crispata. The sequence goes on along the minus strand of JAWDGP010004381.1, from coordinate 5,581 downwards.
ATAGAACGTGCGTAATGATTGAACGTTGCGCTAGTGGAACTGGATCGACAGAAGAAAGGATGAATCAGGATCGACAGAAAAAGCCTCGACAGGCCTTGGTAACAACACTTCCGGTAGCCAGATAATTAATACCCCATGGTAGTTAAAAAAAAAAAGTTCAGGTTGTGAATAATGATGTCTTTATCTATAATCAGATTTTAATCAATTTATTACACTTATTGTCAATTGTTGTGTTTTTAATTTAATACAAATATGTTTTTATGTATTTTTTCCTGTTTTTAAATTTCATTTTAGTATAAACTACTGGTCCATGGGTCAAGCAAATTTTGACCTTAATATATTTAATTTGGCAACATATCGAACATTTTTCTTAGGTTTGTTTACACTATTCTTTCATTGATTGCATTTAAACCAGGGCGCTAAGTTGAGGGCGAAACCGAATACTTCTTGAAAAATCCTTTCCAACGATACCAAATATGATAGGGTTTAGGCTATGTAGGTCTAGATCATAGATGTCCGAAAAACTTCAAAATCTGCTTTACACTGAGAAAATTTAACAACTTTTGGAAGAGGTAGCCTCACAAAAATCTTAATTATTCGTAAATTAAGCTGTATTCAGCATACTTTCTGGTTGGAAATGTTGTAGAAATGGATAATCTTTCATTTGAAAAGAAAAAAAATTTTCGTTTCTGAAGTCGATTCCTATCTTCAAAGGCCTGTATCTCAAAACTAGGTCGTGGGACTTCCGCCTGATTCGCCCAGAGCGCCTCACATATAGAGTTATAGAGGCGTTCAACTTCTGATCGGCATCAAATTGCTGTCGTGACTTTCTTCAGAACCTGATATACATCCACTCCTATATCTGAGGATCTTTAGCTTGGGGTAAACAGTTTTGTCTCTTACTCTAGTGTCATCATTTACAAAGGAAAACAAAATGTTTCCAATGAGATTTCCAGCCTCGGTTTTTCTTGTGGTTTCCATGGTGATCTGTAAGTTGGTTGCTTTTCTCATATCTAGATATATACAATTTTTGTAGCGTATCTCTGTAAGTTGGTTATCTTTTCTCATTATCTAGATCTGTACAATTTTTTCAGCTTATCTCTGTAAGTTGGTTCTCTTTTCTCATATCTAGATCTGTACAATGTTTTCAGCTTGTCTCTATAGGTTATTCTCTTTTCTCATCTAGATCTGTACAATGTTTTCAGCTTATCTCTGTAAGTTGGTTATCTTTTCTCATATCTAGATCTGTACAATGTTTTCAGCTTATCTCTGTAAGTTGGTTCTCTTTTCTCATATCTAGATCTGTACAATGTTTTCAGCTTATCTCTGTAAGTTGGTTCTCTTTTCTCATATCTAGATCTGTACAATGTTTTCAGCTTGTCTCTATAGATTATTCTATTTTCTCATATCTAGACCTGTACAATGTTTTCAGCTTGTCTCTATAGATTATTCTCTTTTCTCATATCTAGACCTGTACAATGTTTTCAGCTTGTCTCTATAGATTATTCTCTTTTCTCATATCTAGACCTGTACAATGTTTTCAGCTTGTCTCTATAGGTTATTCTCTTTTCTCATATCTAGACCTGTACAATGTTTTCAGCTTGTCTCTATAGGTTATTCTCTTTTCTCATATCTAGACCTGTACAATGTTTTCAGCTTGTCTCTATAGGTTATTCTCTTTTCTCATATCTAGACCTGTACAATGTTTTCAGCTTGTCTCTATAGGTTATTCTCTTTTCTCACATCTAGATCTGTACAGTTTTCAGCTTGTCTCTATAGGTTATTCTCTTTTCTCACATCTAGATCTGTACAGAGTTTTCAGCTTATCTGTAAGTTGCTTCTCTTTTCTGATATCTAGATCCGTACAATGTTTGCAGCGCAGTTTAGCAGCGTAACCATCCATCATCAAATACATCGTCATCACTAACTTTTTTATTGGGTAGGTCTAATACGTCCACCCTAATACACACATGGATTAACATCATCATCTTCGGATAGAGCAAAGATACTAACATCATGTTCACCACCACCATCAGTCCATCATAAGCGCGTATTACTATATTCAATACCGTCATCAACATCATCATCATTATCATCATCCTCATCATCATCAACATAAACATCATAATCATCATCATTATCATCATCATCATCATCATCATCATCATCATCATCATCATCATCATTGTCATCATCCTCATCAACATCATCATCATCATCATCATCATCATCATCACCCCCATTATCATCATCAACATCAACCTAAATCACCATATCGCTTCTTGCGTTTTCTCCTTTCTTTCACTTTTTTTTTCATTGTGTTTTCCCCACATATCACAGTTAACTGAGGGCTCTACATGTTCAAGAAGTCTGTGACAATCATCTGTACTAGATTGATAGATTAAGAAAATAATCATATTTTTAAACTTGTAGTGTTTTTCTCAGTTCCTTCATCTAGAGAAAGGTGACTTAAACAGCTATCCCAATTCCGTTTCAAGCTGTAGCTGTGTAAACCAAACATCTCCTTGAAAATAGCTATATATGCTTACAATACAGACGTTCTGAGCTGCAGTCCTGTCAAGCTGTAGGTGTGTAAACTAAACATCTCCATGAAAATAGCTATATAAGCTAACAATAAATAGAGGTTCTGAGCTGCAGTCCTGTCAAGCTGTAGGTGTGTAAACCAAACATCTCCATGAAAATAGTTATATAAGCTAACAATAAACAGCGGTTCTGAGCTGTAGTCCTGTCAAGCTGTAGGTGTGTAAACCAAACATCTCCATGAAAATAGTTATATAAGCTAACAATAAATAGAGGTTCTGAGCTGCAGTCCTGTCAAGCTGTAGGTGTGTAAACCAAACATCTCCATGAAAATAGTTATATAACCTAACAATAAATAGAGGTTCTGAGCTGCAGTCCTGTCAAGCTGTAGGTGTGTAAACCAAACATCTCCATGAAAATAGTTATATAAGCTAACAATAAATAGAGGTTCTGAGCTGCAGTCCTGTCAAGCTGTAGGTGTGTAAACCAAACATCTCCATGAAAATAGTTATATAAGCTAACAATAAACAGAGGTTCTGAGCTGCAGTCCTGTCAAGCTGTAGGTGTGTAGACCAAACATCTCCATGAAAATAGTTATATAAGCTAACAATAAATAGAGGTTCTGAGCTGTATTCCTGTCAAACTGTAGCTGTGTAAACTAAACATCTCCATGAAAATAGTTATATAAGCTAACAATATAGAGGTTCTGAGCTGTATTCCTGTCAAGCTGTAGCTGTGTAAACCAAACATCTCCATGAAAATAGTTATATAAGCTAACAATATGGAGGTTCTGAGCTGTAGTCCTGTCAAGCTGTAGGTGTGTAAACCAAACATCTCCATGAAAATAGTTATATAATCTAACAATTTAGAGGTTCTGAGCTGTAGTCCTGTCAAGCTGTAGGTGTGTAAACCAAACATCTCCATGAAAATAGTTATATAAGCTAACAATATAGAGGTTCTGAGCTGTAGTCCTGTCAAGCTGTAGCTGTGTAAACCAAACGCCTCCCCGAAAATAGCTATATAAGCTAACAATATAGAGGTTCTGAGCTGCAGTCCTGTCAAGGTGGGATTGGGTCTTATCTAACCTACGCTATTCTGAGGCCTTGAAAACAACATTCGCTTCCGTTGACACTGCTCAATATCCGCATTGGTTTGCCACGTGTCGAGCGAAGAAAGAAAAAAAAATTAAAATCAAACCCAAGAAACAAGAAAAAAACAAGAAGTTCAGGTTTATGTGAACATCCTCAGTTTTGATGACTCCCTCCCCACCCTCTGTTCAACCCAATCATGTAGGGCCAGGCTTGCTGCAAATTTCAGGTTTTTTAAATTATCTTTTTTTTATTGACTGTTAGACACCATGAGCCCGTTCGACCAGTGCAAACTTAGAGTTGGGGTTGGATGGATTTCCTGGGATGTGTGGCTATGTGTGCTCACTCATGCGTAACCCCTTGTCCAGCGATGTTTTGTGGTCATGGTTGACACTGTGATATGACTGGCTGACTTGGGGACATGTTTGTGTCGCTTAGATTGGCTTGAGACTGTTAGTGTTGTAACGTTACTGGTTTTGTTATGAATGCTTAAGGTGGATTGGTGAAAGCAACTGATTCTTGTATAATAAGACGTGGTTGCTGACCATAAAAATTGTGGTAGTATGAACTGATTAGATGCATTTGTTTATGTTGGACTCAGTGATTGTGTTGATAACAACGCCAATCAGGATGAGAATGATAAAAATGATGTTTTTTTCTGTTTTTGTTGTTGATGATAATGCTGATGTTGATGGCAGTAGTCAGGAGATTGATAGTAATGATACGCTCGCTGCTGCCGAGAACGGTGCTATTAAAGAACATGTGTGAAATAAAGAAACAAGTGATGATGTTAATGCTGATGTTGATGGCAGTAGTCAGGAGATTGATAGTAATGATACGCTCGGTGCTGCCGAGAACGGTGCTATTAAAGAACATGTGTGAGATAAAGAAACAAGTGATGATGTTATAGATTTTTGCTCGTAACTTTAGTAAACATGTGATAGTTATGTCGCTATTGGCTGTTGAAACTGCAGACCAAGCATGTTACAATGACATAAGAGCAGTTGTTGTTGCTGTTGTCCTAATGGTAACGTTTCCATCCCATAAATGTCACAGATATAGAATTTTTGTGGTGTTAATTTTTTTTTATTAAGTTTCTTCCGCTGATGAGATTTCTCTGATCTAACAATGATGACCATTGTCGATGTCCAGTTGTGCTTCTATCCGGTCAATCTGGCGAGAAATGTTTTCTCTCTGCTGTTATCACTGGACAACATCATTGCTTGCTCGCTCCTCGTTCATTACATTTCCCTGAAGCCCTGGGGATAAAAATTAATCATGGATAAGGTGGAAGGGGGGCCAGATAGATAGATAGATCGATAGGCGGAGAGATAGATAGATAGATAGATAAAGGGACAGATTGATAGATAGGTAGATAAATAGATAGATAAGTAGATAGAGAGATAGAGAGATAGATAGACAGCTAGGTAGAAAGATAGATAAAGGGAGAGATAGATAAATAAATAGATAGATAGATAGATAGATATATAGATAGATAGAGGGAGAGATAGAAAGATAGGCAGATAGATAGGTAGATAAATATGTAGATAAATAGGTAGATAGAGATAGATAGATTGATAAATAAATAGGTAGATAGATATAGATAGGTAGATAAAAAGATAGATAATAGAGAGATAGATAGACAGATAGAGGGTAAGATAGAAACAGAGAAGGAAGGAGGGAAAAACAAGGTGAGAGGCCTGGCGAAAGTTGAATCTGACCTCAGGCAGGTATTGTCCGCAGATAAGCCATCAGTCGTGAATGTCACTGGGAGGTCAGCCATTTGGATTGATAGTTGGTACTGCTGGTGCGGCAGTGGCTTTGTTATGAGAATTTCTGGGGTAGAGGGAAGTAGGGAAAAGGGGGGGGGGAGGGGGTGACAACCTCAGTCAGTCCATCCCAGCAGTGTGCAGGATGGAGACAGGTTTGTGGTATATCCGAAATACGAGTAT
>JAWDGP010004379.1:22500-24886 GCA_033675545.1 Elysia crispata | reverse complement strand
TATTGCTGGTGCTGCTCATGTTATCTATTTGACAATAAAAAAAAAATGGTAACGATAATTTATCTTGTAAAAATAGAAACATGACATAAAAAAATAGCTGAGCTGATAAGAACATGTTATTCACAGTTTAGCTCTGAGAAGAAAAGCATTGCTCAAAATTGAAAAAAAAATATGTGCGGTAAATCTTGCGTGTGTTTGCCACTTGATTTCCTCACGTGTTAACCGTTTTCACCACACTACTCGACCTGATGACCGTCGAAAGCCTCCAGTGACAGGAGCCTCAATGACTTTGTGCGCATGATTTGGGAGCAGAAAGTGGACAGGGTTGTTATGCTGACCAATTTAAATGAGGAAGGAAAGGTATGTGGATATAACTTTAGTAATATGTTTAATAGAATAATAAAATAGAATCACAACATCAATAAACATTTTAAAACAGACAATAATCAGATCAATGAAGAGTACCTTATTTTTTGTGTTAAGCATATAGGTAGGCAGTAAAAGAGAAGTTGTAATAAAAATGATGATAATAGTAGTAGTAGTAGTAGTAGTAGTAGTAGTAGTAGTAGTAGTAGTAGTAGTAGTAGTAGTAGTAGTAGTAGTAGTAGTCGTGTAGTAGTCGTAGTAGCTTCGTGTAGTAGGGCCGTAGTAGTCGTAGTCGTAGTAGCAGGTGTCGCAGCAGCACCAGGCAGCACACCAAAGCAGCAGCAGCAGTAGTGAAGCAGTAGCAGCAGTAGTGTAGCAGTAGTAGCAGTAGTAAAAGTAGTAGCAGTAGTAAAAAGAAGGCATTAGTGGTAGTAGCAGCAGCAGGTGTGTTATGCTAGCTGTGGCAGTGGCAGCAGCAGCAGCAGCAGCAGCAGCAGCAGCAGCAGCAGCAGCAGCAGCAGTCGGTGCAGTCGCAGTAGTCGCAATGCAGTCGTGCAGCAGTAGCAGCAGCAGCAGCAGCAGCAGTAGTAGCAGCAGCAGCAGCAGCAGCAGTAGCAGCAGTGGTGCAGCAGTAGCAGTAGCAGTAGCAGTAGCAGTAGTAGCAGCAGTAGTAGCAGCAGTAGCAGTAGGAGGGCAGCAGTGGCAGGGCAGTAGTAGCAGGTGGTGGAGAAAAGGTAGTAACAGCAGTAGTAGTCGTTGTAATAGTAAATGTGTTAAACATCCAATGCTTAACTACTTGGGATCAGCTTGCGTAAAGGCCTAAGAAATAAAGAGGCATTTCCAAATCGCTAGTGGTGTGAAAATTGTGGCAAGAAAAGAAAACAGAATATGTGTATTTTTTCTCCTTAGATTGAATTTTAAAAGGAAAGCACTGTTTTTTTTATTTTTACTGACGAAGCTTACAAAGTGAAACAGTTACATGTTAAATTGATAATAATTTTGTTATTTCTTTTTTTGTAATTATAAATTTGTGTGCCTTTTTCTTTTTGGACCTTTATCTGAATATGTGTAATACATTCAACATTTGATTTTTATATAGACGCTAATATGTAGTATAAAGGCTCCTCTTAACATTGAACTATATTACTCCTGCTATGCTACTTTTTAGTTCAAGCCAGTTCAACTTGATTGATTGAGCAAATCTAGAGACTTTAATTAAAAATACTAGGGTAAACAATCATCGCCCGATTAAAGAGAGTTTGAAAGAGAAATATCATCGGGCAGCTCTTAAAGATTTCAACCATTTTCTTGTACACAGGGTCTGCTGTCTGCAGAAAGATACAGACATTTGGATGAACCACGATAATTTTATGTCTCTTGAAGTCATCGGAGTATTATTTTAAAGTAGCAATAAACTTCGTTTGCACTAGAAAAACCGAGACAGAGGAAACAACTAATGCCGAGGAATGTCTAGGGATTATAGTGGGATGGAAAAAGAAAACAACAAAATAAATCGCTACACGCTCCAATATCGATGTGCCCGTCAAGAGAAACTGTTTCCGGGTTTTGTCTGGGAAGCGTCACAGTGTCGGAAGTTTACAAAGTCCCGTCGTCTCATTAGAATTCAGTATTTAATAAAGTTTTTTTTTTCTTCTCATGTGCTTCATGGTCTGACATTTTATCTTATGGACAAATCGTAAAAAACTAGTGCTTTGTTAGCTGGAGTCAAAGAATTATTTTCAATAACCCGAATAATTTTTATAGCTTTACTCTCATAATTTTTCTTAGTCACGATTATTTCATTTCGCAACTGTTTGAAAAAATTATAGCCATTAAGGTTTGTGATTTGTGTATATTTCTGATCGAAACAATTGCGCCATAAATAGTAAAAAAAGAAAGTTTTTCCTCATCTGCACCATTTTTTACATTTTTTTACAAACCATTGATTTAAATTAACCAGAAAAATTTACGTAGGCTAAAAGCTTTTTTACCTCGCTGCATAAGAAAAAGCGACTCTCTT
>JAWDGP010004379.1:0-20000 GCA_033675545.1 Elysia crispata | reverse complement strand
ATGTCCCTTCGTCTGTTTCCTTCCTTTCTATTTCATGTAATCTCTCTCCCTCTTTCTAATCTTACATCTCTTTCCAACGATTTTTTCTCTCAAAAAATTGCTCTTTTCCGTTCTTTAATATGTTCTCCCTTCTCTTTTTTGCTCTCTCTCTCTCTCTCTCTCTCTCTCTCTTTCCTTAAATATTATATAACTTAAAATCTTAGACCATCACATAATGTGTCTTTTTGATCATTGAAACATCATATTCTCTTTGGCATAGCTCATGATTATTCTCCGTTATTCGATATTTATTACATCAAAATGCCATGAAGTTATAACATAAAATACTCAGCTAAAGGACTTAAAATCAGTTACTATCATGTGAAATACATTGACACGCTCCAATCAAATCACCAACTTTACTCACTCATTCACCGGAAACCTGTTCAATAATAGACAGTGACAAGTACACACAATGTAGGTCAAAACACTCCGTAACTATTAAGGTTAAAAAAAAAAAGAACAGCAAACAACAACAAAAAACATATGTTAGAATCAGTCAATGTAGCTGTGTTAACGAGTAATCAAAAGACGATGTCAGTGTGTGCGAAAATAAATCGAACAAGATCCGTTGATGGTCTTTCTTATTACATGAAGTGTTGATGCTCTGAAATTAACAAAACCGGGCTCGTTATATTGATGGTTAATCACAGAAATATATTTTTTGCTCTAATGTTTGATGTTAATCAAACAATATAGTAGTGATATATTGAATTAGAAAAAAAAAATAACATTGATTTGTTTATTTATTTTTAAGGTAAGTCTTGTTTAAATTTTAATGCGTTAGGAGTAATTTCGAACTTGAGAAATAAATTTAATATTGCAACAGTTTAATTTTTTCTTTTTAAATGAAATGATGTTTTTCAGAAGCATCAATGTAAGCAGCAGTAAATATTATTAACGGAATATTTGTGAGTGAAGACACATAAACTAATCAAACATGAAATCGGCCGACGATTATGATGATTTTTTCCCTTTTTAACGAATAAAGATGTTAATCTTTAATAAAGATTCAAAATAGAAAGGTTTGCCCATACAATAAGTGAAATAACTTAATTAATATTTCATTATGTGCACATAGACTTAAAGTGTTACGTGTTTTTAAGTTTAAAATAGACAAAAAAATTTTTCGTTTTTTATCCTGTACATTTTTAGATGAAGAACCGTTCATTTGGTCTCATAAATTTAATATAATACATGTACAGTATTATATATCAGGCAATCAAAAACACGGATAAGACGAGAATATAATGCGCAATCAAGATTATAATACAAGACAGCCAATCGTCATAAAATAGTAAGAGATAAGAGCAGGTTTCCCATTCTGCATATAATTCAATTTGATAACATGATTTCAGGTGAATTTTAATATTATAAAGCTTGATTACCCTAAAAAAGTATATTCGTTTTTGATATGAAATGAGCTTGATGGCTTAAACTGGGATTCGATCGAAGCTAGGAAGAAACAAAAGCAGAATAATAACATCAAAATCAAATGCAAGTTACAAAACCTGAAGAAAAAAATGAACTTAAAAGACATGAACTGAGCATTAGTAAAAAAGGATTTTGATTATGGTAACGGTTAAAACAGAGTTAACCATTGTCCACGGGGGCTTACAGAAGACACGCTGATGTATGTCAAGGAGGAAATCTTTAACAAAAATTCTTGTGAAGCACAATGAATTAGATTACTGGTCATATGCTCGTTTGTGTTTATACTCTTATACAAGTACAAAAATGTGTAAAATCATGTATACAAAATATATTATATAACATGAATGTTATAGCCATGCTTTAAGAAACTTTAAATTGAAACCTATATCAATACAAACATTACCAATGTGTGTTTTATAAAGATGTGCAAAATCTAAAAAAATTGTTAGCTTCACAAGAAATCAGTAGTCCAATGTCGCTTAACTTTGTGTTTTTCTGAGTCATTTAGAGAGGGAAAACTGTGCATTGATAAACATGCGACAATTCATATAACAATATTTATATCGAATTTCTTCTCCTTTGGTTTCTTGCTTCAGTTCAAATGTCTCCTGTGTTCTTCTTTTCTTTTCTGTAAAGACAAGTTTAAATAGGTTTTGATGTCATTGAAATAATTCAACAATTCACTAAATCTATCTTAAGGACTTATTTTAAAGCATGTTATTTATTCAATTCGTACAAAAATTATCTAGATTATGACTTTGCCATCTTCTTGTTGGTACCCTGGATGGATAAGTCACTGATGATTTAATATCATAAATATTATTTATGGAAGGTTCATAGAAAGCCCCGGTTTCGCATATTCAGTTTATTTATACTGTGATAAAAAGATAAAGAGGTTGCATCTGAGACCCATTTTCTATATTTCTAGGCTCGAATAGTTTAGAACCGCTATCTTAGGTTCCATTAAATGAAAACACAATTCCAAAATGTAGCGGTTGACACCGAGACAGCAACATCCCGGATTGAAACTGATATTTTTAAAACGCTAAGGCTTTTTAATTTGATTTTCGATTGCATACCATGAACTTGACATATAATCTTAGTATCAAATATCATACAAATAAAGTCTTAATTATAAAGAAAGATAAAGATTTTTGAAATTTAATGCTACAATTTGTTTTTGTATTTTTGTTACTCAATGGGTCGAATTTTACACTCATTTACATTTTCTTGAAAAAAAATTACAATGTGATTTGTTAAAATTATATCAACTTGATCCATAACAGATTCCATGAACAACATTATTTAAATAAATACAATTTTTTTTCGACAGAATAATAGCTTGAGGAAAACGCTATTTTAATAATTGATTAAAGAACATTGTAAAGGAGAAAGATAGACTATCCAGTTCAAAACGAAACACAATGCAGCTTCATAATTTTTGTTTTATATTTTTAGCTCAAAATGGTCCTCTTTTTATAAATCAAATAATCATTAGTCATTCCTCAGGTGTTCATTTTTTATTACAAGATGTCTAGCCCCTCTCCTTAAACTCCTATAGACGATGTACATTTTGATAAATCATCATTCTAAAGCATGGTGGATTTTTTCCAGGCCCGCTAATCTAACAAACTCACTGATAAGACCATATCGCTTGAAGAAATGTAATTCTTATACATGAAATATAGCAGTCATTTGTCCTTTGCTTGATGAGTGGAACGAGCTAAACTAATACTAAAATTATTCGCCCAGTGCTTTAACATAACCTGAGGTGAAAATGTCTAATGTTATTATTATGTCAATAATTGTGTAGAAAAACACCCAGCACGGGTTATCTAATTACCAAAATGTCTCCCCGTGCAACTATAGGAGCAACTTAGATATGCCTTTTATACAGTGAACAGATAGACTCACCTGATTTACTGGCGACAAGGGGAAGTTTGCTCTGGCTCATTGATGACCGCTATATTGCAATGAAAAACATTGAGCACTGCTTTAATCTATTACCATACATTTTACTAAAAACTAGAGGCTCTGCAGGAAAAAAAGAGTAGAAAACCATAATATTTTGATTTTAAGACTATTATTATTATTATCATTATTATTATTATTATTATTATTATTATTATTATTATTATTATTATTATTATTATTATTATTATTATTATTATTATTATTATTATTATTATTATTATTATTATTATTATTATTATTATTAAAACAACTGCGTGGGGTCAATTTTTTAATTAGCAACTGTAAGATTAAACACTCATCATATAAGAATATTTTAATCAAACATAGTAGTCCAAAATTAAAAGTAATTATAAATTGGGTATAACTGTTAAACCTACATTATATTTAATAATTTTATGTTACCGATAAATATTTACAAGCTTTTTTAATGAAGCAAGATAAATGCAACCCCTACCTCGATACAAGCACAACTTTAATCACAGCAGCAGCAGCAGCAATGACAGCAACAACAATCAGAGTAGCTAAGGTACTTGATTTCATCTCTCCTAATTGTTTATCATGCCGTTGATGTAAGGAATCGCGTGAAATTAGATAAATGATTTTGATTGCAGCATTAAATTATTTTCTTAGCCAGTAAATTGGATACTGAAAAAATAAATTAAACGAAAAAATTTTGATTTTTGTGCAAAAAAAAAAGATCTTTATTGTGGTCGACTTTGGAGTTATAATTGCATCTATTTCTTATCAAAATTTGAACAAAATGACAGATGTTGATATAATTGGGTGTTGTCACTAAAATGTGCAATGAATCATTTCTATAGACATTTATGCGATTATCATAGTCCAAAAAGAATTGTTTCAGGAATTATGTGATCAATGTTATTGTATTTTAACATTATAACTTAGTAGTGTTATTATTAATAAAGAACAAAACTAATTACCTCTTAACTTTAACAATGTATCACTATCTCACTTCATTTCATTATTGAATTATGAAATAAGGTTATTTATTTTTGCTTTTATTTATATGGCATCTACTGCACATGCCAGACAACACGACTCGTCTATGTGATGACAAGGGTTCTGATTGACATTTCAATTGGTAGACAAAAACTTGATTTTTTTAAATCTTTGATTTGCGGTTATAAATCACGCATACTCTTAATTTGATTTATATGACTCTTTTTAGAAGCAAATGTTTTGTTCTTATTGTTCTTTTAATTTTTTTTATTATTTTGATCTCCTAAATGAATACCAATCAACAATTAACCTACCATTGTCTAATTCATGTACGAAAATAAACTTTAAAATCCATGAGCTTTCCACTTTCGCCTCCAACTTGAAGGCACAACTGTAATGTGTGGATGATAATCAGGTTGCATGGTAATTTCTCCTTAATCAGATTTATTGAAATTGAACGAACTTTCATCTCGTAGTTTTATGGGTGCCATATACATTCATAAATCTTTTTATAGTATTATTCGAAACAATCTTAATTAGTTGCCAGAGTCTTCCTGTGTATCCTGTGTCACATCCTTGTGTACAGGCTACATCAGTCTAGTCACATGTATTGTGGTCACTACCAAAGGTGACAATACAGTTATTTTTTGCACCCGAATCCGTACCATTCAGTTTCACATTCTTGTACAAAACAAGAAACAGGGATGTAGATATGAAAAAAAAAATAAAAGACAATTCTTTTAGAGAAACCGTAATGATTTCTGAAACATTTCTCTTCCCCATATAAAGGGATCCAAAATCATCGTAATAATATTCTTTTCATGTACAGACGATATATTTAGCGTAATTGGAATTTTGTGTATTATAGTTTTTTTCAAATTTTCTCAGCTTAATCACAATCCAATCCAAAAACTTTGAGAGTATTTGCTGGGTCACATCCAGCTGAAAAAAATTTATTATGCCCAGAGCAATATCATTTTTTTACTTATTAACAATTAATGTTCTATCAGAATATTTGTGATCGTAAAATAAGTATTTTATCTGGCAGAGAAGTTGTCTAGTAAGGGTTTAATGCAGCAGTATGAGGTTGAAGCACGAGAGGAATCAAATTGCTTGTTACTCCCGTATTATGTAATGTTTTGGAAAGTACTTGAGATTTTCGGTATATTTAAACCATGAGGTATTTCGAAAGATAGATCTAAAAGGACGTTGTTAACACGTGCAATCACCATTTTGTTCTTATATTAGCCATTAACTAGTGCAAATCATCTCATAATCATATAAAGAAAGGATAACTATCAATCTATTCAAAAACAGGAGAGAGAAAAAATGCGCTACAGGAGTTTTCCGTTAGTATCCAGACACATTTCTGAACGACATAGATCTAGACCTTTAAGAGAAATACCTACACGAAAGACTTAAATCTTAACACTGATATAACAGAAACAGCTTGAGACATGTTTGATTAAATATCATTAAATACATATGTGATTTAGAAGATACTTTTGGGAACTTGAATGTGTAGACTTTCTAATTATATTTTTTTTACGGCGGTGATTCTTGTGAGTATATAATGACAATAAAGATTTTTTTCCCTTGTTAGATCTGGATCTAGGACACCTTATTAAGGGACAAACTATTGATAATTCTTCAGTATATCTTTGTAATATTAAGTGTTCCACGCTAAAATTCAGTTGCTAATCAGGTCGTAGATAATCATTTTGCAATCTGCTTTCGTATCTTGGCGTTAAGAGATAAATATCGAGATCTCTGATTTTATGCCCTGTCTTCACTGAATAGTTATCAACCTGGAGCATTAAAATTGTTTTTTAGTATTACTACGCATTGTTTTCAGAAACTTTCAAAACGCTTGAGTCTCTCTTGGTGGTTAACTTATTTCCTTGTAATATTGCAATTAATGAATGTCTACAAGACTGAGATAAGACAATACACTCTGTGGAGGTTCATTAGCTCTGGTTCCTTTTCTTTATCCATATCCTTCATCTCTTAATCTTCCATGCAAAGCCTCACCAGTGATTTTCTCACAATCGGGAATAGCCCAGGTATCTCAAACCTGCAGTGCTAACATAGACACCAAGCCTTTTGTCCACTGCGGTCACTGACTGTTCACATGAAAGGGCCTGGGCACAAACTCATTATCTTAAAGGTCATCGTCCTGCTGTCCTTTATACTGAGCCGTGGGATGGGACTTTCACATCCCTACAGAGAAGATGTTATACCACCAAGATAGATGCTGGTAGTGTCAAGAATAGAAGAGAAGGTCTTTAGACACCACGATCTGGTCTCTCCTGTACCCGTTCAGAGACTGGTGGCTGTGGCGGTTAAATTTGGGATCAAGCGACGGACCCTACATAGGATTCAACACTACTCCTTGTTACCAGATAACAATCTTTATCAGCAATTTTATTTCACAGTTATGAATGAGGGTTATAGGTTTGGTAAATTTCAGTCTACATACAAATATTTTTTAATAAAATTATAACTAGAACAGATAATGTAGACTTCTACTATCTGGCTGGATACTCCTCAACAGTTCTTCTCTCAAGGCAACTGATCGTATGGGAGGAGGGAAAGGGGAAGTAAACGAGGAAATTGGAATCTTCCCGTTTAACGGCTTTAGAATGTTTCAGTCCACTTAACAAATGTTCCGGTTAGTATCATCTTTTCATCAATTGCGGGAAAGTGATGACATAATGTTTGTAATGAATATACACTATAATGGTATACTGATGCGAGACGTAATGTTTATCTGTTCTTTCGTTTTATAATAATATTATATTTTGCTAACACTAAATTTCCTCAGCTGGATCACTGTCTATGTTCTATCATTTTGAATGGAAATACACTATGAATTGTATGTTACTTTTATTTCAAACGTAATTTACTGGGGTCTGTCGACGCCCACCCTGCCTTTATAACCGTGAGTGGTAAGCAAACATATAAGAAAATCATCAATTATGTCTTTTTAGCCTTTGGTGATGGACATCACATACATATCAACATCGTCCAATGTGCTTTTATAGCCAAGGTGCTGGACTTGACATTCATAACAACATCATCCAATGTGTCTTTATAGCCCCAAGTGATAAGACTTGAGATATATATATATATATATATATATATATATATATATATATATATAAATACATACACATACAATAACATCACCCAATGCGTCTTTATAGCCTCAGGTGGTGGACTCAATATGACTTTATAACCGTGCGTGTTGGGCGTGACATATAGTAGGTAAAACCTCACCGAGGACCTAGATAACAGAGAGACTTCAGAGAAAAAACCCTTCTTATAGTAAGTGTTTCGGCCCTTAATTTCTGACACTCTAAGGGGGCCGAGCCACATCCAGGTCATTACTACCAGGTGTCTCCCTGCTATTTTTTGACACCCTCATCTTGGCTGAATTGCTAATCCAGGCACCATACCACTTCGCCAACTGGTTTCATTATAGTAAGAGTATTTTAAATCCTTATGAAGGAACCTCTCATTTCTCCTGCTCCAGATACAGCGAGAACTGATTACGGCTATTTAAGACAATAGTTTTAGAGCTTTTGTTCTTTTGTTGCCATATATTGAGAGTTTAGTGTACGACTGATGGCCCCATGAATCCCCTGACATTAACCTCAACAGGCATCCACACAGGCTTTTTGCAGGCATCTCCTAGCTCTTTTGTCAGGTTTAGGAATTTCTTTTTTTTTTTGGTAGATGTGGGCCTCATTTTTCGTATGGAAATTTTTGTTCCACCAGGATCAGTAAATGATGATTTTTCTTTATGGTATAACAACTCTTTATAATCTCGATGAGTTTGAATTATCAACAGCAAAATTAAAGAGACAATCATAAGGGACCATTGGTGATAGACATTAGGAGTGGTTTCACATGATTCTCAATGTCGGTATTGACATATCGCATGATATTTGCTTGTCTCACTATAATGATTTTCTGCTCCGTTCAATGTTTCATAAATTTTATCTTATTGTTTACAACAAAGACAACATAATGAATGTTTCTGCGATGTGAGCTGTTTCTTTATAAATATAACTTTACCCTCGCGATTCAACCAATGGACACATCGTGTTATCATACTCAGTAAAAACAGAAAGTAGATGCAATATTGAATTGTTTTGTTTCTTTTCCTACTAGATCAAACTTTTAATTCCTCGTAATTGAGAAATGTTAACTGCAAGATCAACATCCATTTTATAAATCTAGATTTGCAGACTGCCTCAAAGTCTCAAGTGACCATCATGGATACTATGTATAGGCAGAAGTGTAAAGTAAACGATACTTACCAAAGTTCAAGTTTGTTTCAAACTTTACAGATACATTAGTATAAAACAGGCAAATTACTCACCGCTGAAAGCATCTGATTATGCACATTCAGTTTTCCAAGCCTATTTCTCTTAGAAGCATCGTTGTTTTTTCCTCAAAGTCATTTTTGATACGTAAGTAAAAATCGAACAAAAGATTTTAACAGTTTACGCAAGGTTTTATGCATAATTGTTAACTGGTTAAAAAAGTGAGTGGCGCTCTCATAGATGAGGTATAATTGACTTGTCCTATTGGATACTAATATATCAACAGAACTTCAAACAAACATCAAACATTGTATTTATCGTTTACTCACAAGTTTACGACGGTAATTATCCCTTATTAATACCATTGCCTAGAGCATATGAAGAAAGAGGTAATCGAGGCATCCTGGCAAGAGTGATGCTAAATTTGACCTGCACTTAGTCATAAGTGGTTAAAAAAATCATATACAATTTGAATTGAAATAAGAAAAAAAAAACTATAAGTATTAATTATTCTTTTGCCCTGCTTACTATATTTACACTACAGAAAATGTATAATCTATTATTCTGTCAATCTTACTTTGGTTGCAGTGATGTCCCTTGTAGCCAGCGTCACATCCACTGGAACAGCTCCCATCAACATGCTGACACAGGCTGTCTGGCCCGCCACAGGTGACGCTGCAGTTCTGAGAACATCCTCCTACACCATACGTCCCGTTAGGACACACTGAGGAGAATAAAGATTCTTGTCTACTGCATTAACACAAGATGTCCAAGTCTTCACTTGAAATATAACGAATATGAAATACAAATAGTTTCATTTGTCTTTGAAATATATTGTGAACCATTTTTCTCCACAAGCTCCTTGTTTGTCTTTCTAACTCTCCATATCTTTCTGCCTATCTATCTATCTATCTATCTATCTATCTATCTATCTATCTATCTATCTATCTATCTATCTATCTATCTATCTATCTACCTATCTATCTATCTATCTATCTATCTATCTATCTATCTATCTATCTATCTACCTATCTATCTATCTACCTATCTATCTATCTATCTATCTATCTATCTATCTATCTATCTATCTATACTATATATATGTATAATATATATATATATATATATATATATATATATCTTTCTCGTTCTATGGCTTTTATCTCTATCTTTGTTTCTTTATTTTCTCGTCTGCTTCTCTGGCTGCCTTTCTCTCTGTCTCTCTGTCTCTGCCTGTCTGTCTGTCTGTCTGTCTGTCTCTCTCTCACTTTCTCTCTCTTTTCTTCCCTTTGTAAGCCTGGAATCTCTTTCTAACATCTCACTGGCGTAGATGGAGTAAGTATTAATTTGTTCTTGACCCTTTCATTGTTGAAAAGAAAAAGAAAATGTTTGTTCCAAATTAAAAAAGAAGATGCAATCTTACTATCCGGCTTAAAATGGAAGAAAAGCTGATTTTTCGAGCAACCATAATCGAACAATCTAGTTTTGTGAAAAAATTTAAACACAAGTTTTTTAAAATGTTTTCCTGAAATTAGACCATTTAATATTAAGTTTACAATCAATTCAAGTAAATATATTTTCCATCACCTAAGTCAGACGATCATTTTTATCGATTGCTGATAGCTTATCTAACGATAGAAGTGCATTTTTTCCCTACATGCATGTTTCTTCTTAACTGTGTTTCATTCTAAATGATTGGCTACATAACTCTCTCTATCTCTCTGTCTCTGTCTCTGTCTGTCTGTCTGTCTGTCTCTCTCTCTATGCGAGTTAAAAAGAAACAGACACACAACATTATAAATCCGGTACAAAAAAGAAAACATTACAACTATAATTTCAACGTATAAATGTTTCGCCTTTTCTGAGGCTTCGTCAGAAATGTACAAAAGAAAATGACTTTCACAAATTATGCAGAAGATTGGGTAAAATCTTCGAGTGATCAATATTACTTTATTGACTGACACAGTCTCCCTGTGTAGCCTGGGTCACATCCCTGTGTACAGACTCCATCAGTCTGGTTACAAGAGTTGTCCCTCCCACCACATGTAGGGCTACAGGTATCTTTACAGAATCTCCCTGTGTAGCCTGGATCACATCCCTGTGAGTCTCCATGTGTAGCCTGGGTCACATCCCTGTGTACAGGTTCCATCGGTCTTGGTTACAGAGTTGTCCCTCCCTCCACAGGTGGCGCTACAGGTATCTTCACAGAGTCTCCCTGTGTAGCCTGGGTCACATCCCTGTGTACAGGTTCCATCGGTCTGATTACAAGAGCTGTCCCTCCCACCACAGGTGGCGCTACAGGTATCTTCACAGAGTCTCCCTGTGTAGCCTGGGTCACATCCCTGTGTACAGGTTCCATCAATGCGGTTACGGACAAGCATTATGATCTAATGCCACCACAGTTGCCAGTACAGTTATGTGTGCACTCCATTCCGTACTCTTCCAGTTTCACATACTAGTTCAAAACAAGAAACAGGGGATGGAAAGAACATTTTGGATATTTTTAGAACTTTGAATAGTCTGTAAACGTACTTAAACAGTTTGCATTTTGTGAGAGGACCAATTTTTTTTTATTATTTTAATTATATTTTCGCGCAATGCAATATATGATATGTTTGTAAAAAGCTCAAACTATTGTTTTTTGTTTTAGAGTATTCGTTAAATGTGATCGCAGCGTTTTTTTTCCTTTCATGTTTTTGCATCTTTTATTCCAACACAATATCATTAAAATCTGCCCAGACTATGTGTTCTGCATGGGATCCGATGCAGCTTAAAAATGTCAATATACGCAAAGGTATATTAATTTGTATGTTACACTTATTGGATTTGTTTCCATAGATTTCATGCTGGTATATGGAAAGTTATCTCGAGTTTGCAAAGACTTGGTTTATTAACTTAATCATTAATGCAGTAGAAAAATCTTCATGCTCGTATACTATAAGTTATTTTTTTTAAGCGAAAGTGAAGTTTGAAAGAAACTAATTTAACATAGCAATGCAAGCCGATGTTGTGAGAACAATTATAACGTATGTTTTAAACGTATTATGTCGTATTTGGAAAAAACAACCACATAAATTTACGGAAAATTTAAGCAATAAGGTAGCTGGGAAGATTGAACAATAGGCACATTTTTAACACGTGCAATCATCATTTTTAAATATTCTTATATTAGGCCTTTATTTAGTGGATATCATCTCCTTATCATGTAACAAAATCAGAAAAAAATACAAAACATCAGCAAAAAGCTTTTGGTTTCAGTTAGTATTCAGATACATATCTAGATGATACTTTTAAAAATTTGAATATGGAGATTTCCAAATTATGGCAGTTGAAAATGGTTATTCTACTGTAATATTACAGTTATAAATCGTAAAAGATTAAGTACTAAGAGTAAGTAACTAAACAAAGAGCTGGTGGTAATCGCCAAAAAAATAGTTTGTGCCATTTTTTTACAACCAATAAACTTCACTTGCTCCTGTGGAAAGAATACTTCTAACCTTTTCTACAATCCAGTCCAGTGTAGCCAGGGGCACAGCCAGACGGACAGCCTCCTCTGTGGACAAAACAGCTGGTCTGGTTGACACAGTTACACTCCCGCTCACACCTTAGTCCATATCGATTTGATGGACAAGCAATCTCTGGATTCAAGACATGTAAAACACTTTTCACTGTTGTTTAAGTAGCTTGGAGAAATTAATTTATCTATTAAATAGCTGTATTCCAAAAAATGAATCTTTCATCCATTGTCAAAGCGCCGTGCTTCAATCCTAAACTACAGATATATAAATAATTTAAGACTTATACCTTTGAACCCATTCAAAAACACCTTATACTGTTAACTTTGTGCTCAACATATCTCCGCCAACTGATTTGTCATCGACTAGATTTATTCAGCCTCTGTGCCAGAAAGGCTCTTGAGTAGGTAAGAAAGAAGTTCAACGGACCAAACATATTGATCTCTAACAGTTGCTTTATATAGTGCAGTAACCCTCTGGTTCGGAAAAAAAAGATGTAAAAAAAAACAAAACAAAACAAAAAACGCACATTTCTTGTAGCTGTGATTTCCTTGATTATTTTTCTCTTCCACTCTCCTTTGAACGATTTGACAAAGAATAGCAAAAGTGAAAAAGAAAGCACTGAAAACATTGGTGGAATGCTTCATCAGACTGCCCGAATAGTCCAAGTTTGGAATAGCCACTTACCACAAGGATCGAATGAAAAAAATGTAATCATTGGAGATTTCAAAAAAATATAAACATTTCTAATAGAACAACAGTCTTTGCGTTAAAAACAACTTGTCAAAAGGTTCATATTTTGCGCTCTATTTTGAAACCGTTTACAAATTTCATGAAACCACGAAAAAGAGAGTCACATTTAGTTTAATGCGTGTGCCTGGATAATTGAGAAATTCAACTTATAGCAACTTCATTCATCAAGTTGTCAATAGTAATCTCCTAACAAAAACGATTACAGTGATGTCAAGCGTTGAGAATAGTTTTTAATATTTAAAAAGTTAAACAAAGTTCCAAGAAAACTTTCCGAAAAGGGCTTTTAATTTTCTTCTTAAACTCGTGTTTTACTTGACTTATATAACATCGTCTATCAAAGATTCATGAAATCATGCCGAGTCTTTTTGGCATAAAGGAAGCAGAAAATATGTCCGTCTCTAAATCTTAAAGATAGTAATCAATCCACATATGAGCAATGACATTTTACGTAACTGATGTAATAAATAGTCTTTGAGACTCTGTACCTGTCACTACGTTCTGACAGTTGTTTTTTATATAAGATATTGAATGGGTGTGTCTTGTCTTAAAGAATTAATTTCATTTTATTTAAAATGCGCCGTTCACATTGTATCATGATATCCTCTTGGTTTTTGCCTACAACCCGACCCCCTGTTTTAATCAGTTTGTCTTTTCGCTATCTATCTTGCATTAAGAGGTTGCCTCCCCAGCATACCAGACCAGAAGTCATTGTGCTGCTTACTGTAGATGAGTAGAGCAACTGAAGCAAGTTTCTATTAACATTGAATGAGCGAAAGTTTTTCAAACAGTATATTCGGGGTTTTGTTTTCTTAACCACAGCCTCTGTGTTTTGTCCCCACGTCAGTTTGTTGTCTAGCGTTACACCAAGATATTTTAATATGTCTACTCTCTCTACCTCTTTATCTTTTGTAATAGTGATGTCGGGTTGCATAGCTTTTTTTACGAAAAAAATCTATTATCATTTCCTTATTCTTGCTGACATTGAGCACTAAATCATTAACGTCACACCAGCCAACAAAAGATTTCACTTCTAGGATATAGTTAGTGTAGTCATCGTTCTCAACCATTCCGGTCAAAACAGTGGCGTCGGTGTATTTATCAACTGTGCGATTGTTCTGTGTCGCTCTGCGGTCTGATGTGTGTAATGAAAAGAGAAAAGGTGATAAGACTGTACCCCGGGTAGCTCCAGTATTCCTAACGGTTACATTGGATGCATTTGAGGGGGTTAACCTTACAAACTGAGGTTTTACGGTAAGGTAGCAGTCGATTATCCAGGTGGTGAATGATGGACAGATGCTCATATTTAACAGTTTATCACATGAAAGATGGGGTTGAAAGGTATTAAAAGCACTTGAAAAGTCAAAGAACATTAACCTTATACTTGCTCCCGGCAGATCTAAATGAGCATAGCTGCTGTTAAGAACATGGGCAATTGAATCGACAGTGGATCTCTTAGATTTATAATATATGCAAATTTATACGGATCTACAAAATCAGAAACTTTTCATTTAGGTGGACCAATACAGACTTTTCAAAACTTTCATTCCGCACGATGTAAGTGTTATAGACCGTAAATCTTGCATGCTTAAAATGATCTGTTTTTTTAGGAACAGATTTGATGCTTGACTTTTTCCAAACATTTTGCACCTCACCCTCCTTCAGTGACAAATGAAAAATATCACGAAAGATCTTACATTACTGGTTCGCGCAGTTATTTAACTCACTGGGGAAATTATTGTCGGGACCGCGGGCTTTCCCTACTTTCATTTTCTTTAGATTTGCCAGGCACGTCGTTCTCTGATGATTGTATTTTTTCAGCCTCTTCCTCTCTCCATATTTTTTTCAGATAGGAAATTAAATCTGTCATTGATTTCACTTTCCAAGTCATGACAATCAAATCTAGCGTAAAACTCGTTCAAATGATTTGCATACTTTGTATCACCTTCCAAGCTGGAGTTTCCTTTATTGTTACAACCTCCCATCAAGTTCATAATTTCCCCAAATACATTTCCCCATGTTATTTGAGCTGCAAAGTATTTTTCAGTTTTGATTTTATACGCGTCTTTTCCTTTCTTGATTATGATCTTGAGTTCTTTTGTTTTTATTTTTAAAGGCTAGTTTTTTGACGGTTTCCTCTTCAATTTCACATGTAATCCAAGGTTTCTGTGAGTGAAGCTCATGGGCAGTGAGGGACCAAGGCTTTAGGGGGAATGAAAAGCGAGAATGTGTGTGCCTTAGTCTTAGCCTTAGCGGAGACGGCAAACAAGGAGATGAGGAAGGAAAAAGTTGAAGGAAAGGGAAGGAGGAGGAAGACTTTTAGAAACAAGAAAAGATGAAAGATAATTAACAAATTTCGGTCACCTTTCTTAAGGTTGAGCATTACCTTATTAAGTACAGGTGAGGCGCTAAGCAGCAATAAATCTCATCCAAATTTGTCTTTAAAACTTTAGATATATATGATTTCCTTTATAGTTTTTCTCTTTGACGTTGCCGTTTTGCTAGTTTTTATTCCAAAGTCGCCAGGTTTCTGTCATATCTCTTGAGATTTGGGGATTAACTTAGTATAGTAAGTAAAGAAGAGTATTAGTCCTAATTCAAATCAGAAATTTATTTTGACCTTAGGCCCTAATGTGCCTATATAAGCTTGAGTTTATGCGGAATAAGTCAGTCATTCACTTGATATTGATAGGATTACCGTATTCAAAAAGTAGATTACTATGAAGATGAATAACTACATGAGAGCAGCAAAAGATTTTGCTGCGATCCTTGTCAACATAACAAACCAACGACCAAGCATCTGCAAAGACTGATATAACCATTGATGTTTACAGCAGTGCTAACGTGATAGAAAATGTTTTGTTGAACGACACAGATAATAATAGCATAGACCTGGATGCTTTTGATAAAATCTCCAGTGCTGACTTAGACTCGTCATCTTCTCGACTGCAGTTGCAGCCTCAACTGACATCAACACTGAAAGCTACGAGATGCGTTATAACATCTACATTTACTACGTGTGCTTCAACGTGATTTGAAAAGGGTCTACAACAGCAACAGCAACACAGACAGGCACAACATCATCAACCCAAGTGCTCAATCGTGCAGCAAAGTCAAGGGGCTCTCACAGCATCATTAACGCCAGAACTGACTCAAGCAGCAACGTTTGAGACTCCGACAGCATCATCAACTCCAGTACTGACTCCAGCAGCAAAGTTTGAGACTCAGACAGCATTATCAACTCTAGTACTGACTCCAGCAGCAACGTTTGAGGTTCAAACAGCATTATCAACTTCCGAGTACAGATTCCAGCAGCAACGTTAGAGAGTTCAGAACAGCATTATCAACTCGAGTACTGACTCCAGCAGCAACGTTAGAGACTCAGATAGCATCATCAACTCGAGTACTGACTCCAGCAGCAACGTTAGAGACTCAGACAGCATCATCAACTCGAGTACTGACTCCAGCAGCAACGTTAGAGGTTCAGACAGCATCGTGAACTCGAGTATTGACTCCAGCAGCAACGTTAGAGGTTCAGACAACATCTTTAACCTCGCAGATTGACTTGGGCAGCAACATTAGAGACTCCTACATTATTAACTTTTGTACCGACTCCAGCAGCAACGTCAGAGATTCCGACAGCATCAACTCGAGTACTGACTCCAGCAGCAACGTTAGAGACTCCGACATCATCAACTCGAGTACTGACTCCAGCAGCAACGTTAGAGGTTCAGACAGCATCATCAACTCGAGTACTGACTCCAGCAGCAACGTTAGAGGTTCAGACAGCATCATCAACTCGAGTACTGACTCCAGCAGCAACGTTAGAGGTTCAGACAGCATCATCAACTCGAGTATTGACTCCATCAGCAACGTTAGAGGTTCAGACAGCATCATCAACTCGAGTATTGACTCCAGAGCAACGTTAAAGGTTCGAGCGGACGTCAACTCTAGTACTGACTCCAGCAGCAACGTTAGAGGTTCAGACAGCATCGTCAACTCGAGTACTGACTTCAGTAGCAACGTCAGAGACTCCGCCAGCATCATCAACTCGAGTCCTGACTCCATCAGCAACGTTAGAGACCTCGACGGTAACTCACGTGTTTTCGGAAACAGCATCAAAAGTGATTGAGGAAGAGAGCTTGAAATCGTGTTAAAGAAAGGAACGTGACCTGGCAAGTGGAAACAAAATGTTATTAAACATCTTCAAACTTGGTCAGGAATAAACAATGCGGAACGGCAAAAGTAGCAACATGGTCTATGGGAGATCACTGTCACTGCAAGAGTAAAGGAAAGGAATCTAGCCTGTCGTCTGAGAATGACCGGCTCCTAATCTTCAGGCATATGTGGACACTCTCCTGTAATGAATAAAGAAATTTTGGTTATGGCTTGATTGACAAAGAAGACGTAAACCGTAAACTGACAGCTATCAGATTTTATAAGGGCGGCAACGGTTTGTTATTTGGATATATTCTAATAATTTTTAAAGGTACAACCGAGTCCACACAGAAGTTAATATAGGAGCAGATTGTGTCCGCTAGTTGATTAGTATTTTCCGCTGTGTTTACAAACAGCGACCAGTCCGTAACTTCGAGCAAGGCGCTGAGGTATCGCGAGTCCATGTTCTCTTTTTTATTGCGGGCTCCTGTTGGACCAGAGGTCGATAGTTTGGCTGAACAGACACCAAGTTGTGGTCTGATCTTCCAGGTGGTGCCATCGCCTTGCTTGTGTACGAGTCTTTCACGTTACAAAACATTAAGTCCAATGAGATGTCATCCTTGGTTGTACAGGTGACCTGTTGGTAGTATCTCGTCAGATGTTTGTTCACTTGTTAAAATCTCCGGCGGCTATCTTGGGAAGTCTCTCTGTTTGTTTATGATCCAGGCCATGCAGTACGCGAATATGGGTGAAAGCGTAAAACTGGACAAAAAAGATGGTTTAACATAAAAATAAAATAATAAAAAAAAAGCTTGCATAGCGTTTTTAGTTTAAAGGCATAAAAGTGAAGAAAAGCGAGCAAAAACTAAATGTAACCATTTATACAAGCAATATGCACAAAATACTTTAAGGTATTCAAGGGCGGCAACAGGCTATTGATTCGTTCAACGTAAATGGGCTGAGGTATTTTTTTCAACTCAGCTTGATTTTTTACAATTAAATAAATTGTTCGCTTTAATCACTTTCCGGATGGTAGTACATTTTTTATCCGCTGTCTTCTGTCACTCATTAGTTAATTTTATAGAAGAAAAATAGATAATGGAGTTCCTGTGGGAAGTGCATAGTTACTGAATCTGAACTTTATTATAACATTTGTAGTTGTCAGAGACAATAGATTAAGATTTCGGAGAAATTTGAAAATGGTTATTAATTGTATTGAAACAGCTATATTTTGATGCTTTGTTCAGTGTTGTGCTACGGCTTTGATTATACTGATCTTTAGGCCTTTGCTTTTATTTTATTGATTTAAAACTACGATTAACTGTGTAGCTCTTTTTTATCGATAGAGGAAATGAGAGCCCCAAAGTGAGTTCGAACCTTGATGGATATAATCCAGATATTTTAAGTTAAAAATGAGAAGTTTTATTTCTGCTCCGGTAGGCCTCTTTCTAATTCTTCCTCCACTCTTCTCAAGGTAAACTTTTTCAGGTTTACACTGCGTCGATTTTTTTGTTTTTCAAACGCGTGCGTTTCTCCTAAAGTGTGTAAGGAAAGTTGAAAGTCTCTTTCGTTTCCTCAAATTATATTGTCCAGTTTTGACAATCATCGTTGTTTAATAATTTTGTTATTAGAAAGTGAATCGTTGATGCTAAGGCCTCACAATTGTGGCTGCACATCATGCTCTCCAGATCATTTGAGATATAGAGCAAAAACCAAACGTGGTAATGTTACATCATTGCCGAAATACCAATTCTATACGCAAAAGTTCCAGATTTAAGACCATTTCGTCGGACATATGCCTTTGTTTCCTCCTTGTCGTGACTTGACTCATTATGTTTTGTTTTATCTGTTCAGCTTAGTATACCATCTCTCTAGACTGTGCCATGAGCTTTGACTAGGTCCAAGATTTTTTTGGTTCTGATTTATGTAAAGAAGACAAAGGAATGAGAAAATGTGGCTAATGGTAAACGATCCTGGTAAAAAAGTTCCCTGGTTAAGGTTTAACACGCTATTCCTGAGAATAAGCTTTGCGAGGCGGGCATTTACTACGGGTGAGAACAGCTTGGACAGACAGCTTGATAATGTTATTGGTCTGACGTGTAAGACGGGTCAGGAATAATCACCCTTGATTTTGAAAATAAGTATAATGACATGGACCATGCGATAGGGTAGATTGCATTTGACTTATTGATGGTTCAAGAACGTTTATCTTTACTCGAGTGTTAGACATACATTAGCTGAAAGCTTGATATATTCTTCAACAATTTATCATCGCTATCTGCGTCTCCGTTAGTAAACAGAAGATTACTTACCCCAGACAACGCTTTCTAAATAAGACTAGTACAGTTATGAGTCTCACACACTCGGATCTCCACAAGAATGGTGTAAGGTCTCACACACACGATCTACACAGAATGGTAAGGTCTCACACACACGATCTCACACGTGAGTGGGTGTAAGGTCTCACACACACGATCTACACTTAAGAATGGTGTAAGGTCTCACACACCGATCTACACAGAGAGTGGTGTAAGGTCTCACACTCGATCTCCACAGAATGATGTAAGGTCTCACATACACGATCTACACAGAATAATGTAAGGCCTCCCACACACATATGATCTACACAGGAGTGGTGTAAAGGTCTCACACACATTCGATCTCACAGAATGATGTAAGGTCTCACATCATCAGCAAGAATGATGTGGGCCTCAAGTCTCACATATACGATCTACACAGAATGAAGTCAAGGTCTCACACTCGTCACAGAGTATGTAAGGTCTTACAGACATGATCTGCGAGAATGGTGTAAGGTCTCATACACACGGATCTACACAGA
>JAWDGP010004378.1:0-50021 GCA_033675545.1 Elysia crispata | reverse complement strand
CCCATACACACACACCCTCTCTCTCTACTTATGTCTCTCTATCCTACACACACACACACCATCTCTATCTGTTTGTCTCTCTATCCCACACCCTCCCCCCCTCTCTCTCTCTGTTTGTCTCTCTATCCTACCCACCACACCCTCTCTCTCTATTTGTCTCTCTATCCCACACACACACACACACCACCACCTGTTTCTCTCTCTGCTTGTCTCTCTCATCCCACGCACACACCCCTCTCTCTCTCTGTATCTCTCTATCCCACACACACCTCTCTCTCTGTATCTTACACACCCTCCCTCTCTGTTTGTCTCTCTATCCCACACACACACTCTCTCTCTCTGTTTGTCTCTCTATCCCACACACACACCCTCTCTCTCTGTATCTCTCTATCCCACTCACACCCTCTCTCTCTGTTTGTCTCTCTATCCCACACACACCCTCTCTCTCTGTATCTCTCTATCCCACACACACACCCTCTCTCTCTGTATCTCTCTATCCCACACACACCCTCTCTCTCTGTATCTCTCTATCCCACTCACACCCTCTCTCTCTGTATCTCTCTATCCCACACACACCCTCCCTCTCTGTCTCTCTATCCCACACACACCCGCCCTCTCTGTTTGTCTCTCTATCCCACACACACACACCCTCTCTCTCTGTATCTCTCTATCCCACACACACCCTCTCTCTCTGTTTGTCTCTCTATCCCACACACACACCCTCTCTCTCTGTATCTCTCTATCCCACACACACCCTCTCTCTCTGTATCTCTCTATCCCACACACACCCTCTCTCTCTGTATCTCTCTATCCCACACACACCCTCTCTCTCTGTATCTCTCTATCCCACACACACCCTCTCTCTCTGTTTGTCTCTCTATCCCACACACACACCCTCTCTCTGTGTCTCTCTATCCCACACACACACCCTCTGTCTCTATATCCCACACACACACACACACCTATTTCTTTCTTTTTGTCTCTCTATCCCTGACATACTCCCTCGCTCACCCACTCCATTTCTGTATCTCTTCCCCTCTAAATTTCTTCTCGTGTTAGATTGCTGGGGAACTTAATTGTAGCTAAAACAACAAATGGTTTATTTTTTCCAAAATATTTCAAGCATAAGATATTTTAAATGTAGATGCAATGTTTGAATTGCTTTAAATGTTTAAAACGATCTTTGATAAATTAGGCAGCTAATTTCCAATACTGAATTTGAGCATAGACATATATTTAGAAAGCAAATTTCTTTCTAATTTGTTCTACATTTCCAAAAATTTCTTATGTTTCAGATTTCTTTGTCTTCTCTAGCAATTTCTTTTTGAATATATGTCTACTAATGTCAGGTTTGATATTTTTATTTATTTTTTTTTATGTTTTTTTTTATAATCAGTTGTTTTTTCTCAGAGCATACTTTGCTCAAACTGTGAATTTGTATGTGATTTTGTTTATGTATCCAACCCCCTGTCTCTGCCTCGGTATCTATTTTTCATCGCTCTCTCTCTCTCTCTCTCTCTCTCTCTCTCTCTCTCTCTCTCTCTCTGTTTCTCTCTCTCTCTCACGCTCTCTCTCTGTCTCTCTCTCTCTCTCTCTCTCTCTCTGTCGCTCTCTCTGTCGCTCTCTTTGTTGCTCTTTCTCTTTGCCCAAAATTCCTTACTCCAATTTTCTAACGAGGAAAAAAGAAAACTATTCAATAATAGTGTCACATAAACCTTTTGCCGTATTTAAAACAAAAATCAACTAAAATATAATTATTCAACGGGTTAGCTTTGGGTAACCGCTTTTAAACAGAGTTTGGCTGGTTCGAGCCTGAGGCAATGGCTGCCCGCTGTCAACCTATACCACATCGTATGATCTCATTAGTTTTAGTCACGTCGTTTATTATATGTATCTAGAATGGTCAAACTTAGTTAAAATACTTTAATCTTTTGTCTTCGTAAAAAGACCACGAGAGACCTTGACACGTGAATAGTTATCAATTTTGAATACTCCTATATTTCTCCGTAACCTTGATCTGAAATGAAAAAATACTCTACTGAGCTTTTGCATGGTCGTGTTGCTAAAACCAAAATTGGTTGAGTGAGCGAAACTTTAGCCTTGGGTCTTGCAAGCGATCCATAATGATTCGTTCATTTTTCGTGTAACGCACATTCTAATTGGTTCTTGAAAAAGATATGGCGGTTTTTCTATTTTTAAAATACCGGGCATTGAGGCTCAACAGTGACTTAAGTGAAATACAAAAGAGCCGTGAGCTGTCTTCGGATATTGTCCTTGAAGACAGACATAAAAAGTAGCTAAACACATAACACACTCTTGGGCATTTGCACATGCTCTAAATTTCCTCGCTCTCTTCTCCATTTTGGATGGGCGTGAAAAACGCAGAGGGCGTTTACTCTTGGTTAAGATAAATTACAAATTATATTCTAAGGCTTTGAAAGACAGAAGGTTTTCAAAAACTCCTTTGAAAGCGTTTACAAGTCTAGAAAGGATATGTTGATCTCCTCTAGATTTATTTTTTTGCCATTTTATCAAGTGCAACACAAAATGTGTGATCAAGCAGGTCGTGTGAAGAGTCTCAGGTGAGGTATGTATGTGTTGTGTAGAGTAAAGAGCGAGACATCCAACTGATGTCCACATGTACTGCATTATGCCTCGTTGAGTTCAAGACTCCGCAATATTTGATTTGATAGTATAAATCGCATATAAAGATTTTCCAAATAATTTTAATTTCTGGTCTCTGAAAAATAAATGTAAGACAGAGCACAAAGTCAACTTTGGCATGCAATTAAAGATACCAGACGCCCTATGTATAGCACCTAGATTTGTTTTGACCGCCAAGGCGCTAAATATTGACCTACAATTAAATTTATCATCTTTCTCGTCACTACTATGTTTAGTGAAAAGACTACTTTTACTACTATAAGTATTTACTCCTCCTCCTACTACTGCTGCTGCTGCTGCTGCTGCTGCTGCTGCTGCTACTACTACTACTACTACCACTACCACTACCACTACTACGACTACTACTACTACTACTACTACTACTACTACTACTACTACTACTACTACTACTACTACTACTACTACTACTATTGCTGTTGCTGCTGCTACTACTACTGCTGTTACTAATACTGCTACTACAAATGCTACTACTGCTGCTGCTGCTATTTCTGCTGCTGCTGCTACTACTACTACTACTGCTACTACTACTACTACTACATGTGATATTATTACCACTAGCGGTACTATCACCACCACCAATACTACCATCACTACCTCTACTACTACTACCACTACTACTACTACTACTACTACTACTACTACTACTACTACTACTACTACTACTACTACTACTACTGTTGTTGCTGCTGCTTCTGCTACTACTACTGCTACTACTAATGCTACTACTACTACTACTACTGCTACTACTACTACTACTACTACTACTACTACTACTACTACTGCTGCTGATACTATTACCACAAGCTGGTACTATCACCACCACTACTACTACTGCTGCTCGCTACTACTGCTGCTACTGCTACTACTACTACTGCTACTACTACTACTACTACTACTACTACTACTACTACTACCACTACCACTACCACCACTACCACCACTACCACCACTACCACCACTACTACCACTACCACTACTACTACCACTACTACTACCACTACTACTACTACTACTACTACTACTACTACTGCTGCTGCTGCTGCTACTACTACCACCACTACTACTGCTACTACTACTACCTTTTTACTGCTACTGCTGCTGCTACTACTTTTACTGCTACTACTTATGCTACTACTGCTGCTGCTGCTACTACTACTACTACTACTACTACTAGCTACTACTACTACTACCACTACTACTACTACTACTACTACTACTACTACTACTGCTACTACTGCTACTACTGCCACTACTACTACTGCTACTGCTACTCCTACTACTCCTACTACTACTACTACTACTACTACTACTACTGCTACTACTACTACTACTACTACTACTACTACTACTACTACTACTACTACTACTACTACTACTACTGCTACTGTTGCATCTGCTAATATCACAAGTACTATTACAATTACCTTAATTGTCCTCAATACTACTGCTGCTCTTACTCTTTGTGTAGCAACTGCCTTTTTCTCTTCGCTGCCGTAACAACTACCACAACTACTACTCCTTACAGACCCACTGACGCACGTTCCGTTGTTTTTTTTTTTTTTTTTTTAAAACATGATTGGAGCAAAAAATAAAATATTTCAGTAAATTATATGTACTGAGATAACCTACTTGATGTAGGCTACTTCATTTTAAGAAAAAAGAAAGAGAAGGGTCGGGGGAAAAGAAATAAAAAGTCGAGGAAAACGGGTTTGGAGAAACTAAAGAAGTGTCGGAGGAAAGCGGGTTGGAGGAGAAGGAAGAGAAGTCTGATATAGGATTTTGGCGAAGAGAAACTACCTCAAACTTGCAAACATAATTTATGGATATAATTCTGCAGCTTGCATGATTATTCTATCTTGTCAGATTCCATGTTGGCACGCTATGAGAGCTCTATCAAATGAAGTGCTTACAATGAAATGAGCGGACCTGAGATTTTCCTGCACCTATTTTATCGAAGCTAAGTTTGATTCTATACTTCTCATTTGTTTCAAGAAAACGCAGTGTTGGATTTATCTTGTCATGGCATTATTTTGTTTTCCCACAGAGTTCTCGTGAGTGCCGAGTAACCATCCGCTTATTCCACCAGTTCTCTCCCCTAGCAGTCCCACCAGTTCTCTCCCCTAGCAGTCCCACCAGTTCTCTCCCCTAGCAGTCCCATCAGTTCTCTCCCCTAGCAGTCCCACCAGTTCTCTCCCCTAGCAGTCCCATCGATCGGTTACCCCCCCTCTGCTTCCTCTCTGTGTCTGTGAAGTGAAATGTGTGGCTTTTTTTTTTTCATTCCGTGCCTGTTTGATAATTTTAATTTTTTATCTTGCTCATGGTAGATCATATACCGATGCTGCAGATAGATAATTTTACTCCTTCGATTAAGAAAAGTTTAACGCTCTGGTTTTCTTGAATTCTTATGTGTTTAGGATCACCAGACATCGTTCACTGTCCACTGCCAGCCAGTCTTTCTACCATTATCTTTATCACATTTTTTGAATTAGACTCAATCTAGTTTTGTTGTGGTTATTGCAGGTTTTGTTGATGCTGTGTATGGCTTATTATTGACTTAAAATCAGTCTTTAACTTAAAACTCGCAAACATGTTTTTTTCTTTTTTAATTCTCAAATTTATTTAGTGATTTCCTTTTACAATAATGTGTACATTTACATCAACTTTTGCAAACAAAAATAAGCTGATCGAGATTTTAGGATTTAGGGTTTACTTTGATATAAAAAAAAACTGTTTAAAAGTGTAGGAAAGATGTAAAAGGCAATAAAATGCCATGCGTGGTGCACTTAACTTGGTGATATTTATTCTTTAAAAAATTTTTTAGAAGTCTGTTTGGGTCTTGAACTCTCTCTTCACATCCCGATCAACACGATTTACTTTGCCACTTCCTCAATCATAATGGGTTATATATATGTATGTATGTATATATATATATATATTATAAAAGAAAAATGTTTGGCCATGCATTTAACAGCTTTTAAGTTATTAATGTTCGACAATTCCGAAGTAACAATAGCATTACTGGACCGCCTTATATCGAAATGTTTAATGTTCTTGTTTTAACTGTGGGGTCTCAAACTCCGGTCAAATTCATTTTCTGCTTAACTAAATTTTGCTAGA
The DNA here is from genome assembly GCA_033675545.1 of Elysia crispata. Classification (NCBI taxonomy): domain Eukaryota; kingdom Metazoa; phylum Mollusca; class Gastropoda; family Plakobranchidae; genus Elysia; species Elysia crispata. The sequence continues at coordinate 44,219 of JAWDGP010004378.1, read as the reverse complement.
ACTTAGAGATTCTTAAAGTATTCAACTTTAGTCGGTGCTTTGCCGTAACAACCAGATCTTTGTGGTCTAAGAGGAATTTGTTTCGAAGCTATTTGAATCTTGAAAGGTCATCAGCTCCTCTGGATAACTTCTCTATTGGCAGGGTTAGCTCAAAACGTCCGCTCTTCCTATTTTCTGCAACTTTTCTATTCTGTAAAAGATAACTATATGAATGATGTTACCTGCATTTCTCTCCCGTGTGCTTGGCCTGAACCACTCACACCAACCTCCCATTGTTAACATCTCCGAAAACTACCAGGCGTGGCGATTGTCAAGGATTTAAACAGTCTAAGCTACGTCTTCCGCTTTCTTTTTTCCTATGACACTGTTCTTCAACTTTTTTTTTGTTATTCTTTAGCTTTCAGCACGAGCATTGCTCTATCTTTCCAACCACTGCCTCCTCAATTCCTCCCCCTCCCGTTAATTTATGTTGACTTAATAACCCTCTCTTGCCTTTACCTACCTGATAGTTTTAAACTTTGCTTCTATCGCTTCGATTTTCAAATAATGCTTGTCTCCAGTTTTTTTCTTTTCGCAGACAGCATCTCTTGTCTTCGGCTGTTTGCTTATATTTTGTCCCAGGTCCGTTCCTCATCCTCATCTGTGGGCCTCACCTGCAAGATGTATTCTTTATTTTCTCTTCCTCTGTTTTTCATCTTTTTATATCTCTCGAGGAACTTTCTACACTTCTCCTCACCTTCCCTCCCACCAAGTCTTTTTTTATCTTTCCTGTAGTTTTTCTCTCTTTCCATCTCTCACTTAGCTTTCAGCCCTTTTCTTCATCTCTCTTGCTATCTGATCACTTTTATCTTGTCTATCTCTCCTGTGACTTTCATCTTTTCTACTAATCTTTCATCCTATCCAGCCTTCCTTCTTCTGTCTATCTCAGCTGTGACTTTCATCTTTTCTACTCATCTTTCACCCTATCCAGTCTTCCTTTTTCTGTCTATCTCAGCTTTGACTTTCTTCTTTTCTACTTGTGTCCTCCTATCCAGTCTTCCTTTTTCTGTCTATCTTTCCTATGACTTTCATCTTTTCTACTCGTATTTTCTTCTATCCAGTCTTTCTTTACCTGGAGACTAGAGCCTAACACTCTCTGTAGAGGTTACAATGACATTGCACTTAGTCATTGCCTCTAGGTTTGTGGAAAGGCAGAGGTTGCAATGACATTGCACTTAGTCATTGCCTCTAGGTTTGTGGAAAGGCAGAGGTTACAATGACATTGCACTTAGTCATTGCCTCTGGGTTTGTGAATATGCAGAGGTTGCATTGACATAGCACTAAGTCAGTGCCTCTGGGTTTCTGAATCATCGCAGGTTGCAATGACATTGCATTTGTTCATTGCAACTGTGATTGGAAAAAAGCAGAGGTTGCAATGGCATTGCACTGAGCCATTGCCTCTGGCTCTGCAAACAGGCGGAGGTTGCAATGACATTGCACTTAGTCATTGCCTCCGAGTTTGCAGCTGAACGCACAAGTTGCGGCCCTGGCATGTAGCCTGAAGAGGGTGCAGGATCAGAAACCAACAACCACTCTGACTATGGCTCTTAGTTTCTCTCTTTACTTTTGTCCATTTCTGTTTCTCTCAGACTTTCTCTTTTTTTTCCTCCTACCAGCTAGCTTCTGACTTCTCCTCTCTTTCTTTTCCTCCTAACAGCTTCCATCTGACTTTTCTCTTTTCTTCCTACCCACTTTCGTCCGACCCTTCTCTTCCTTTTCCTCCTACCCACTTTCGTCCGACCCTTTTCTTCCTTTTCCCCCTCCGACCCTTCTCTTATTTTTCCTCCTACCCACTTTCCTCTGTCCCTTCTCTTCCTTTTCCTCATACCCCCTTACCTCTGACCCTTCTCTTCCTTTTCCTCATACCCCCTTACCTCTGACCCTTCTCTTCCTTTTCCTCATACCCCCTTACCTCTGACCCTTCTCTTCCTTTTCCTCATACCCACTTTCCTCTGACTCTTCTCTTCCTTCTCCTCCAAACCCGTTTTCCTCGACTTTTTGTTTCTTTTTCCTCCTATCCGCTTTCCTCCGACCCTTCTCTTTCTTTTCCTCTAACCCGCTTTACTCTGTCCATTTGATTCCTTTTCCTCTATCCGATAGCACCCGATTTTTCTTTTTCTTCTGTCTTCCCATCGATAGTATCAATCTTTTTCTTTTTTTTCCACCTATCCGGTGATCTAAATTTCTTCCTTTGTCTTTCAATTATCTAATGGTTTCAATTAGTTCTCTGTTTTCCTAGAATGTGTGCCCTTCAATTTCCTCCGTCTTTTTCCCTCTATCCTGTGACATGAATTAAATCTGATGTAGATCAGCGGCCTGAAATCTTCTTTTTTTTTCTTTTTTCTCCTACCCAGTGGTCCCTTTGCCCTCTCTTCCATTTTCCTCGATCCTCTGGTTTTACTTTTTCTTTAGTCGGTCTCAAATCACTGGTCTCCAGTCTTTCTTCCTTTTTCTTCTATCCGATGACTTTTCATAGTTTTCTTCATTCCTTTATATTTTATCTATCAGTGCATTTTTTCCTTTTTCTTTCTTTTTGCTCCTCCCCTGTTTTTCTGAAAACAGTGACATCCAGTTTTATAATCTTTTTTCCTCCATTTTATGTCTTCCTTTAGTTCATTTCTGTTTTCCAAATTAGTGTTCTTTTACCCCTATGTAATGGTTTCTTTCCCTTTTCTTCATTATTTCTTCTTTTTTTCCCCGTAATCTAAGGCCTTCAAGTAGTTATAATACACTGTTATCCTTTGATTTATACTCTCTTGCCATTCTTTTTCTTACTTTGTCCTCCTACTTCATGATCATCCTATATATCTCTTTTCTCTTGAATTTCTATTTGTAGCATCAAATCTAAGATTAGTCCATGCCTGAAATCTATTTTTAATTAAGATAGTTTTGCCTAAAAGATGTTTTAATCGCAACATAAGCTGCTATAACGTTATTTTTTCGCGCGGCGATATTTAAAAAAAATAGATTGAACTTGCAATCTTATAAAATGATTATATTATCGAATGAAATCCCCACGCGTTTGTGAATATTTTAGATCAGGCAAATTTAGAAAGTTTAACGAATAAAATTAACAAAATCTGAATCAAGATAAGGTGAAATACATTTTTTTTCCTTCCATTTAGGAAAATTGTTTTTTTTTACACGTGTCACCAGATTAAAAAAATCACATGCACAAAAGTCATACACAATTGTAGACTCCCGATTTGAGCTAATCTATAGCCAGTTCTAGCTGCCTCACCAATATTAGAAAACTAAGGTACCAAAAATCTACACACATGTCAACACAATAATTCGGACACCCCGTGTTTGCTCTACATAAGATTAGGTCTAAGACTTACTGAGGTTCCTGCTCTTATTGTCGAAGCCTCTAGGTCACATAAGCCCTTGGGCTTATATAACAGTATAGTTGTCAAGTTACAGGTCCTCCAAATATGTCAGCCTGAGCTGATTACTCGAGTGATATTTTTAAACATCTATACACGGCTTTTTAAATTGGAAAAAAAGTCACGGAACAACCGTGGAGTTAATGGAAAAACCAAGAAAGTTTTCTAAAATAAAATAATACAAGGGATTTTTCTCACAATCATTTTGTATCATATAAAAACCGCCATTCTATACAGAAATCTTCTATTTCATTAAATACAGATAAAAGATCAAGTAAAATTTCTCCCCAAGTCTCTCCCAGTGGACCGCGAGTTGTGGGCGGTGCGACCTGTCATCCTCTCTCCTTGGAAGACTGAAGACTCCAGAACCATTGTTTAGGATCACTCCTTTGGTCCTGCGTAATATGATGGAAAAATGGTGAAAAATGTGGCTTTAAAAGCCTACAAACTTCAACAATATATTGTTTAATCTTGTCTTCATATTGCAACATTCTTTAATAAGATAAATATAGAAATTATATGCTAATTACATGCGGAGTCTTATCCTTCTTTGTTAGATTTGAGAAGATCGAACATTTTGCATGATAAACTCGTTTCATGCGGCAAAAGCCGAGAAATTAGATAGTTATGTGCGAATGTCGTTTATTAATTATCACTCGTGAAAATTCCACCAGGAGGCTGAGGGTATTGAACATCCACCCTGATATCTGCAGCAAGATCTTGGCGGGTTTGAGTCCTACAACGTGGGTAGGTAAGTTAAGAGCCTCATCTTTTCAGTTCCCGCATTGCCCGACGGGGGCTAAGTTTTAATTAAATTTATGGCAGTTTTACACATTTCTTTAAATAACTCGATTTGTATAATTTTTCAAAGCCTTAGTTTTAATCAAATTTCACAGGCCGCTATGACGTGTAGATATCTTGATAAAATTGCTTAAAAATATGAAACATTAATAAGTCTTAATTGGACGTATTCGTGTTTGTCTACTGTAGTACTATACAATTTGCTGTGGACACTCAGAGCAAGGTATTATGGTGAGGATTTTATTCTTTACTTCCAAATCAAGTAAATTTGCGTCTCTCCTGATTTCCCCTTCCTCCTCACAGCCTGACCGCGCCTTGGCATTGGAGAAGAGACATGAGTAATCTTGGACTGGCAGTTTATTCCGTCATGGGACTTAAGTTGAGAAATAAGATCACCATGTACAGGTGTCGCTAGCAATTTTCTCTCGTGTATTACCGACCAGCGTATAAAAGCTAAGGGCATAGAGCATTCACCCTGATATCAGGACCATCTTGTCGGGTTACACAGTGTCACACAGTCGGTAGGTTAGTTTTAAGCCTCATCTTTTTGGTTCCACCATGCCCCACGTGGGCGTAGTTTAATATAATGAAAGGCTTGAGATCACAGTCTTGTGAACGGACTTAATGGAATTGAAAGGAAAATATTCAGTTTAAAAATTTCTTTGCAATCATAATTAGTTCGTCGTTTTCTCCTGGATTATTTTTTTTTAAATATCTCGTCATTGCTTAATCACCTCTCTCTTCATCTAAATCTCTTCGTCTTCCTTCTTCTCTGTCTGTCTGTCTGTGTGTCAGTCTGTCTGTCTGTCTCTGTCTCTGTTTCTGTCTGTCTGTCTGTCTGTCTGTGTGTCAGTCTGTCTGTCTGTCTGTGTGTCAGTCTGTCTGTCTGTCTCTGTCTCTGTTTCTGTCTGTCTGTCTGTCTGTCTCTCTCTCTCTCTCTGTCTCTCTCTGTCTCTCTCTCTCTCTGTCTGTCTCTCTCTCTCTCTCTCTCTCTCTCTTAACTTCCTTCCTTTCTGTCTGTCTGTCTCTGACTCTCTCTCTCTCTCTCTGTCTCTGTCTCTCTCTCTCTCTGTCTCTCTCTCTCTGTCTCTCTCTCTCTGTCTCTCTCTCTCTGTCTCTCTCTCTCTGTCTCTCTCTCTCAACTTTCTTCTCTTTCACCTTTTTTCCCTTAATCAGATGTTAGATGTTGTCGATCCAAAGTTTGTAAAAGCCCTAAAATCTCTGCGCCATGAGAGATACGCGAGGTTTTTAAAGTTGGAGTTATGGACAGACGTTTTTGAAGCTGCCCCAGAACTCACGGAGAATCTGTTTATGGGAAAAAAGGTTCCTGCATCTAGAATATTCAGTTTATAACAGTATAATTTAAAATTTCTTTTAAGAATATGGGTTTTCATAATTCTTTAAAGCCCAAGTTCAAATCAAATTTTACAAGCGGCTTTTTGACTTGTATATACCATTATGCGATGTCCTGAAAAAAGTGAAAAAAATTTCAAATCTTGCTTTCTATGTATCCGTTTCTGTCACAATGTAAACGTGTTAATAATGCTATCGACACTCAGAGTGAGTTTTTACGATGATCCTTGTATTCTTTGTCTCTTCTGATCCCCTCTCATTCCTCCTACCTTGACCTTGGCCTTGACATCAGAGAACAGGGACACAAAATGTTAGAAATGCGATGTGTATCATCATGGGACTAAAGTTCAAAGATTACACCAACATGTGCCGATATCTCCATGAAATAAAATGACTCGTGAAGATTTCGACCAGAGACTGGTGACTCAGGCCATACGGCAATGCAGCACCAGCCTTGATATCTGTAGGAACATCTTGGCGAGGTTAATCTCACACTGTCGGTAGGTGAGTTTCAACCTTTCTCTAACTAATGCCCTGCCCGACGGCTCGAAGTTTCTACGTTTATAGTAAAAGGCCAGAGATCATCGCGTCGCGAACCTGATTTATGAAGCTAGCAATCACGTTATGCTTCTTTGAAAGAAAAAAAATGTTATGATTAGTTTCAATATTTCTTTTCGGATAAAAAGTTCTTTGTTTTCTTCTTTATATTTTTTTTTACTATATCTCCTGCTCGTTCAACCATGTTTCTCTCTGTCTCGCTCCATAAGGTTATCTCCCTCTTTACTTCTCTCTTCTTCTCTTCCCCCCCCCCACCCCCCCCCCCTCCGCTGCTCCCCCACTTTCTCTCTCTCTCTCTCTCTCTCTCTCTCTCTCTCTCTCTCTCTCTCTCTCTCTCTTTCTTTTTCACACACTGTGCCTCTTTAGTTCCTTCTCTTTTAAAGTGCTTTTACGTCCCTTTATCAGATCCTGCATGTCGCCGATCCAAATTTTGCAAAAGCCCTAACCTCTCTGAGTGAGCCGTGAAATATGTGACAAGTGTCTAAAGTTCGATGTGTGAACAGACGTTGCTGAAGCTGCCCGAGGACCCACAGGGGGTAATATGTTTATCGGAAAAAGGTTTCCTACATCACGATCATTATATTTATGGCAGTTTTACGCATTTCTGTAAATAACTTGATTATTTTTTTTTTTTGAAAACCCTCGTTTTAATCACCTTTTACAGTCCGCTATGACATGTAGATATCTTGATAAATCGCCTTGAAAATCAAATATTATTAATTCTTACTTCGGTGTTTTCGTTTGTGTCCTACTGGAGAGGTATAAAATGTGCTATGTACCACTCAGAGGAAAGCCTTACGGTGATATTTTTATTCTTTGCCTTCAGGTTAATTTAATCTGGATCTCTCCTGATCCCCTCTCCCTCCTCACAGCTTGACCGTGGCCTTGACCTTGGAGAAGACAGATGATTAATCTTGCACCGGCACTGAATGCCGTCATGGGACTGGAGTTGACAAATATAGGTCACCTTGGACAGGTGTCGCTAGCAGTTAGCGCACGTGTAGTTTTGACTAGCGTATAAACGCTAAGGTCATAAAGCATTAAGCCTGATATCTGCAGCATCTTCATGGCTCGCTGCCATACCATCAGTAGGTGAGTTCAAAGCATCATCTTTTTAGTTCCACTATGCATGACAGGAGCTTATTTTTGATCTAGCAAAAAACTTGAGGTCACAATGTTGTTATTGGACTTCATGAAATTAAAAGCAAAATATTTAGTTTAACGATTTTTTTAAAATTGATAAACGTTCGTCGTTGTCTACTAGATTTTTCGAAAAAAACAACAGACTCCTCCTTACTTAATCACCTTTTTCGCCACCTAAATCTATCTTCCTCTCTCTCTCTCTCTCTCTCTCTCTCTCTCTGTCTCACTCAATTAACTTTCAATTGTTAAAATGTTTTACGTTCTTTTATCAGATCAGGGATGTTTGCGATCTAAAGTTTGCAAAAACCCTAACCTCTGAGTGAGCAATGAAAGATACGCACACACACACACACACACGCACTCTCTCTCTCTCTCTCTCTCTCTCTCTCTCTCTCTCTTTCTCTTTCTGTTAACTTCCGAATTGCTAAAATGTTTTACGTTCTTTTATCAGATCCTGAATGTTTCCGATCCAAAGTTACTAAAACCCTAACCTTTGATTGAGACATGAAGGAAACGCGATTTGTCTGAAGTTGGAGTTATGGACAGACGTTGTGAAAGCTGCCTTAGGACTCACAAGGGGAAAATGTTTATTGGAGAAAGGTTTCCTACGTCTAGATACTTAAATTTATGGCAGTATTGAACTTTTTTTTTAACAGCACGATTTGGTAATTTTTTAGAGCCTCAGTGTAACTCCAATTTTACAGGTCGCCCTTTGTCAAGTAAATTTCCATATGAGATGCCTTGAAATACGTGAAAAATTTTCAAATTGTAGTTTTCATATGTCCGCTTTTGTCACGCTGTAGTCGTAAAAATTATACTATCGACACTCAGAGTAAATTGTAAAGATAACCTTTGTATTCTTTGCTCTCTAACAAGTTTAATTGTCTCTCGTGATCTTTTCTCCCTCCTCCCAGCTTGACCGAACGATACGCAAAGTGTCTAAAGTTGGAGTTGTGGACAGACGTTGTTGAAGCTGCCCAAGGACTCACAGGCTGTATATATTTATTGAAGAGGCGGTTTCCTACGTCTAGATGATAACGTTTATAACAGTATTATTCATTTCTTTAAAAAACCCTCGATTTTTATAATTTTTCAAAGCATTAAATTTAATCAAGTTCCACAGGCCGCTATGGTGTAGATATCTTTATTAAAATCCTTCAAAAACATGAACCATTTGTAATTCTTACTTCGATGTTTTAGTTTCTGTCCTACTGCAGTGGTATAAAATATGCTATTGAAACTCAGAGCAAAGTGTTTCGGTAATCTTTTTAATCTTTACTTTTAGATCAAGTTAGTTTGCACCTCTCCTGATCTATCTCCCTCCTCCCAGCTTGACCGCGACCTTGACATTGGAGAAGACAGACGAGTTATCTTGAACCGGAGGTGATCGTCGTCATGGGACTGGAGTTGAGAAAATGAATCACCATGTAAAACTGCCGCTAGCAACTATCGCCCTGGTATGTTTGATTAGCGTCTAAACGCTCAGGACATAGAGCACTCGCCCTGGTATGTTTGATTAGCGTCTAAACGCTCAGGACATAGAGCACTCGCCCTGGTATGTTTGATTAGCGTCTAAACGCTCATGACATAGAGCACTCGCCCTGGTATGTTTGATTAGCGTCTAAACGCTCATGACATAGAGCACTCGCCCTGGTATGTTTGATTAGCGTCTAAACGCTCATGACATAGAGCACTCACCCTGGTATGTTTGATTAGCGTCTAAACGCTCATGACATAGAGCACTCACCCTGGTATGTTTGATTAGCGTCTAAACGCTCATGACATAGAGCACTCGCCCTGGTATGTTTGATTAGCGTCTAAACGCTCATGACATAGAGCACTCACCCTGGTATGTTTGATTAGCGTCTAAACGCTCATGACATAGAGCACTCACCCTGGTATGTTTGATTAGCGTCTAAACGCTCATGACATAGAGCACTCGCCCTGGTATGTTTGATTAGCGTCTAAACGCTCAGGACATAGAGCACTCGCCCTGGTATGTTTGATTAGCGTCTAAACGCTCAGGACATAGAGCACTCACCCTGGTATGTTTGATTAGCGTCTAAACGCTCAGGACATAGAGCACTCGCCCTGGTATGTTTGATTAGCGTCTAAACGCTCATGACATAGAGCACTCGCCCTGGTATGTTTGATTAGCGTCTAAACGCTCAGGACATAGAGCACTCGCCCTGGTATGTTTGATTAGCGTCTAAACGCTCATGACATAGAGCACTCGCCCTGGTATGTTTGATTAGCGTCTAAACGCTCATGACATAGAGCACTCACTCTGATATCTGCAGCAACATCTGCGCGGGTTCGAGCACCACACCGTCGGTAGGTGAGTTTAAAGCATCATCGTTCTAGTTCCAGCATACTGGCTAGAGATCACGTGTTGTGAACGGCCTTCATCAAGTTACAAGGAAAATATTTAGTTTAATGATTATTTTTATTTATAAACAGTTCGTTGTTTTTTTCCTTGATTTTTCTAAATCTATCTCCTTACTTAATCACCTCTCTCTCAATCTAAATCTGTCCATCCTCCTTTCTCTCTCTCTGTCTCTGTCTCTTTGTCTCTCTGTCTCTGTCTCTGTCTCTGTCTGTCTCTGTTTCTGTCTCTGTCTCTGTCTCTGTCTCTCTCTGTCTCTCTCTGTCTCTCTGTCTCTCTGTCTCTCTCTCTCTCTCTCTCTCTCTCTGTCTCACTCACTTAACTTCCAAATTGTTAAAATGTTTTATGCCCCTTTGTCAGATCCTGGGTGTTGTCGCTCCAAAGTTTGCAAAAGCCGAAACTTCTCAGAGTGAGCCATGAAAGATACTCTGTCTCTTTCTCTGTCTCTGTCTGTCTGTCTGTCTGTCTGTCTGTCTGTCTGTCTGTCTCTCTCTCTCTCTCTCTCTCTCTCTCTCTCTCTCTCTCTCTCAACGTCATTTTCTTTAACCGCTTTTTGTCAATTTATCAGATCGTGGATAATGTCGATCTGAGTGAGCCATGAAAAAAAAGCAATGTGTCAAAGTTGTGGACATACGTTATTGAATCTGCCCCAGGAATTATGGTGGAAAATGTTTATCGGAGAAAGGTTTCCTTCATCCAGATGATTGAGTCTATAGTAGTATTGAATGTTTTTTCTGAAGCATAATTTTGATAACTTTTTAAGCATGAGTAAAATTCAAATTTTACAGGCTGCTCTTTGACAAGTAAATATCCATATGGAATACCTTGAAATACTTGAAAAGTTTTCTATTCTTAATTTTGATGTATCCGTTCCTGTTACACTGTAGTCATGTTAATTATACTATACTAATTATGCTCAGAGCAAATTATTACGATAATCAATGTATTCTTTGTTTTCTAACCAGTTTATCTCTCCTGACGCTCTCTCCATGCTCCCGGCTTGACCTTGACCTTAACAGCGGAGGAAAGGGAGACACTCTTGATGTTTACTTCCATGGGACTCAGGTTCAAAGGTTACATCAACATGTGCAGATATTACTATAAATTAACATCACTCGTGAAGATTTCGACTAGAGAAGGTCGGCTACGAGCATAGAGCATCAACCCTGATATCTGCCGGAAAATTTTTGCGAGGATAATCTCACACTGTAGGTGAGTTCAAACTCTTCTATATTCAAGTAATGCGCTGCCCGACAGATCTAAGTTTTGATATAGTAAAGGATTAGGAATCATCGGTTTGTGAGCCTGCATTATGAAACTTGGAATCATTTTAAGCTTCTTTGGAAAAAAGTGTTTTGATTAGTTTAAAGATTTCTTTTCTTACAAACACTTCTTTTTCTCCTTTATTATTATATCTATTATATATTCTACTCGTTCAATCATTTTCTCTATTTCACTCCATATTAGTATTCCTCTCTTTCTTTCTCTCTTCTTCTCTTCATCTCTCTTTCCCTCTTTTTCTCTCTCTTGCCATGTGTGTTTAAAATTCCTTCTCTTACATAGTGTTTTTGTGTCCCTTTATCAGATGTTGGATGTCGCCAATCCAAAGTTTGCAAAAGCCCAAACCTCTCTGAGTGAGCCATGAAAGATACGCGATTTGTCTAAAGTTCGAGTTGTGGATAAACTTTGAAGCTGCCACAGGACTCGTAGGTGGAAAATGTTTATTGGAGAACCGTTTCCTATATCTAGATGAGTAAGTTTATAGCAGTATTATTCATTTTTTAAAATAACTCGATTGTTATTATTTTTTTTAAAGCAAGCGCTGTAATCAAATTTCACAGGCCGCTTTGACATGTAGATATTTTAATAAAAATGCCTTAAAAATGAAACGTTATTAATTCTCACTTCGATCTATTCGTCTTTGTCCCATTGCAGTAGTATAAAGATATTTTATCAACACTCAGAGCAAAGTATTGCGGTGATGTTTTTTTTTTTGTTTTTAATTATTTTTTGCTTTCAGATCAAGTTAATATGCATCTCTGCTGATCCCCCGTCCATCCTCACAGCTTGACCGTGACCTTGACATTGGAGAAGACAGATGAGTAATCTTGGACCGGCAGTTTATACCGTCGTGGGACTTAAACTGAGGATTTACGTCACCTTGTAGAAGTGGCGCTAGCAGTTATCGCTCATGTATTTTTTACCAGCATATAGACACTAAAGACATAAAGCATTAAACCTGACATCTGCAGCATCTCCGCGGGTTCAAGTACCACAGTGGTGGTAGGTGAGGTTAAACCCTTATGTTTTTAATTCCACCAGAGTTTTGATCTAGTAAAAGGCTTGAGATCACCGTGTTGGGAACGGGCTTTACAAAATTAAAGGGAAAATATTTAGTTTATTGTTTTAAGTATAAACAGTTCGTTGTTTTCTCCTTGATTTTTTTTTAAATTTCTCGTCCTCGCTAAACCACCTCTCTCTTCATCTAGATCGCTCCGTCTTCCTTTCTCTGTCTGTCTGTCTGTCTCTCTCCCTATCTCTCTCTCCCTATCTCTCTCTCTCTCTCTCTCTCTCTCTTCCTCTCGACCTCTGCCTATTAACTTCCAAACTGTTTAAATATGTTGCGTCCCTTTATCAGATCACGGATGTTTCCGGTCCAAAATCACGCAAAAGCCCAAACCTCTCTGAGTGAGGCATGCAAGATACGCCAGATGTCTGAAGTTTGAGTTGTGGTCAGACGTTGTTGAAGCTGCCCCAGGACTCACGGGCAGAGATCGTTTATTGGAGAAAGGTTTCCTACATCCGTAATATTAGAATAATATATATAATTATAACAGTGTTTGACATTTCTTTGAAGACCAGGATTTTTTATAATTCTTTAAAACCTAAGTATAATTAAAAAATTTCAGGCTGCTTTTTAAAAAGTAAATACCTTTATTAGATACCTTGAAATAGTTCATCAATTTTCAACGCTTGTTTTGATGTTCCTTTTTTTTTTTTCGCTGCAGTTGTGTAAATTCTGCTCTCCACATTCAGAGCAAATTGTTAAGGTTATCTTTTTATTCTCGGCTCTCTTATCAGTTTAATTTGCTGTCTCTCCTGATCCCCTCAGCTTGACCCCAACCTTGACATCGGTGAAGAGAGGTGAATAATCTTGGACGTGCATGGCCTGTTGGTCCTCACCCAGAAAACCCCACCATACTGGAACACTCTACAAGGAGGTTGAAGAGGAGTTTTCTAGGTGAGACGAGCTGTTATAAAATGAAAAAAAAAGTTTAGTTAGAAACCTCGCACTGATTTCGGTAAATCCAAATTTCTTTGTAATATTTGTTCTACAATATTTTTTGGATTTTTTTGTTGTAAATATGAGATAATAAAATCAGAGCAAATAAGTTGAGAAAATAATACCAATTAGGACTTGAATCTCTAGATTTTACGTTTGATTAAAAAAAAAAAACAACAAAAACTTTTTTTTCACAATCAGAAATTCATAATAATTATGGCGGATCCAATTATTGTTTTCTTTTCTTCTTCAGAAGTTAGATCTTGGGCATGACCAGACAGCTCTAAGTCTGTAATCTGAGGCATCGCAGTATTACAGCAGCAGCTAAATCAGGCATCACAAAAGACTACAAATATAACCTGGCAAGAAGTCCATAGCATGTTCTTGATTGATCCTCTAGTAGTAGTAAGTTAACATAAGATTATTCACTTTTTAACTCCGCCTCTCTTTGTATCTTCCTGCCTTTCTTTCTATTCAATTATTTTTTAATTTCCGCCATCTATCTTCCTCTGCTTCATTTTTTCCCACCTTACATCTCTTCTCTCTTTCTCTTTTCTCTCTTCCCCTCTCAAATGAATCCTAATTGTTCCTCTTTATTGTCCTCTCTCTCTCTCTCTCTCTCTTTCTCTCTCTCTATCTCTGTTTTCCTTTTTTTCTTACTTTCAGCATTATGTTTCTTTAACTGCTTCTCACAATCATCTGTGTGATCAAAATTAGTTCCACCTGTTATAACGCCAAACTACCATTAGGCACATGGCTCAAACTCTAGCCCTGGTAACTGCCTCGCAAGCTAGAACCCAAACTCTAAATGCTCAACTTCACAATGCATTAGGAAAGGTTTAGATCAATATGTTTGGATTGAACGAGTTAAATTGCTCGATCCAAAGCGCACAATCTTCTGCGAGCTCCAACTTCTGCTCGTTTTCTGTCTCCGCCAGGTTTATGGTACATTTCCCTCTGGAAAGACCCAGACTAAAGCAAGAATGGAAATCAGTGTAAAAGAATATAAATTTTGCGGCTTGGAATAATTTACAAGAGTAACAGCTTTCTCTCGCCTTTCATTTCCTCTATAGTGTTCTAAAAAAACAAACCAAAAAAAACTTTGAATATCTTTGCTTATCTATGTAATGATGATTCCTTCATCACATAAGTAAAGAATCCAAATGTATGAACACTGTAACAGAAATGGTATTATTTTTTCTTATTTTTTTTTATATGACGCTTGATGGTATCTTAAGTGCACAACTGTTATTTTTTGAAAATGCTATTTCAAAATAAAATATTTTAATTTTTGTTTTATACATAGTATTACATTTATAAAGTATGGAATATCAGATTATTTTCTCCTGTTTTTTTACATTTTTTTAAAATATAACGATTGACAGCATTTTAAGTTGTCAACTAATTTTATTTGAAAAATGCTATTGCAAAATAAAATATTTTAATTTTTTTTTAAATGCTGGAAGGCAGTAATTACATTTATCAAGTGTGGAATATCAGATTATTTCCTTTTGTTTTATATAGATCTGTTATTTTTTTGTAAGTCTTAACACAGCACCAGATCAAATCTCTAAGCTCCTGAACCCAAAGACAATTTATCGCATCCAACATGCCGATGTATCAATCAACACAAGGACTGGTGGGGAATACTGATAAAAACAGGCAGTAACTTGGTCTAAACACTTTCACTGAATCCCCAGTCTTTCCATTGCTTTAAGAAAAATGACAACGCTCAAATATTAAAAAAAATAAATGGCGATTGTAGAAAATTCTGCATGAAGCAGCTTTTCTGAGTAATCAATAAATCGATAAATGTTTAGTGTGAACTTTTTTAAAAATTTTTCCCCCCTCAGGTGATGCTGGGCAGATGTTATGTTTTCACTGGATGATCCACCTACCATCGAGCTGCAAAATGGAAGGACGTCACAAACAGGATGGATCTTCCCAAGAGGACAGGCCGTGTTCAGACGTGGATTCTTCGAAGCTTAAGTTATGTTGATGGAATTTATAAATGATAAATAGATTAGTCTGTTCAGCTCTGATTTGTCCGACGGAGGCTCATCTGTTATGCCCGACGGTGGCTCATCTGTTATGCCCGACGGAGGCTCATCTATTATGCCCGACGGCGGCTCATCTGTTATGACCGACGGAGGCTCATCTATTATGCCTGACAGAGGCTCATCTATTATGCCCGACGGCGGCTCATCTATTATGCCCGACGGAGGCTCATCTATTATGCCCGACGGCGGCTCATCTGTTATGCCTGACGGTCGCACATCTGTTGTGCCCGACGGAGGCTCATCTATTATGCCCGACGGAGGCTCATCTGTTATGCCCGACGGAGGCTTATCTGTTATGCCCGACGGAGGCTCATCTGTTATGCCCGACGGAGGCTCATCTGTTATGCCCGACGGAGGCTCATCTGTTATGCCCGACGGAGGCTCATCTATTATGCCCGACGGCGGCTCATCTGTTATGCCCGACGCTTATCTGTTATGCCCGACGGAGGCTTATCTGTTATGCCCGACGAAATCTCATCTTGTTATGCCCGACGGAAGCTCATCTTGTTATGCCCTACGGAGCTCATGTTTTGCTCGACGGAGGCCCATCTGTTATGCCGACGGAGGCTTATCTGTTATGCCCGATGAGTGTATGCCCGACGGAGGCTCAAGTTTTCCATCCCTAAGGAATATTACCCAATTCAGTTTTGTCATGCCCGGCGACGGCTAGTCTCTTCAGCTTTGTAATAACCTACAGAGGCTCTTGTTTACATTCCTAGAGAAAGCTATTTTTAGCAGCTGTAATGCCTGGCGGGGGATAATTTTTGTCACACTTGACGCAGACGTTCAGCTCTTCACTGCTCGACGGGGGCTCAAGTCCGAGCTCTATCTGTTCAGAGGATGAGTTCTAGGGCTCATCACTCCAGCTCTGTCATCCAGGTTGAGGCTGGTTTATTAAGCTCTGAGCTGCCCGATGGGGGCTAAATTTTGTATCTAGGGGCGGGGGGAGAGGTAAATCTATTCAGGCTTGCACTGCCCGATGGCGGCTCAGTTTCGGATCTAGACGGAGATTAATTTGTTTTGCTCTTATCTGCCAGATGGGGGCTCAATTTTATATTTTGTGGAAGCTTAATCTGACAAGCTTTGCACTGCCCGATGGGGGCTCAATTTTGTATCTAGGGGGAGGTTAATTTGCTAAGCTTTGCACTGTCCTATGAGGACTTTGTTGCCATCCCAAAGAGCGGCCAATCTGTTTGGCTTTGCACTAGCAGACGAAGGATCAAATTTACCATCTGAACAGAGAGTGTATGTTATCAGCTCTATAATGACCGACGGAGGTTAAATTCATTCAGCTTTTCATTGCACGGCGGGGTTCCAATTCGCCATTAAGGGAAGGCTAGTTTGTTTCTTCTTTACTGTTGACGGAAGCTTAGTGTTGCTTTCCCAGAGCACCTCTTGTTCCACGGAGACTTATCCGGTTAGCTTTGCTTGAAGAACGATTTAAACTAGCATCTTTTTTGTGAGCCCGCGATAGCTCAAACTCTCGTGATATCTCAAACTTAGTTGACATTGAACCAAAATGTTGGATCCGATGGAGAACTGCTCTAAGCTCTGCTCTCTCGGGTTGTTTCTGGGTTTGAAAAACGTAATTTATTTTTCAAAAGGAATAGACAGAATGCGTACAACAGTATCTGATAGTCTTATGGCGGTCAAAGCTAGTTTTACCCTATCCATTAGTTATCATTTTTATCTTCTATGGAAAATTGTATAGGAGAGGGCGGGAAAGATGAGTAATGGTATGAACACAATTCACGAGTAACTCAACATAAAACTGTCGTAAACCTATGCATGGTTTAGCTTAGCTTTTGATTTTTACTTGCATCGGAAAAAGAACGTGCATGAACTTTATGTTACGAGATTTTAGTACGACCACTTAGAACAGCACTAAGCATTTTGAGGTTACAAAAAATCAAGTTAATTAATATTTCAAATTCATCCCTTAATCTATCTCTAGAAAAATTAAGATGAAAAACTGGAATATTTTTTTTAATATTCTACTCTTTTTGAGGAAGAATACAAACGGGTTTAAGACAATTTTTTTGTTAAAAAAATGAATGCAGTAAAAATAAGTGCTAAAGAGAAATAAAGTTTGCATTATAAAACCTCTACTGATGAACACATACCTCTATGGAGAAAAGAAATTCTGTCACATTGGCCAATAGGTATAGTTTTGCGTGAGTATTTGATGTTAGCAGATTTAGAAAGAGGACCACATCTACCGGAGTCCAATGTATAACTTTGAAACTTCTGTTAGGAGCGTCCCCTACACTCCCACACCTGAAGACACGACATGTTTAAAGAAGACAAATCTGGCACTAGATGGTGTTCCATTGCGCTTTATGAAAACCATCCGTGTGGTAATCGTCACTGCCTCATCAAACTGGGGTTTTGTAGAAGGCACAGTCAAACTTCAACTCGGAATCTGTGCCAACCGAATGTTTTCTTCTGAAAAAAAAAAACAAAACAAAAAACACTTTCCTTTCAATGTTTTCATGCTTCTAGATATCACATAGGTTTTTCTATACTTTATTTCTAAAAATATTTGCGTGGCCATAGTCTTTAAAACTGAACACAACGATTCATTATCTCTGATATGATCTACGCGAATACACACCACAATGTCCGTCTTTACGGTTATTGGTTCATATTTTTACTAGAGTTGCTGTTCGTTCAACAGAACGGTATCAGGAAAGCTGTAACATCGATTGCCCTCTTCACTATCAAAGTGGTTCAGGAAATGACGAACCTTTTTCACTAAAGAAGAGCCCCTGTGTATTGGGGCTATAACGTCTGGCAGGCTAGTTTTCGCTTATTGACCCCCATATTGACGATGTGTCAGTTTAGGGCCTTGCCGTTTCAGCTATTTCGTGCCTGACGGAGGCTTATTTGGTATTCAGATAAGACTTATAATTGTGTTGTTACATCCAGATGAACGAATAGTTTTTTAACAATTGGAAGTCAAGCATTCTTATTTAAGCACACTTTCGAATTGTCGCCTTTTTATGTGAAAAGAGCTGTCCCGGACGGCGTTGATACACTTTACACTCAGAACTGCCTGTTATTAATCTACCGGCTGCTCTTTGATTTTCCGCTATTTCTATCGAATCCATCTGCTATTATAATGCCAAGCTTATTGTCTCACCCTCTTCTATCACCATCTTTTTCTGTTAATCTCTCTCTGTCTTTAACTGCTTTTGTCTGTGTATGTGCTGCGTAAGTTAATTTGCCTGTCTGTCTCTTTGCCTCTATATATGTCTATGCGACCCTTTCGATTTTTTGGACACTGTAGTTTTGCTGTATTTTCCGAATGGAAAGTGTCATTTCTCGTTTTCGTTATTAACGAACAGCTTTTATATATGAAGAGTTTCGCGATGATTGTTTGGGACAGAGAAAAACCATTATACAAAATATTCATCATTCATAATGCGTTTTTTTTTTAGAATGATGCCAGTTGTAGTTTTGCGTTCTTAAATGGATGAAATGAATGAAAATAGTCAATATGAAATGATTGTAATTGGTATGATTTGCTCTGACGCGGTAATATTTTTTTTTATATTTAATTCAGGATATTTATCGGTTGTTGTTTTTTTTCCTATTAAATGTGCTTGTAATCAGCGGAGAGATATCAGTATATCGTTTTCTTAGAGAACCGTAAGATACAAGAGTGTTAAAGATTTTTGGACTGAACCGTTGATTTAGGACAGCACACAATGGTTTTGTGTATGGTGTTCTTTTTTATATTTTTAAATTCAATTCTCTGCGTTGTCGGTGAACAAACGCTTTGGCAGGTGAGATTTGATTTTGAGGGGCGAAAATCAACGGAGGCTTTTTTTTATAATTCTGTCAAACAAGATTTCTCCATAATGTCTTTTTCCCTGTCTGCTGAATATCAGTCTGACCCCAATATCAATCCAACATATCCTGATTACTGCTATGGAGTTACTTGGTTTTTTAAAGTCTTTTTACAGCAGATCGAAACTAATTTTTCTCTGTCTTTGGGTTTTTGTCGAGTTGAGTCATCGATTTTGCTAGTTTCGATCTCCCTAGTCTGTATCAGTTACTGATCTCTGATTCTTCCAGAGTGTGCTTGTTTCTCAATAAAATATTGGGTTCCGACGCTGTGAAGGGTACTGTTTACCCAGCAATGCTCAAAGCGTTTTGGTTTTTTTCCCCCTCCTTTTTCTTTTTTTTTTCTTTTTCTCTTTTTTTTTGTATATGTGTGGGGGAGGGTTTGGGGGGGGGGGAGGGGGGGGGAGGGAGGAAGAATGGGGGTGTGTCGGGAAGGGGACGGTTATGTTCGGCCTTCACCTAGAACTTTTTAGTCAAAGGCTAAATTATGAAACCTTAAAGCCCAATATTTGAAAGAATTATGGGCTTTATAGACTTAGCTATTTTTTTCGACAGTTTCATGCCTTTTTAGACAAAGAGCAAAAAAAATAAATAAATAAAATTAAAATATTAATTCTTGATAATCTGAGCGCATCGGTTGTAAGCTTTACCATTGTATTGGCATTGCTCTTTTTATTATTTTTTTTTTCCGCATGCTAACAGCACGTTACTAACCTACAAGTTTACTAACTGCACGTCAACTTGTGCTGATACAATAGTGAACCTGTAAGATGCGCCCGTAAGTAAAAAATTACTTCAATCTTGAGCTACAGGAAACACATGTTTCCAATTTTTCAATTGGTGTATTAGTTGACGGCCGGGTGCGCAAATGAGGAGATAGGGGAGGGAGGGAGAGAGAGAGAGGGAGAGCGAGAGAGCGCGAGAGAGCGAGCGAGAGAGCGAGAGAGAGAGAGAGAGAGGTAGGTTAGAAGGCATTAAGTCAAGTCACTTTTTGGAATTTTTAAAAAAAAGTCTCCTATACGATTCTTTTCAAAAAGTCATTTTCACTAGCTTTTCATCCTTCGAGTCCTAAGCGGATTGGTTAAAGCTATTCAGCCCAGTTTTGTCAGTTCTCACATTATTGTCGTAATTTCAATGTTTGGTTTCGTGTTATTCTGTCGGCAATTAGAATGCCTTTGCCGTTTTTTCTTTTTTTTTCCCCTAGTCAAATGCTTTCGTGTAAAACTCAATGTCTGATATCAAAGGCGAGAAAAGTTGGATTGTCCAGATTTAAATCTTGAGTCATGAGCTGCCTCGCTCTGTGAGATTTCAATTTTGTGGTGCTGTCGCCTTCAGCATTTCCATCACTGTTGCTTCCGCTATATCTTATCTGGTATTCATAAACCGGAATAACATTGGGAGAGGGGAGGGAGGGGGTGGGCGGTTCTGTAGATGTCATCATGCCAATTTTAACAGCGGGTGCAATCTAAGGGACTGGGGATTATCGAAGCGACACGGTAAATAATATATTTCTTAGTTTTTTTTTTTATTCCGCTGTCAACTGGAATAAATAATGTTCAGCCTTTTCTCTCTTCCATGTTGTTTTTTTTTCTGTATGTGAATACAAGTAAAATGCTCATATGACTAACTTTTCGATACGTTTATTAAGTTAAAAGCGTCTAAAGCTTAGTGTGGTAGAACATTCGTTTGACAAGTTATATTGTTGCTTATCTGTTGTGCTTTATACTGCCCGGCGAGGCTCAAGTTTGCGATCCCAAAGGCTCGACGCTTGCAATCCAAAGAAAACTGCTTAGCATTTGAACACTCGACGGGGTCAATTTTGTCACGCTTGACGGCGGCTAATCTGTTCAGCTCTGCATTGCCCGCCGAGAATTCGGTTTTGCCATTTTAGCGAGCGATCAATGTGGCCAATGACGGATCAAGTTTATCATCTCAACAGAAATGTTTGTTCAGCTCTGTAATGACGGTCAGAAGTTTATCAATACAACTCTTCACTGGCTGGGTCGTGTGGTCGTAAGTGTTTGATCTCATCATATCAGCCCCATTCTTGGCTTGACGGAAAGCAGCTGTCTCCGTGTAAGATTCCTCGGGCCACTCGAGGAACGTGACTCTAATCAAAGAACGCGAGTTGCTAGTTGAAGGGTAATTTTCTGAGACGGACGTAAGCGACATTAAGGCGCTTCCATGAAAATATGATAAAATTGATGAGTTTGACCTGTTGAATCTCTTCTTAGAAAAATATTTCGTTTTAAAATATATCTCGTTTCTCATCTGCAATTGGAGTGACAGTAAAAGTTTTGTGTTAAATTTACACGTAATGTACAGAAGTTTTCAGTTCCCCATTTGTTCTGTTTCTCCAGTAGCGGGAAGGGGGGATTCCAGATGTTAAATGCATTTTCCCTGTTTTATCGGAGGGAGGAATGTCCAAAATTTTGTGTTTAAGACGCTATATTAAACATACTATGAGACTGATAAATAAAGGTTGAATAAGTTCCGCACTATTGATAGTCTACACACTTCTTATCTTGACCGTCTTACTCTGCATAGCTTTGCATCAACCTTTTATCTAGACGAATTCCTTCTTCTCTTTGGTCACTTCATTTGCATGGTAAATTGTGATTGGGAAACTCGCTGAATTTTCTTTGGATCCATATTTTATGGCGCTTTTACTTCAGTATAAATAATATAAAAAGAATTAAAACATTCCTAAATTTCACTGATTTTTAACTGGAATTTAATTTATATTGATGATGATTCTCCAAATGCCAGTACATGTCCAATTTATTGAACGATTCGATTATAAAGTCCGACTGTTTGAAATGACTAATTTTGATGATAAATGGAATTAATATAAAATAAAGTATTCCGTAACAAAAATTGAAATCAGTAAATTGAGCGTGAATTAAAATAATTTCATTTCCCAATTGATTTTGTGACTGTAAGAACATTCTGTCCTTCTCTCTTGTGAGTATGGGTGTATGTTTTTCGATAACCCAACTTGCATCATAGGTCCTACAAGTTCTCCTTTCCACTTGCATTTACCCTTTTAAAATCGCTTTAAACCTTTATCAACGACCGTGTCGATTGAATAACCGCTTATACTATGTGGAAGATGATTTATCGAAGGGAAATACTGTACAAGTGTTAATTTTGCCAAAAAGAGAAATCTAAACCATCACATCAGTTCAAATATTCAGCTCTATGGCCGACGGTGGTTTATCAGTTCAGCGCTTCTCTGCCCGTCGGGGGCTCAGTTTTGTATTACAGGGGGAGGCTAATCTTTTCAGCTCTGGACTGCTCGACGGGGGCTCAGTTTTGTATTCTAGGGGGAGGCTAATCTTTTCAGCTCTGGACTGCCCGACGAGGGCTCATTTTTGTAATCTAGGGGGAGGCTAATTTTTACAGCTCTGGGCTGCTCGACGGGGGCTCATTTTTGTAATCTAGGGGGAGGCTTATCTTTTCAGCTCTGGACTGCTCGACGGGGGCTCAGTTTTATATTCTAGGGGGAGGCTTTATCTTTTCATCTCTGGGCTGCTCGACGGGGGCTCAGTTTTGTATTCTAGGGGGAGGCTAATCTTTTCAGCTCTGGGCTGCTCGATGGTGGCTCAGTTTTGTATTCTAGGGGGAGGCTTTATCTTTTCAGCTCTGGGCTGCTCGACGGTGGCTCAGTTTTTATATTCTAGGGGGAGACTAATCTTTTCAGCTCTGGGCTGCTGGACGGGGGCTCAGTTTTATATTCTAGGGGGAGGCTAATCTTTTCAGCTCTGGACTGCTGGACGGGGGCTCAGTTTTGCCATCTAGGGGGAGGCTAATCTTTTCAGCTCTGGGCTGCTCGACGGGGGCTCAGGCCAGGACTCCATTCCGTCGTTAGATGATGATGTAGTGGACAGGCTGAATCAAACAACAAAGAAATAAGAGAATTGAAGACAATTATGCATGGGTTGAAATATTTTGCCATTTTGCCATCTCCTTGACGCAGCAAGCAGTGATTTCTGATATTTTATTATTCGATTCGGTTCCAAGCTTTTGTCTCCATTGTTTGATTCCATATTTTTCAAATCCATCCTAAGTTCAGCTCAAAAAATATTTTTTGCATTAGAGCGGTATAACATTAACGGTATCTTATTTATGGTGTTGTGTGATTAATGTTATATTCTTTTGATATATATTATTGTCGTCAGAGGCATGCATTGGATGTTAGCTCGCGAGTTGAGCCCCATACCGGCGGTAGATAGAGCCCCATACCGCCGGTAAATGGAGCCCCATCTTCTCATGTCAGCCCTGCCTGGCTGGGGGTTTTCTTGATATGCAAATGAAGCTTGCGTTCACCGTGGTATGTATGGAACATATCTAACAACGAATATTTAATGAATCTATTTCTAGCGCATTGCTTAATGATCCAAATCATTTTTACAGCTAGTTTTGAATATATTTCTTTTATTCTAAATTTGTTAAAATGATTAATTAAGCTTAAATGTCCTATAAACAAAAAGTGGAGGCGGGAAAAATATTTTATCGATACAATTTTCCTAAAAGCAGCATTCTGATGAAACTTGATGAAACTTGATGATGTTGGTACTCCATAGACCAAATCCAATAGATGAAAACATTTTAAACTTTAGCTTGAGCTATACACCAAGGACTCAAGGGCTTGTGGGATGGGCATAGCATACAAGAAGAAAGCACGTCTTTGTCATTGTCAGTTTGTATGAGTTGCGGGTCTCAACTGACATGACATAATGTATCATGGTTTGCGGTGACTCTAGTCCACTAGAGGATGCTTCCTATCACCCAGTGCTCACAAGAGTTATACTTATCTTTGCTTTGTTCAGAACTAGTATATACACATACTAGTTACTCTGATAGTCTTCAGGAAACATTTGCAACTTGTTTGTGGGTTCGAGCCTTCACCATTGTTGGTGAGTTTAGTGCCTCGTCATTTCAGCCTCACCCTGCCCGACGGTGGCTTATGTTGGATGTACAAAAAAAGAAAAAAATCTGTTTCCATAGTGTTGCAGGCGCGCTGTATTATTCAATAATGAAACAAAACCAACAAAAATCTGAACTAGTCTAAAATCACCATTTTGATCCTCAAAGATAAAATTATGATAGATGTAATTCTCTTCACTTCCAAAGACAACGGCTTTAAAATGAAATAATTATATTAAAAACTTAAAAAAAAAATATTAGGTTTAAACTCTAAATATAAAACAAAACTAGCACATTTCATTGGACTTTACTTCATTTTGCCCTTTCTTTTTAGACTTGAGGGTCTGTTATTTTTTTTTACCAGATGTTTATCTAAGGCAGCGCATGCTTAAACATGGCAGGATGTCAGCAGCAGCTACATCAGAGAGACATGACCAGAGACCAGAGATAGAACCTGAGAGAACCGCCATGGCATGTGTGTCGATTGGTGCTCTGACAAAAGTAAGTTACATGTACATTTCCTTTCTCCCCTTCCTTTTTATCTTCCCGTCTTTCTTTTTAACTATTTTCTATTTCCACCACCTTTCTTTGCCTCTGTATTGATCTCCCTCACCTTATAACCCCGCTCTCTTTTTCCATTCTATTTTTACCTCCTAAAAGAGATCTTGTCTTTCCTCTTGGCCCTCTCCTATTCTTTCACACCACTAAGTCTCATTCACACATACACGCACTCCCTCATGCTGTCTGCCTGCCTGCCTGCCTGCCTCCCTCTCTCTCTCTCTCTCTCTCTCTCTCTCTCTCTCTCTCTCTCTCTCTCTCTCTCTTTTTTTCTCTGTCGTTTATTTTTTTTTTTCATTCTGCAATGCAAGTAATTTTATGATTGCCTCACAGAATCCACGCCCGTGTGATCAAGCTAAGCTCCAACCGTTTCTCTGAACTGCCAGTAAATGTGACTCAAACTCTTGCCCGACAAAGTGCAGCGATCTACCCCGCAGACCAAACCCAAACACCGAAGCCTAGACCTAAAGCACATTAGGTACTGCGAGCTCAAAATTCTGCCTCTTTTAGGAATGTGGATCTATCTTTGGAAAAAACAGATTAAAACAAAAGAGTGGTCTTAGGTGTCAAAGCAAACTTCGCGAGGAGTAAAATTCCGTCTTGCCATTCATTTACTTCCCAAAGAAAAAAAAAACGAAAAAAAAAAAACCCCAAAACAATATGGATAAAAAGGAAACCTTAGAACATTGATCTTCCCACGGTAGTGATGGTCCCGGTATAACACGGGTACAGCAACCAAATGAAATCTGGTGAATGACATCTGTAACAAAAATGGAATTCTTGTTTTCCCATTACACAGCTATTTTTTATTTGAAATTAAATCCAGTTCTGATAATACTACTTTATTTATTTTTTAATATTAGTACATTGCAGGACATTCAGAAATAGTATGATTTGTAAGTCCCAATATGGATCCAGAACAACATTTTAAACTTCTGAACCCACAGACAATTAATCCCATGCTGCAACTTTTTGCAGGATTGGTGGTGAATTCCTTTAACTACAGGCAGTAACTTGGTCAATGAACTAAGATTGTACTTCGTATAGACTCCATAGTGAGTGGAACCTGACAGCGTCTCCGAATTGGAATCTGAAGTCTTTCCGTTGTATGTAAGAAAAACGACCCTTGACGTTGATGCAATGCTCAAAGTGGCAAAAACTAATCCCTGTTGTAGAAAATTCTGCACGACAGAGCAGCTGTTATAAAACCATAAATCGATGAATCAATAAATGAACAGATGTTTAGATATTCTTTAAAATGTTTTTCCTCAGGTGTTACCAGGGCAGATGTTGTCAAGTTTTCTTTAGATGATCCTCCACAACACCAACAGTCTAGGTGCAGGGTGGAATGATGTCCCAATCAGGATGGATCTTCTTGAGTGGACAGGCCGTGTTTGGACGTAGACTCTTCACAGTTTAATTTATGTTCTTAGAATTTGTATATGATGAATAGATTAGTCTACTTAGCTTTTATTTGCCCGATGGAGACTTATCTGTCCTGCTTTATGCAGCCTGATAGAGGCTCATATTTAGCATCCCAAAAGGAAAGCTTATCTTTCAGTTTGCAGTGCCTGACGGAGGCTAATCTGTTCACCCTTGAACTGACCACAGAAACTCATGTTTCTTTTCCCAGAGTAAAGTAATTTTTTTAGCGTTTGTAATGTCCGACGGGGTCAATTTGTCTCACTTGACGGAGGCTAATCCGGGTATCTGTTCACCCCTTGACGGGCGCTCTATGTCGAGCTTCAGACTATTGGCCGATGAGTCTCAGGTCTCATTACTTCAGCCCAGCTCGACTCCACGCAGAATGCATTAGACACTTTGTTGAGAATGGGCTATATCAGACACAAAACGAAAGATGAATCTGTAATACCGATATGGTCTCAAATTGAATTCTATATGTCAAATTAATTGAGCTCCGCCTTGCCTGGCGGGGACTCGTTTTTGTTAACAGTGTACAGCCAATCTGTTTGGTTTACCTGTTTGGTTAACAAGCTAACTGAGCTCTTCACAGCCTGATGCGGGTTCAAGTTTGCCCTCCAGGGCTAGGCTAATCCGCACACTCTACACTGCCCGACGGGGGTTCAGTTTGGCCATCCAGTAGGATGCCTATCTGTTCAGCTCTACACTGCCCGATAGGGGTTCAGTTTTGCCACCAAGTGGGATGCCTATCTGTTCAGCTCTATACTGCATGACGGGGGTTCAGTTTGGCCATCCAGTTGGATGCTTATCTGTTCAGCTCTACACTGCCCGACGGGGGTTCAGTTGGCCATCCAGTAGGATGCTTATCTGTTCAGCTCTATACTGCCCGACGGGGGTTCAGTTTAGCCATCCAGTAGGATGCTTATCTGTTCAGCTCTTGATTGCACGATAGAGGCTTAATTTTGCCATTGTAAGAGATGCTTATCCACCCAAATCCATACACTTGACGGAAGCTTAATGTTTCCATCCCAGAAACCTCTTTGTCCCAGGGAGACTAATCCGTTTAGCTTTGCCTGAAGAACGATAAACAATCATCTTTTTTTAACCCGGGATAGATCAAACTCGTGTGAAATCTAAGATAACTTTAACATTGGTTGACTTTGAGCCAAAAGCTTGGAGTCGTTGGAGAATATAGCTGATAACTCTACTCTATCGGGTTAGTTCTAGGTTTGGAAAATTTGTCCGAATGTGAACTAATGTACGTAAAAGTCTTGATGGTAGTCAAGCTAGTTTTGCCCCATTTTATAGTTAACATTTTAATCTCCTCCCGAAAAGTGTGCATAGGGGCGGGCGGAAGAGGTGGGGAGGGGAAGGGTGCGGACAAAAACTGGAGTTGCTCAAATCACGTAAACCTTTCCAGCGTTTCACGCAGTTTTCTCTTCAACTTGCATCGTGAAAACCTGCAGAAAATTTGTAATTGTGAGATCGAGTAAGGCAATTAAGTTTCATCGCTTTTACTACCAGTATCCACCCTGAGGGGGTAAAAAATCAGATATGTTTCAATATTTTAAATTAAATTCACCTGATAAACTATCTCAGAGCAATTTAGACGCTAAATGGGAATGTATTTTTTACATTCTAAGCAACTGTTTGAGAAAGAAACTGGCGAGTTGAGACAACTTTTCGTTAGAAAACGCTTTCTCAGTAACGGCCGGCGATAGGTTCTAACCAGAGAGGTTTCTTTGTAACATGACTACAGGAGGACGATTATTTCGACCTAAACAAAATATGGAAAAAAAAACTACTACAGGAAACTACTGTGTATAATTCAAACTTATGTTGGGAGAATTCCCTACACTCCCACACCTGAAAAAACATGGAAGAAAAACTTGACGGAAGACGATGCTCTATTGCCCTTTATAAAAACCATCCGTGTGGTAATCGTTACTGCCTCATACAACTATGCGCCCAAAACCCTGCAATTTCTCATATAGGTATGATACATCCTCTCTCTGATACGTTCAACTAAAGACACACCACAATTTCCGTTTCATGATTATTGGAATTTAAGATTCGCATTATTATCAAGAATGCTGTTCGTTCGACTGACTGAAATTGAAAAAAATCTGGACTAGAAATGTTAAACGGTTCTGGGAAAGCTGTGACATCATTCTTTTTGTATTAAAGTGATACAGGAAATGACAAACATTCTTATTTAAAGAAGATCACTTGATTATTTGTGTTATAACGTCCGATATGAAAACCGACAGGGATGTTTTCGTTAGTTGAACCCCCCCCCGCTCGCCAAACCATCGTTGGATGAGTTTGAGGCCTTGCCATTTGAGTTCCTCCATGCCTAACGGGGCCTTGGTTGACATGCAGATAAGGCTTGAGATCACCTTGTGCAATATTCGTGCGGTCTAGCGGGGACTTAAGAATCGTGCTGTAACATCCAGAGGAACGAGCTGTTTTTTTTTAACTCTTGGAACTCTAGTCTTATTTAAGCACAGTTAGGAGTTATCGTCTCTTGCCGCACTAGAGCTGTCTCGGACGGCAGAGACACATGTAGTTACACTCAGTACTGCATGGTATGTAGCTACATGCTGCTCTTTAATCTTCCGCTATTTATATCGCACTAGAGCTGTCTCGGACGGCAGAGACACATGTAGTTACACCCATTACTGCATGGTATGTAGCTACATGCTGCTCTTTAATCTTCCGCTATTTATATCGCACTAGAGCTGTCTCGGACGGCAGAGACACATGTAGTTACACTCAGTACTGCATGGTATGTATCTACATGCTGCTCTTTAATCTTCCGCTATTTATATCGCACTAGAGCTGTCTCGGACGGCAGAGACACATGTAGTTACACTCAGTACTGCATGGTATGTATCTACATGCTGCTCTTTAATCTTCCGCTATTTATATCGCACTAGAGCTGTCTCGGACGGCAGAGACACATGTAGTTACACTCAGTACTGCATGGTATGTATCTACATGCTGCTCTTTAATCTTCCGCTATTTATATCGCACTAGAGCTGTCTCGGACGGCAGAGACACATGTAGTTACACTCAGTACTGTATGTAGCTACATGCTGCTCTTTAATCTTCCGCTATTTATATCGCATCCGTCAGTCATTAAAACTCTTTATCATGTAAAGTTTATTGCTTCATCCTCTTCTAAATTGTCGCAGTGTACAGGAAAACTGTTATCGTCCTCCATTTTTTGCCTGTTTCTATACCTGTCTTTGTCTTCTCTTGACTATCTCTGTGTCCGTATCTGAGTCAAAATATTTTTATGTCTGCCTGTCTGTCTCTTTGATCTCTGTGCGAGTATTTCGTTTCCTCTGTCAGAGCGTATACATAACCATATTTTTCGAGAGGGTTATTTGGCTCAAAGAAAATGTATTCTTCACAATGAAAATATTGCTCACTCCTATGCGGTTTTCCTACCTTCCCACTTGTAGTTTTGCAGTCTCTAATAAATTTAATGCAACAATATTTTTTTTATAATTATTTAAGAAGACGCCGTTTTTCTCCCAGATTTATTATGTCCAGTTTGTTACCGACGGAAAGACTACTGATGTCAATGCATAGTTTTCGTGGCGAACCTGGAAATATGAGTACTTGGAAAGTTTGTGGATTGAATCTTTGATTTGAGACATATGTTAATTGTATATATTTTTGTATTTTCAATTTTATCTACTTTCACCATGAAGTGTACTTTGGGAAGTACAGTTTGACTTGTGATTTGATTTTTGGAACAAACATTGGAAGTTTTTTATTCTTCAAACAAGGCTTCTTCATATAGGTTTTTTTTTCTTTCAGCTGATTATCAGTATTCGGCAACCAATCTTGTTAAGCCAACATGTGGTGGGTTCTGCTACTTGGTGTTTCTAGTTTTTCAGCCTCTTTTACAGCGGATCGAAACTTTTTTTTTTTGTCTTGGGATCGTTCGAGTTAAATCGTTCAAATTTGAGTTGGTCAACAAGAGTTTGTTGAGAACACCATTCTTGTATTTCGATCTTCTCAGTCTGTAACTTGCTGATCTCTGATTCTTCCAAAGTAGGCTCTTTTTGCCATAAAGTAGGGTTTGAAACTGAAATACTATTTACCCGTTTGTGTTTTTAATGTTTCTTTTAACTTTTTTGGGTGCCTGCGAGATAGAGAGAGAGAGAGAGAGACAGACAGACAGACAGACAGACAGACATACAGACAGACAGACAGAGGTGGAGCCTTCACCTAGAACTTTTTAGTCAAAGGCTAAAGTTTGATGCCTGTACGCCCAATATTTGAAGCAATTATCGAATTCATAAATCGAGCTAATCTTTCAACATGTTCTTGCCTTTTTAAGGCTGAGAACAAAACATTTCAAACTTTCATCAATTTGGCGCATTTGTTATAAGTTCCACTATTGCATTGGCTTGCTCTGTCCTTTTTTTTTTCTTTGCGCATGCTTAACTTACAGCACGTGACTAACCTGCACGTTTCTAACCTGCATGTCAACTTGAGCTGATGCAATAGTGAAACTGGAAAGATGCGCCCGTTACAATTTTTCTACTTTAAATTTTTCTGTTTGGTGGCGTACAAGTTGAAGGCTGGAGGCACGAAATAGTGGGAATAAAGGGGTGGGGAGCTGGTTGGCAAGAGAGATACACACACAGCAAGAGAGAGGCAGAGAGACAGAGAGACAGAGACAGACAGAGAGACAGAGAGACAAAGAGAGAGAGAGAGAGCAAGAGTAAGGAGGGCTAAGAAGTCTGTGTGGGGGCAAGGGGGGGGGGGGGGGGGAGGATGGGGGTAGAGGTGGAGACTTAAAACGCTTTTATAATTGTATTTTCAAAAATTCAGTTTTCCTCCCGCGAGTCCTGACTGGTTCGGCTTAAGCTATTCGGCCTATCTTCGCACATTATTTTCCTGGTTTTCAGTTTTTGTTTCAACGTAATGGTGCTGCTTTATCCGCAGGTACACTAGTTTGTCAGTTAACTTTTTTCTGATCGATATCTTACTACGAAGTCTTTCCAGCGTTCCTTTCCTTTCCGGTTCTTTTTTTTCTTTAAACACCTTTGGGTGGCATTGGAAAATCAAGGTCTGAAAATAAAGGCGAGAGGAATAAGTTATTTGTTAGTCGAGATTTCTGTCTGAGATGAGAGCACGAGCTTCCTCGCTCTTTGAGATTTCAATTTTCACCGCTCTTCCTCGCATTCATGCTAATTGGTTTTGTTTCCGTCAGGTCTGGTCTGCTTTTAATTAAACGTATCAACTTTAGGTGTGTGTGTGTGTGTGTGTCTATGGATATTAAGATTAAGATGGAAGCATCGAGGCCTTTCACAGTTGGCGCACTCTACGTGTCTGCGGGATATCGAAACAAAAACGGAATTTTTTTTTTCAAATTGAATTTTCCGAATGTTTCCTAACGTTGATTGGAACAAATCAATTATATTAAACTGTTTCTCTCTTCCATATGGTTTTTCTCTCTATGGGAACACAAGTAAATCGCATATAAAGTTAAGTTTATGATACATCTACCGTGTTTGAGGATCAAACAGCTCTGCCTGCAGTATATTCGATTTACACAATTGTGAAAGGTCATGATTTGATTCCTGGCCGAGTCATCTGGTGATGAGTGCTTGATCTCACCTAATCAGCCCTATTCGTGGTTTGACGGAAAGTAACCGTCTCCTTGTAAGATACTTCGGGACTCTCGAGGAATGTAAAACTAATTAGACACATTTACATCAGCAATAGAGTGACAGCAGCAGTTTTGTGATGAGTGTACTCATTATCCACAGAAGTTTTGAATCTGTTTTGTTTCGCCGGTAGTCAATGTTTGATGCGTATTCCCTGCTATATCAAAGAGATTTATAATTCTAATTGTTCCATTTTTCAGACGCTCTCTTAATCTACCAGACATGAGACTGATAGGAAATCAAAGTTGAATAATTTCGGTTTTGTTGATAGTCCTCACAATCTTAGCTCGACCGTCTCACATTGGGTTTGTTTGCGTTAATTTATTGCCTAAACAATTGCCATCTTTTTAGTTCTAATTTACTCCAGTTGCATAGTAAAGTTTGGTTGGGAAATTCAGAAAATGTGCTCTGATCCCATACTTTGATGGTGTTTTGACTTAAGTACTAATAGTACAAGAAAACTTAAAACATTAAAGTTGCACAGATTTTCAACTGGAATTTACTTTTTGATGACCATTCTCCAAATGCCAATATATATCTGGATTGATATAAGGGAAGTTAATTTATTTGAATATCCGATTATAAGGTTTGGTTATTGAAAGGCTCTATTTAGTGGCAAGTTGAATCAATATACATGTAGTTATAAAATATTACGTAGCAAACATTAAAGTCAATTAATTCAGGTTCGGTTAAAATATTTCACTATTGACTTTGTGACGCTAAGGCTGCATTTAGTGACAGGTGTAATCGGTATGATAATCAAACATTCCGAGACAAACATTGGGAAAAAAAAGTTACAGGTTCGGTTGAAATATTTCGTTCTGAACTTTGTCACGTAAAGGACAATTCGACCTTTTTTGTGTGTCGGCACGTATGTTTGTTTTTCGATATCCAACTTTTATGGACGGCTCTACAGGTTCCTCTTTTATACTCGCCTACAATCTTTGCCGGCGACTGTTCCGATTGGACATCCGTTTCCACTGATATGTGGACGATATGTTTACAGATAGAAAATACTGTACAATAACAATGCGAAGCACCAAACCTTCGCTCTAGTCTGTGGTTAGCTATTATACTCGACGACGGAGGCTCATCACGTCAGCGCTTTACTGCCCGACGGGGGCTCAGTTTTATGATTTAGGGGAAGGCTAATCTCTTCAGCTTTGTACTGCTGGGCGAGAGCTCAGTTTTGTCAACTAATGGAAGGCTAACTTGTTCAGCTCAGAACTGCTCGACGGGGGCCCAGGACAGAACTCCATTCCGTCGGTAGGTAAAGTTTTAGACCTCAAAACTTAAGTTCGGCCCCCTTCACGCGGGCACAAGTTGAAATAAAAGGTCACAGATCACTGTGTTGTGGTGGGGCTAAATCAAAGAACAAACAAATAAAAAGCTAATTTGTTTCCATCTGTCTCGACCAATAAGTTCCCAATCTGCCATCACATAGGATTGTTTTATTTTACCCATTATTCTGTTGCACCAAATGAACGCCCCAAACAATCTGAGCATCGGTTGAAATATAGCGCCATAGTTTTCGACGCAAATAACATTTCACCCTTCTTTCTTGTATGCATGTACGCAAGGTTTTTTTTAAAATTGGATATCCCAATTAGTATAATATGTGTACAAATTACTCTTTTGCACCTACATTTATCTTTTCCTAATCGTAAAATTCTTTATCAGTGGTCATGTCGATTGAATATCGGTCTTGGATTATTGATAGAAGAAAAATATTGACGAAGACTGTTAATGTTGGCAAAAACAGGAATCTTTACAATCCGAAAACTAATCAATATAGACTGATGCTTATTCGTTATGTCTCTAATTTGCGGACTTCATTTTTCAAGTTAGTTTGAGACTCTCTTTCTAAGCCCAATGCTTGTACAGTAAAAGCCACTTGTTTCGTGTTATAAACCAATCTAAGACGGTTTGACGCTTCTGGGCAGCGCTAGTTTCTGATCGTTGTTGGGGTGATACTAGAACAGCGGGTGGGGAAGGGAGATAATAATTTTTTTTGGACGGGGGGATGGCGAGGAATCATAATTCAGGCCTCGATTATGGCCAAAAGAGATTTAAAATCAATATTTCTTTTTCGATTCGGTCCCAAGCTTTTGTCTTCAATGATTGATTCTTTAATCTAGAAAGCCACAATTAATTAAGCTCAATGAATGTTTTTACATCGAGGTGGTGTAGAAAAAATCCAGTGTCACATTTTTGTCAACCTAGAATTGTTCAGAAACATGTGTAAGATAACCTCCATGTCAATGTCATAATGTTGTATTTTTAGTAAACTGATTGTGAGATTATATGTTATTATTGTCGTTAGAGACATTCATTAGGTGAGCACCATACCGCCAGTAGATGGGTTTGAAGCCTCATCTATTATTTCCGCTCTGCTTGGCTGGGTTTTTTGTTGATATGCACAAAACGCCTGTATTACCCGTGGTATGTATCGGATAAATAAAACAACAAACAAACAACTGAATTCCCTTTCTGAATGCTTTGCTTTTCAATGTCATTTCTTACAACTGTTTTTTTTTTTAATTTGTTGCGATTGTTTAATTATGCTTAAATGTTCTGTAAAGAAAGTCATAGCGGAAAAAAATATAAAAAATTGGTTACAAAAAGGTTTTTCATAGAGTAACTCATCACGCCCAAACCCTTCGAGTATGTTATATTTTTCTGGGTCTATATCATATGATTTGTTGAATTCAGCTGCTGTCTTTTACAACTTTCCTCAAAGGTGTATTCTCATGAAAATAGATAATTATTGTAATCCAGGGCAATAGATATAAACTTTTTAAACGTGTGGTTGAGCTAAGAACTCATATTGTTTGAATATAATTGCTTAACTATTGTTATAATTAAAACAACCAATGATTAACTTGACATAATCTGTTGTTCGGCATGTATTTACAAACGCTAATTAAATTTTGTAAGTGGGTAGATGGCTGTGGGGTTAGAGTGACCGCTTTGAATTGTCCTGACGGGTTCAGGTACCAAACTATACAAAGCGAGGGGTTAGGGCGCCATCTTTTGCTTCAGCCTCGCTCGAGGGAAGCTAAAGTTTAGAAGGATGAAAGCCTGACTTCACGGCCTTGTGGAAGGCGTATATTATACACAAAAATATACAAGCATGGTTTTTTGTGGGCTTGAGTTTGGGGGTCTCACTTTGCCTCATGTACCATGGCTAGCGGCTACTCCAGTATGATACAGGGCGATAATTATCACCTGCAGTGACAAGAATTGTATGTATTTATATTTGCTTTGGTCAAAAATCAGTAAAAGTAGATACTTGTATACTTTGATAGTCTTGAGAAAACCCATCTTTGCGGGTTCGAGCTTCACACCTTTGGTTGTAGACTGTAGAGCCTCATCTTATCGTGTTGTGGGCGCGCTATATCAATCAAGAACTAAACAAAACCAATCCAACGTGGTATGAATTAGTCCGACGTCGCTATTTTGAACCTCGAGGAGAAACTCACAATCGGTTTATTTACCCTTCAGTTCTAAGGCCAAAGGCTTAAAAATCTATAAAATGCCACTGTTTTTTTTAAAGAGCAAAGATTTGTATAACCATTTCAAATGGTAAAAAAGTAATATTTGTTCTTTTTAAATTGTTGTATCGTGCTATTCATCAAGCCTGCTTGCAAAAAATGTTTTTAATTTATAGAATTTGATAGACTGCTGCGTGATCCATTTTTATGACTCTAAATTCTCGAATAGTTTTTTTTTTCTACGATGAAACAAAAACTAAAATAATATGTATTTATGTGTGTTCATGCCTCATCATTTTGATATCCCATAATTATTCCATGTCAATAATAATGTTTCATAATTTGCTTTTTATAAATAGAATTATGCTGTGCGACTTTTTTTTATTTCATTATCTTTTGTGGTGTTGAAGATTGGTAATATCTATTCTTAAATACTGCTCAGCTTACCTATGAGTTATCGGGGACAATGGTGCTCTAACGCTTGTTGGGGAAGAACCGAGTCTTTTTAGTCTTGCTCTGCCCGACCGGGAATTCCATTCAGGGATATGTTTAATGGCAGGAGATCATCGACTGCTCACGGACTATATCAAACATCGAACAAATTGAGTTGGATGCAAACTTTTCTTGAACTTGAATGAATATTTTTTTTCACACACATACACACACTCACACACACACACACACACACATATATATATATATATATATATATATATATATATATATATATATATATATATAATTATATGCATGATTTGTGCTGAATGCAACATTTAAATTACGTTTTTGGGTACTTCTGTGAACTTGTTTAAAATTGCACCACGGAGTATTCAAAGTGGATCCAGCCATGTTTTGTTTTAAGATTATGAATTATCAAAATCAAATTATTATCCTAATAACGTCATATTTGTTATGTTTTAAGCGCTTTCTTATGATCCTAACAGTGATTGATCAAGAGTTTCTTTGAAAATGCAAGAAACTTCCACAGCTTTATAAAGCTTTTCCGTCTTTTGTGATGTATGTTATTTTATGCTACACCAAACTGAAATTCGTAATTTCTAGAATTCTGTGTTTTGTGAGGTATCAAGACGGAGTAGATCTACACGCAGAACTGTGAGGAAGGGGAGACGTAGTTAGATATGTAGAGTGCTGGACTTGCGAAAAGTCCCAGGTTTAACCCCTCTTCCCTGGCTTGGTCGAGTCATATCATCTTGAGATCAGTTTCCATTTAATCACCTCCATCGTGGGCGTGACAGAAAGCCACCATTGCCGTTTAAGACAAAGTTTGGGGACGTAACCCTAATCGAAGTGGCATCAAGTTTCACATATTATGTAACCCATATAATATAGTTTCGAACAAGAAAGATCCCGAGATAAATTGATTAAATGATGAAAACATCCAGTTAAAATTTTGATAATTTCATATCTTGTTAAAACCTGCAGATTAGTTGTGATATCTTGATCTCTGATGTTATACCGAAATTTATTCTGGGTTTTATAGTTTTTCTCTCAAAGACAATATGCAAAATACATACTTTAGATCAGTAATGTAACAGATTTGCATTGCATTCCCATCTATCTTGTTACTGTTTGGAGGTTGAAGATGATATTGTTTTAATGTGATATCATAATTTATATTATTATTTATATTATTATTATTATTATTATTATTATTATTGTTATTGTTATTGTTATTGTTATTGTTATTGTTATTGTTATTGTTGTTATTGTTATTATTATTGTTATTGTTGTTATTATTGTTATTATTGTTATTATTGTTATTATTGTTGTTATTGTTGTTATTGTTGTTATTGTTGTTATTGTTGTTATTGTTGTTATTGTTGTTATTGTTGTTATTGTTATTGTTATTGTTATTGTTATTGTTATTATTATTATTATTATTATTATTATTATTATTATTATTATTATTATTATTATTATTATTATTATTGTTACTATTTTATTATTACTATTATTATTACTATTATTATCGTTGTCGTTGTCGTTGTCGTTGTTGTTGTTGTCATCGTTGTCGTTGTCGTCGTTGTCGTCGTTGTTGTCGTTGTCGTTGTTGTCGTTGTCGTTGTCGTTGTCGTCGTTGTCGTTGTCGTTGTCGTCGTCGTCGTCGTCGTCGTCGTTGTCGTTGTCGTTGTCGTTGTCGTTGTCGTTGTTGTTGTTGTCATCGTTGTCGTTGTTGTCGTTGTCGTTGTCGTTGTCGTTGTTGTCGTTGTCGTCGTCGTCGTTGTCGTCGTCGTTGTCGTTGTCGTCGTTGTTGTTGTTGTTTTATTGCTACTATTGCTATAACTATTATTATTTCTATCATCAGTATTTCTACGAGTACAACAATACTATTGTATAATTATACTTTAAACGTATTTTTCATAACCTAATTCGAAAAAAAAGCTTTTCAAAACAGCACTAAAACCTATTCAATTCATCAGAGGAGGTATTGTAAGAAGTCTTAAATAGAAAAAGAGATGTAAATCAATGTTTTTTTTTTTCGGTTAGAAGAGCAAAGAATTGATAAACATCAGGATATTTTTAAAATACGTAATTGCCTTCCCCCCACTCATTTTTACAAAATAAATTCCTTGTGATGTAAATGAAAATCAGCGCATCTACAATAAACCCATGTGAATTATGTTTCTCATGCCTTCTTTGTTGGCTTATTGGCTGTATTTGACGTGCAAGAACCGATTTTGTGAAATGTATCACGAGTGAAGAATTCTTAAACTGTTAAAGTGAAGCTGATTTTGACGGGTGGGTTGGAATATGTAAAGTTTAACAACTGAACATTTTAGCTGGGCTTGCTGGCACTGGTACTGACCGAGTGGTGGTGTTGATTATATGGATGTTGATTTGGCTAATAATACAGAACAAATTAATAAAAAAATACGAGTACAAAAGTTTTAAGAAATTTGGAAACAAAATAAGTGACTCGGTCTTTATCAATCAGGATTGCCATGCATATTTATGACAGTCTCTGAAAAAAAAAAAAACGGTAGCGTTTCATTGGTGGTTTATAGATACTGATCGTCAGTCTATGTTTTTCTTAGTGTGTTTTATGGGTGACATAACATCCTTTGAATTCAAAACAAAGTGTTTTACTGTAATCAGGATGATTCATATTTATCAACCTTTAATTCTTTGACTCCGCACAACTAATCATCCTACAGAACAAAATCTCTCCCCCTCTCTTAATATAAAAAAAATGAGTAGTCCTTGCTCAATCCCAGCCACTTCCAGTATCTCTATTCAGGGTTTTTCCATAGAAGCTTTGCTTTTACAATAACTTCTCAAACTAGCTGTAATCTTCAGTTAAAACACCAAATCTTTCTTTTGAATCTTGCAGCTACAATTTTGTCTGCTGACTCTAAAGAAGCTTGCCCATGCTCATTCTAAAATAAGATGGAGATTAAGTCCAAGATCTAAAACTGAGTTTGAGACAGATGCACATGATAGATTCTAGACAGACTAAATACATAACTTTCTCGACATTCTTAGAATCAAGATTCTGATGAAATTGAGCTACTCTTTTACTAGTTGGAGGACGGCATACATTAACTAAAGATAGTCCTAGATAGTTTAACATTGCGTATTAGACAGCTGAACTATACAATACCGGGTAGACAGTGCTACCTTGTTAGACCCACCATATACACAGAGGGGATGCTGAGCGTTGCACAAGATATTAATGTGCAAGACATGAATGCCACCTTTTCTGGTAACAACTACAAGATACAAGTAAAACTCACACTGCACAGTGTTTCCCGACGGTAACAGCCACGAGGAAGTCTCCACAGCTCTCTGTTCCATTGACCGTCGGGTGTGACCAGGTGGGGAGAGCGGGTGTTCCAGTCTGAGACAACAAACCGCCCTTCCTGGAGAGCGACGACACCAGAAGGGTTTTTTTTTTATCTCTGGGACTGTGGAGACAGGTGGACCAGTCGGTCATGGAACATTCACAAACAAAAATGAAATCAATGGTGTACTGAAGGTAAGGAATCAAACACGAGTTAAAGTGAGACTCGGCTTGGTCAAA
Source organism: Elysia crispata (assembly GCA_033675545.1). Lineage (NCBI taxonomy): Eukaryota > Metazoa > Mollusca > Gastropoda > Plakobranchidae > Elysia > Elysia crispata. The sequence goes on along the minus strand of JAWDGP010004378.1, from coordinate 5,223 downwards.
ATCCTTAGGATGTTAAGCACAGAACAAAGGGCAGAGACAAATGAAATAAATAATAAGCATGAAAAAATGCACCATTTTTTTTTAAAATCCGTCAGAATGAGGAATTTGATGAAAAGCAGTTGTTGACTTTGGGAAGGAGAAACAGCAGGTGGAATGAATAAATATGAAAAAAAATGTAATAAACCATAACAGGTCTTGTTACCAACACTGACTAGACGGCAACACATATCTTGGGGGAAAATCGATGTTAAAGCTTCATCTCTGTCCCTTCTCTCTCCCTTTTTCTGAATCCAGAGATGCAAAAAGCCGTTCATTTTCTCTCATTTCTTATGCAGTACTCTATCTTATATATTACCCTATCCGTCTCTTTACTCTAAATATGGTGTGACTGTCAATCTATCTTTGCTGACTGTCTCTATCTTTCTCTATCTGTTTCTCTTTATTCCTCTCTTTTATTTTGTCGCTCTATTTTCCCCTCTTTTTCCACTCCAGTTCAGCTGTTTTTCTCTTTCATGCATGTACCTGCTTTTCTTCATTTTGCTGCATTTTTAATGTTCTCCTCTTCACGGGTTCATTCTCTGTTTCATCGTTACTTTTTGTTTTTATTTTAAATCATTCTCTGTTTCATCGTTACTTTTTGTTTTTATTTTAAATCTTTTTTTATGTTATAAATTGAAAGAAAAAATTGAAAGAGACAGCCTTATATGGCGAGAGCAATGAGAGAGAGAGAGAGTGAGGGAGAGAGAGAAAGAGAAAGTGAGAAATAGAGAGAGAGAGTAAGAGAGAAAGAAAGGAAGAGAGAGTGAGAGAGAGAGAGAAATAGAGAGAGAGAGAGAGTGAGAGAGACACAGAACCATAGCTATGTCGAAGCATGCAAATTTACTTGTAGTTGCAGGTTACCATATCCCAGGAATTAAGAGCACATTTCAGATTTAAATCCAGGAAAAGTGCTCTAGACAGCAGTACAAGAAGGAAAAAAAATCTAAAGAGAGAGAGAGAGAGAGAGAGAGAGAGAGAGAGAGAGAGAGAGAGAGAGAGAGAGAGAGAGAGAGAGAGAGAGAGAGAGAGAGAGAGAGAGAGAGAGAGAGAGAGATAAGGTAGTGGTTAATAAAAATTAAAGCTATCTTTCTGAATAATGGTTAAAAATTGTTACTCGCGTGTTACTCGCGAACATTTTCACTAATTTTAATACGCTGAATCTGAATTCGTTAATAAATTTGGGCTACGGTTAATATTTAAAAAAAATTTTAAAAACAAATTCAACTTTCCTGCACCCATCCATCACCGACGCCGCCAGCCACGCCCCAACTATCGAATAACTGCGCCCAAATATCAAGCATGTTGGATTCGTCGGGCGGCGTGACGGTGACCCCATGGAGTGACGAAAAACTGAGATTTTCTCGTCCACACTCTCAGTTCCACCTCACAGGTCGACCCATCGGGCGCCCAATAGGTAACCGATAGTTCGGAGTGACAATGTGGACGCCGCTTAAAAGGCCAATCTTTAAAGATACCGTTTGGAATGATTTAGGTTACATAATTGTGATTGTGATAACATATGATGATAATGATAATTTTAATATCTGTTAATAAAGAACTAATTATTTGATCGATTTTTTACTACCATGATGCTTTTTTTTAAATGATGTTCTTGTTGTTTATTTATTATTTTTATTTCTTTTTTTTTTTTTTTTTTTTGGGGGGGGGGGGGGGATGGGGGGCGGTCAAATCTTTTCTTTTTACTTTTTCATTCTTATTTCTCTTCCATTTTTTCCTTTACTTTTTGGGAGACTGCTATTGAGGCTCTTCCTGTTTTGGCGTTGTGAATCTGACCTGATAGTTTTCCACTTTATAGAGCTTTTCCTTTTTTTTAAATTTATTTATTTATTCATTTGTTTATTTATTTATTGATTTACTTTTTTTTTTTTTTTTTTTTTTTGGGGGGGGGGGGGGGGGGTTATTATCTTTTTTATTCCTTGTTTTCTATTCAATGTCATAATTCTCTTTAACTTTGCGATTAGAACCCAGTGGGTCATACATTGACAATGATTAAAGAGCCTTTTATTTATTCGCTTTCAAATTTTCGATTTTTTTGCGTTTTCTAATCTTTCATCTCAGTCGAAGAGAGAAATGAAAAGGAGGATAAGGAAAAAGTAGAAAAGACGACCGAAAAATATATATCTAAATTTTAGCTAAACTTCGGCCATTGTTTCTTCCACATTTCTGTTTTTCACTTTTTATCATACTCATTTTAATATTTTATTACCATTTTGGTCCATTCGTTTACACATACCAGCACAGAGATCTAAAGTACACTATGTAACATAACTAACACGGAAAAGGAAATTAATCATATGGTAACATTCAAAATGACCCATCAATAATTTTTTCCTTTGTTCGAGTAGGGTTTTGTTTATCACTATCAGTTTAATGTTATTTTTTTTCAGTTTACTTGTTCCGTCTCTTTATTTTAAAAATGAATTCTGTATCATGTGTCCATAATTGTGAATTAACAAACTTGTTTTGCTTCAGTCTTTGTCATGTCTTGGATAAATATTTGTCAAAATAAGTTTGTCAGTGTATAAGTATGTCCATATCTCTTTATTCTTCTAAAAATGCCTCTTAATTTTTGCAGATAGGAAACACATGCTCTTCTTTTAAGTTTCCTTTCCCAATACATATGGGACACTTTTGTCCGGGAATCATTCTATAGATGTCTTAAGGTATATGGGACACTTTTGTCCGGGAATCATTCTATAGATGTCTTAAGGTATATGGACACTTTTGTCCGGGAATCATTCTATAGATGTCTTAAGGTATATGGGACACTTTTGTCCGGGAATCATTCTATAGATGTCTTAAGGTATATGGACACTTTTGTCCGGGAATCATTCTATAGATGTCTTAAGGTATATGGACACTTTTGTCCGGGAATCATTCTATAGATGTCTTAAGGTATATGGACACTTTTGTCCGGGAATCATTCTATAGATGTCTTAAGGTATTTGGGACACTTTTTTCCCGGAATCATTCTATAGATGTCTTAAGGTATATGGGACACTTTTGTCCGGGAATCATTCTATAGATGTCTTAAGGTATATGGGACACTTTTGTCCCGGAATCATTCTATAGATGTCTTAAGGTATATGGACACTTTTGTCCGGGAATCATTCTATAGATGTCTTAAGGTATTTGGGACACTTTTTTCCCGGAATCATTCTATAGATGTCTTAAGGTAATTTCTATCACTCTCTTGTTTGTGTTTGTATAGTGCAACGTATTAAACGGTTGTTCTGCCTTTACTATCAGATATCTGTATAAATGTACGGATTTTCGTTTCCGACTAGATTTTTGTGATTTTGCATGATTTTTCTGAACTCTTGGTGCATCGGACTTCATAAATTATGTCTTTAAAATTGTGTGGGATATTTGGGCTTAGCTCAAAAAAACCGCTGGAGTTTTAAACCAAATGTTATACTCCATTAATAGATGTTCGTTTAAATTTTTGATACTCATATGTACTTTAGACCATTGTTTCAATGTTGTTTTTCCAATGGTAGGTATTCAATACTTCATTCTTTTTTTCTAGAGTTATGAGATTGTCTGGCATTTTTAGAAAAGAGCTTTTGAATGTAAATGGATTAATAATCTTTTTTTTTTTAGTTTTAAGGAATTTTTTAGGGGATCTGAAAATGCAAATTTTTGTTTAGTACACGATTTGTGGTATTATTTTTGCGCTTACGATGTGAACTCTTCTGAATATCGTTGTGTTTTCTTTGAGAAGACGATACTATTTGTTTCCATTTTCTTTTCCTGTTTCTTCCTTAGTTTGATCTTTTCTATTTGTAAAAAAGTTAAATAATTTTATTTCTTGTTTTTTTGGTGATTCCTAACGTGGGTTTTGTAATGTTTTGTAATGTTTTTGTAATGTGCTTTTTCTTATTCTCAACATTGTTTTTTTTATTTATTTGGCTTCCACTTACTTCATCATGCATTTTAAATTTTTTAATTTATTTTTCATTTCCTGATAATGTGAACGCTGTGTCAGCTACATATAGTTTTAATTTTGCTTGTGGATCTCCTGGCATTTTAAAACCTTTGATGGCTCATGAATTGAAGGTATACTCAGCTTATGCTCAGCCACAGGCAATTTCATTTATATTTTCATGAAGTTAAACTAAGCTATGAAAAAGTTAGATTTAAAGTGCATTTTCAAATGTTATTATTTAAAGTGCCATATATTCATATGGTTTAAATAATAAGAACACCTAATATTTAAAACTTGAAATAAAAAAGAAATGAAATTTGACCGTGTTATCTTTTAAAAGTATTTTTAACAGTTACTTCCCTTGGTAATAAGCTTGCCACATCTCCACTGATAAACTTGAAAGCATTTTGCTTCCTAGAGCCTTGCTCATGACTTTGCTCTAGCGACAATCCCCTCACACCGGGGTTGTGTGATGCAAGAAGTGGATTTTTTTTAGGACGGAATTCTTTTTCCTTTTAATCTGAATCACATAATGATCATTAAGTAGGATTTATGAAACTTAAGCAAAACCTTCTCCAGTAAAAAAGCTTAATATATATAAAATAAAGAATGTCCATCTCAAAAAAGGCATTTTTCTTGGGATTTTATATACACTTTTAGGATTAAATGCACTCTCAATTTTTCTTTTGACATTTAAGTAACATAATAAATTTATGAATCTGGTCTCTGCTTTAAACCAATGGATGATTCATTTTTAATTATCTTGCATGCACAAGTGACAGGTGCATTATTTTTTAAGCATCTTAATAATCACTATGATTAATTTTTTGTTTTGTTTTAATTTCTCCCACTTTGCTGCCTTTTCTAATAGTAAACTTCTCAAAGCACCGCCAGAAACATAGCAAATTATCTAATAAAGTTTGCCTATTTTGTAAGATCTGCAGCTTTACGAAAATACTACCTACATTAAGTAATGCCGTCATTTTCCAACGACAAGTATGTTTTTATTGATATAACACTGATCTAAAGATTTGTAAATCATAAATAAAAATTGATCCTGTACCGTGCTCGAAGTATCCCATTTAAGGTTATTTTAATATCAATTTCGATTTTTAATCTTTTTTCTTCTTGCTTTCTTTTATTTTAAATGGAGAAATTAGTTTTCAGTTTATTCTAAAATTCAGCAGCTATTAAAAAAAAAAAAAACATGCATCAATTGATATTAATTATCATTA